>OX422140.1:137932977-138516105 GCA_949129095.1 Volucella bombylans
CTCTGGTATTTAGCTCAGAACATGCAAAGAAACAGAACTTGATTAATATGAATAAATTAACGAAAAATGACAATGATAATGGCCGACAGCACAAGCAAAGACAAAAGATCGGTTGTCCCTATCACTCCTTTTGCTATTTTGTTTTGTTTTGATTTGTGTAGTGTTTGGTATGTGTGCGTGTGTGTGTGTGCGTTGGGTATATGAATGACCCAGATTTGAGTTGTGTAGAGATTGCACGTATGATGGTGTTGTCTGTCCAGAATGTCGATGCCACCTAGAATTTTGAATATTGAAATCGCCCGCAATAACGATTTCAGTATATTCAGTATGCTTACGATTGGTAAGCAACATCACTGAGCACGTAAATGGCGAGACCACGGTGAGAAAAGAATAATGGCACTAGTTCATAGCCAGACAGCTTCAAATCAGCGTGATCTGAAAGTGTGGGCGGGGATCTACCTGTGTTTCACCAAGGGCCAAAACGGCTGGTCTGTTTTTACAGACATGGATGTATGCAGAAAAGTGTTTACTTTTTAACCCACGTATATTTGCTAGATCTACTCTAAATTCGCTAGTCATTACAATAAAACAAACACCAAAATACAGACACCGGCGACGTTGGTTTACAGAATCAAATTGCTGTAGATGTTATGCCTGTTAAATATACATTATTTACTGGAACTTAAATTGAACACTCTGAATACATTCATTAGAATGAAATACATTGAACTGCATTGTAATTATAAGTTATTCACCTGAACTCTTTCTATAATAACAAATACTCTTTTCTTTCTTTTCTATCCTGGATTTCAAGCAGATCGGTCGTTTTATTTATTAGGTTATGGGCCCAGTCCCTCAAAAAAAATTTTGATTAAAAGCTTTTACATATAATTGATTAAACTTTTTTTAATCTTAGACCAGAGAATTCATTGCTTGCGAGAAATAAACGAAGTATTTCAGATTCGTAAAAGATAGCCGGATTGCAAAGATTAAAAGAAATCAGTTTTGACAAGACAAGTTCAATATGGAAAGTGAAACAATAAAAATAGACAAACTGCAGTGTGCGGAGCATTGATGACTTGGAAATTTCAAGTAGGTATTCTTTTAAATGTGATCTGTTTGAGGTTGTGACTGGAGAAGAGGCTATGCCAGCTGACCAATTAGATTTGAAGACTTGGCGGCAAAAGGATAGAAAAGCTTAAAAAATAATTGCGACTTTAATTGAACAAGGTGTTCTAGTTCATATAATGCATTGCTTGTCTTCAAATAAAATGTTGTGCAAGCTTTGTTCCATATATGATCAAAAATCAAATACTAGCATAAGCATGCTGCAGCAACGATTTCATGGTTTTCAAAGGGACAAAAATGATGACATTGCAACTCATATAAGCAAGCTAGAGAGTTTAACTCAACAGCTGAGAGTAGCTGGTGAATTAGCTTCTGATTCAGTGTTAGTTACTAAAGTCCTGATGACATTATCCGACAAATTTTTTAGCGCATGGGAATCGAATGATATAAAACAGCAGACCATATGTAATCTTAGATCCAGGCCTATTATGGAGGAGACTCGTATGGGCACATGTGATGTCCAAAGTTCAAGTTTCGATGCAGCCCTATACGTACAACACGAGAAAAAGTACAGTCAATTTGATAACAAAAAGAATCAGAAAGCCCAGAGACGCTGAGGTAAATGTTTTCTATGCAAACAGTCTTGCCATTGGAAGAACAATTGTCCAAAGAGAAGCAATACGAAGCAACTTTGCTCATCGTGAGAGTACCACTAGTGATGCAAGTAACTGTGACGCATTCGATGGTGAAACAATCAACATCGGAGATGTTGTGACAGTAGATGATAGGGTCTTAGATTCGGGAGCGAGTGAACACATGTGTTTCCGCAGAGAGTGGTTCAGTTCCTATAAGAAATTGGAGACACCAGTGATGCTAACATTGGGTAATTGAACACAGATAAGAGCACATGGCAGAGGAAAAATTAATATCGAAGCATTCAATTATCAAAAGTGTGTTAAAAAATAGTTTACAAATGTGGTTTTTGTTCCTGACATCAGGGTAAATTTGTTTTCTTCGGGAAGTGCATTAGACAAAAATTACTCTTTAGTATCTGACAGTGAAAAATGTGAGATTTTCAAAGATGGCCAAACAATCGCGATTGGCATCAGATTTCGTCGCCTATATAAATTACTTTTTAGAGTACACGATGAAAGTGCCGTGGCTAAATGAATCTCTTGAAGTGTGGCATAACAGATTAGGTCATATGTGCATTGGACAAATAAAAAAGGTACTTAATCAACGTGACATAAGTTTTGTTGATAACGCGGATTTTTTTTTGTGATGCATGTGCTATGGGTAAGATGCACCGTTCTCCATTTAGTGAAAGTCAGTCTAGAGCAACGGAAAGAGGTATTCTCGTGCACACAGACCTTTGTGGGGCCATGCAAACGAAGTCATTAGGAGGCTCAAGGAATTTTTTATTGTTCAAAGACGATTATTCGAGTTACAGAAAAGTTTATTTTGTAAAAGAAAATAGTGAGGTTCCGTCTTTAATTGAAAAATATCTTAATGAAGTTAAGTCTCTTTTCAGTAAAGATATAAAAATTCTAAGGTCTGACAATGGATTGGAGTTCGTTACTAAAAATGTCGAAGATCTTTTGATAAACCGTGGAATAACCCATCAATTGTCTGTTCCTTATAGTCCTCAACAAAATGGACGTGCTGAGAGGGACGTGGGGTTTATTGTGGAAACTGCCAGAACTATGCTGCATGCCAACAACTTGCCTCTTAGGCTATGGACCGAAGCTGTCAATACAGCGGTGTATTTGCTAAATCGTTATGGACTATGCCCAATCAAAGATAAGAGCCCGTTTGAGTTGCGGTTCCAGGAAACTCCATGTATAAATAATTTGAGAGCTTTTGGTGGCGATGTTTTTATACATATTCCCAAAGAGAAGAGGCAGAAGTGGGACAAAAAGACCTTTACGGGAGTCTTTGTTTTGTATTCAGGTAATAGTAAGGGATATCGAGTTTGGGTACCAGAATCAGACAAAATACAGCTTTCCCGTGATATTGTGTTTAAAGAAAAGACAACTTTAAAGCTAAGAATTCGCAAGGAGAATGCAGAGGATGAGTTTAAACCACCTGGTATTGTTCATAATCAGTTGAAAGAGGTTCCGATCAAGATCGATGAGATGGAGAATATAACGGGAAGCGAAAAGGATCAATGTAATTCGGAAGAAGAAGATCAATCTGTTTCTTCTTATCCAGCGAAGCTCGAAGGAAAACTTTTTACAGAAACCGATGAGGGAGGAACTTCATTAACAGGAAGTAAAAGGCAAGGAACTGTACAATCAGATTCTAAACGACGTAGAAATCCGAAGAAAAACGATGAAGCTTTAACTTCTGAGCTCAAATCTAAGCTTCGCATTAATGAAAATTGGAAAGCCGTTCTCCATACAATTTTATTGTCAACAATTTTAGAAGGGCAGGCGTTCACGGCTAAGGCGATGGAGCCATTGACTTACAGTGAAGCCATGAATTCTCAAGACGCAGAAATGTGGAAGACAGCCATGGATGAAGAAATGGAAGCTCATCGTGAACAACACATGGGATTTGGTGAAATGTCCGAAAGATAGAAAGGTAATTCTTTCTAAGTGGGTATATAAGGTAAAACTTTCTGCACAAAATAGAGTGGTTATTAAAGGTTATAGTCAACAAGAGGGAACTGACTTCAATGAAATCTTTAGCCCAGTTGCTAAATTCAATTCTATACGGACAATCATTGCTATAGCTGCATGTAGACGACTTTTGCTATACCAATAGGATGTCAAAACCACGTTTCTGAATGGTACATTAGAAGAGGAGATTTATATGGCACATCCAATTGGATATGATGACAAGTCAGGAAAAGTTTGCAAGTTGAACAAAACCTTATATGGTCTCAAACAAGCTTCGAGGAATTGGAACCAGACAATATCAAAATTACTTCATAATTATAATTTTACAACATGTGTAGCTGATCCATGCCTGTTTGTTCTTCGTAAAGGGGACAGAATTGTTATAATCGCGCTATACATAGATGTCAGCAGCAACTGACATGAGGGACATTAATGACCTGGGGTCCTACTTAAAGAAACATCTTGAGCTTACACTGAATGAGGCGAATTTTTATCTTAGTTTGGAGTCGAAGCAAAGTTCTGTGGGAGATGTCCATGTTTTTCAGTCTGGATCCATTCAAAGTTTTTTGAGCCCTTTTAATATGACAGATTCAAAAGGAGTGTCTACGCCATATGAAGCCGCAACAAAATCATCACTTCTCTGTGCAACTTCAGTGGATATGTCACATTTTCCTTTCCGAGAAGCAATTGGATGCATGGTGTGTCTGGCCATAGCTACAACGCCGGATATCTCGTATATACTTGGGGTACTGTGTAGATACCCAAAACAGTGAAATGGGTCTTTCGTTATTTGAAGGCTACTCAGAATATAGGTATATTTTTCAAAAATAAATGCAACCTTAATCTTCTGTGTTACAGTGACTCTGATTACGCTGGTGATTTCGACACTCGACGATCTACTAGTGGCTACATTTTTCTCCTGGGAGAATCACCAATTGCTTGGGGATCACGACGACAACGCTGCACAGCATTCAACAGAAGCTGAATATGTGGCAGTTTCAGAAGCTGTAACAGAATTTGTGTCGTCGATTAAAAACCTCCAACCATTAATAAAGGAAAATTACAGAAATTCTGTAAGTTTGTATTGAAACAATAAAATTCGGGCTGTAAACACCAGCAACCCGAATATGTTCCCGCAAATAAATAAAATATTTCGGAGTAATAATAAGAACGACTGTCTTAAAATCGCCCGAACGACGAACAATGAACAAGTACTGGTAGCAGCGGGCATAGATCCAAATGACGCTGTTGATGATGACAACCTCTTTGTGATCGAGGATCCACAGGAGCAGGTAGAGGCTATAGGAGCCACTTTCCAGGAAATGTACAAGGCGAATGTTATCATTGGCTCGAACCACGATCTGGAGAATCGAGTTCTTGTGCACAATTTCTACCTTCGAAATGAAATTGCGAATTGGCGATTCGATAGCTCGGGTTTTACCCAGTTCAGTGACGAGAATATGGCAAATGATGTCATCACCAACGATAGGGTACTACCCCCGTTCATTTCGAAGGAAGACCTCCAAACGATCATCGAATCACTTAGAAGTAAGAAATCAGTGGGAACCGATGAAATACCGAATATTGTGCTTCGACATATCCCTCTAGAAGCGATGAACATTTATACCACCCTGTTTAATAATGCAATGAATAATGCACATTATCCAGCGCGTTGGAAAACTGCGGTGGTACATCCCATCCCTAAAAGGCATAAAGATACTTCCAATCCGGCAAATCTCCGCTCGATCAGTCTTCTTCCAAACATCAGTAAGGTTTTCGAGAAGGTAATCAATAGAGTACTAACTAAGTGGGATGAGGACAAACATATAGTTCCGGATAATCAATTCGGTTCCAAGGCGGGGCATGATGTCATTCATGCTGTGTCGAAACTGGTTTCTGATATCCAATGGAACAAAGGTAAGGACCAGTGCACTGGTGCCTGCCTGATTGACTTGGAGAAGGCATTCGATACTGTATGGTGAGAAGGACTCTTTTTCAAGCTGGAAAGGTTGGGCATTAGTAAACAACTGCTGTATATTCTATGCTCTCCGGTAGACAGTTCATCGTGAAGAATGGCGATGTGACTTCTGCTGGAACATTTAACATTAAAAACGGTCTGCAACAAGGTGCGGTAAATTCGCCGATCCTGTTTAACATTTACACAAGTGATCTGATAGGTTCACTTCACCATGCCAAAGCGTACGCAGACGACATAATTGCGTACAGATCAGGTCCAAAGATTGAGGTCATTAATATACGTTTGCAGCGTGACTTCGACAAAGTTAAGCGATATTGCGATGACTGGAAGTTGAAAATCAACTCTCAAAAGTCGGAAACCATTCTGTTTAGGACGCCTTTGTCTGGAGCATTTAGGGATACCAGAAAAAGTTGGCGAAAGTTCTCGACCGTGGGGCAGAACGGGCAGCCACTTGCTTGTCGAAATGTAGTCAGATACCTTGGGATCTGGTTAGATCCATTTCTGTATTTTAACAAACATATAGATGTTGCTCTGGCCAGAGCTAAAGGTGTTATAACAGCCAAATCGTTGCGAGGTTGAAGGTGATCTGCTACATGGCCATTATCAGGCCCATGCTTGTATTTGGATGTCCCGTGCGGTTCAATGTGAGAGCAAGTTCCCAGATTCGGGTGTTTGAGAGGGCTTGTCTTAGGACTTGTTTTCGTTTATACAGAACACCGGAGTCTGAGTACATAAAATTCTATCCTAATGCGGTCTTATATAATAGGGCGAACCTAATAAGAGTGGACAATTTCGTCATTAAGTTGAGGCGACTCAACTACGACAGAGACGTCGCGTCTCCGGTTCTGTAGGGCGGTAGGGAGTCGCGACATGAGGGATGTTGCACGGCAGCACCAACACTTTTGGTGGCTTGTTGAAGGGGAGGATGCTTCGTCGTCGAACTCCTCCAGTGATATGTAGTTTCATGTGAAGCAAAGTGGGCTAAACAATTTTTTTTTAGCCATGGCTGGCTTACATAGTTTTAGATAGGTTTAAGTTAGGTTTTAAGAAAAAAATGTAAAAAACACAAAAAAACTAAATAAAAATAAAATATTTAAAAAAAAAACAATATATATATATATGTATATACTAGGGCGGGTCAATAAGTCCGTGACTTTTTGAATTTCTGACCTCTTTACTGAAACAGCAACACTGCTCCTGTCAACAGGCATCTGTCAGTTGACTTCTGTCAAAATTTAAACTTGCTGCGTCAGTTAGTTTGTGTTTGACAGCTATTTTTATCAGACTACTCACTAATTTGAGGAGAAAATGGAAAAAAGTGAATTTCGTGTGCTTACTTCACAGGAAGGTTTGGCGTTGTTTAATCGCAATATGGAGGAGTTTTTGCGCCGTTTTGTAACCGTGGACGAAACATGGATCCATCACAACACACCAGAGAACAAACAACAGTCAAAACAGTGGGTTTCTAAGGGTGAATCGGCGCCAAAGAAGGCCAAGATGGGTTTGTCAGCCAATAAAGTTATGGCGACTGTTTTTTGGGATGCACGCGGGATAATCCACATTGACTACCTTCAAAAGGGAAGAACAATCAATGGGGAATATTATGCCAACTTATTGGACCGATTCAATGACGATTTGAAAAAAAACCGACCTCATTTGGCCAAGAAAAAAGTTCTTTTCCATCAAGACTATGCAAGGGTGCACACATGTGCAGTTGCCATGGCAAAAATCCATGAATTGGGGTATGAATTGCTCCCTCATCCACCCTATTCTCCAGATTTGGCTCCGAGCGACTACTTCTTGTTCCCAAACCTGAAGATATGGCTTGGTGGAAAAAGATTTGACTCCAATGATGAAGTCATCTCGCAAACAAAGGCCTATTTTGAGGACCTCGACAAATCATTTTTTTTGGAAGGGATAAAAAAATTGGAGAAGCGTTGGACAAAGTGTATAGAGCTCAAGGGAGACTGCGTTGAAAAATAAAATTATTTTTTTATCAAAAAATCTGTGTTTTATTCCAAAAGTCACGGACTTATTGATCCGTCCTCGTATATATATGTGTGTGTATGTATTAGAGGTAAGTAAGTTAAGTAGATTAAGATTTATTTTTAGGTAGTCTAGAAGTTCTTAGTTTTAATATTTTATAATATAAAAAACAGTACAGTTACTAAGTTTTTACTTAAAATTTATTTTTTAGTTCTAGTCTTAAGTTATGTTAAAATAAATAATAAATTAGACTGCAAGATTCGTCGAAAGACATAGTTTAAGTGTTAGGTTTTGCTTGCCCCATGCGGGCGCTCTAAGTTAGAATAAGATTATTTGTTATTTAAGCTAATTTTTAAGCATTTTTTTTGTCTAGCATGTAAGAGTGAATTAATTAATTAAATAAATAAATTAATTTAATCTGAAACTGAACTGGCAGTTAGCGTAGTATGCGGGTGCAAAATTATATAATTTCCAAGAAGTGCGGGTTCAATCCCAGCCCGTGGAAAACCATTTCCCGTTTTTAGTTTTTAATTTTTTAATTGAAAATAAATAAGAAAATTAGATAATTGGACACAAAAAGACACGTGATGAGTGGTATAAATCATCCCGTTATTCCGTTATTCCCATTGTGGGATTAGTGGACGTCACTGTAGCAAATGCTATTATATCGGGCCACCCAACAAAAAGAACTACTAAACAGATACATGAGTCGGATGATAAATCCTCATACGTCTCTGATAGAACGAGACATTATAAAGGGGGTGAGAACAACTTTTCCTCGTTGGCTACCTCTGAGTCCGAAGATGAAAAAGAGGAATTGAATGCAATTAGTAGCAACATCTTGCAATTATAAAAAAAGGTGCTTGCTATTAAAGTTAAGCAAACCGCCCGGAGACAAAGGGAGCAAGAAACTAAGGCGAGCTCCCTACAGCAACAGCAACAACAGTTGCATGAAAATGATGTGCAGAAAAAAGCAGCAGTGAAATCAAAAAATGCAGCACCAAAAGCAACAACCCCAGCAGCAACAACAGCAACTACAGCAACAACAGCAACAACAGCAGAAACAACAACAGCAACAGCAACTGAAAAAGAAAAAAGAAAAAGTGCCTCCAATCAACACGTACAACATGGAGGTCCAGGACACCAAGGACTTATGTAAGTCGGCCATAGGTAAGAATTTTATCATTAAAAGATTAGGCTCAGACAGGCACGTCATCCACTGTAATCCAGTGGGGGCTATAAAAAAAATGCTAAACCTGTTGAAGGAAACGACGGCAGAGTACTTCACGTACACACCGAAAGGTGATACATTTAAAACGGTCCTATTGAAGGGACTGGAACCGTCCACCGATCCCGAGGAGCTCTTAAAACTGCTTCAAAAGAGAGAGTGCGAAGGTCTCAAATTTGTGGGGGTTAAGCCTTTTACCACTTCAAGAGCAAAAAGGGAAAAGCGGAAACTACCGTTCTCCCTAGTACAGCTCATTCCCGACAGTAAACTGGATAGTCTAAGGGTTATCAAAGTCCTGAACTACCAGGTTGGGAGAAATTAAAAATGAGCGTCCACCCGCTCAGCTTCAAACTCCAGCCGTTGCGCCCCGAATTACTTTCGCCCAAATGGGGGCAGGTTGGGGTACAATGGTACAAAAAACCACGGTTGGAAGCGGCACCAGACATGCTACTAGCTATCTTGCTCTCTATTCAAGGGCAGTTGGCTCAGCTTCAACGTCAAGTACAGGAACAGGCTAAGCGGGTGGATCAAATCTACGCGCTGCTGCCGGGTCTAACGCACCTCATGTCATAATGGGTACGCATATGGTGGAGCAAAGCCTGAAAGTCCTTACAGTGAATGTCAATTCACTGATAAGGATCGAGCGAAGAGCCTCGCTGTTTATGTTGCTGGAAGACCAATCTCCTGATGTGCTATTCGCTAGCGAAACTATGTAAGCTTACCGATAAGCACAAACTGTAACACAGTAAATATAATAGTAGAAAAAGAAACCGACCCAACTCCAGACAAGGAGAATGTACAAGGGTGTTTTGCATGGGTTCCGGGTGCTAGAGGCATGTGTCGTGCGCATCCCTCTCCGTAGCGGAATGTGGCTGTTCATGGTCTCTGTCTACGCGACTGATGCTTCTCAATCCACGCTATTTATCTCAGAGCTCGATAGACTCTTTCGACTCCTTAGACTGGAATCGGAAGAGAATTATTATATAATTGGCGGGGATTTTAATGCCAAACATAGAGATTGGGGAAATCATGTATCAAATACTAGAGGGAACCTGCTACTCAATTGGTGGGCCCAGCACAGTGTCATGTATAGACTTGGTTTGAAGCCGACGGACAGTCCGTCATTTCCCACACACGCCTATTATTTGGACCTATTGCTGTACGACATTTGGATACAACTGACTGGGAGTAATCTACAAACGTTAAAGTGTATTCATACATTCGTGTACGATAGTGACCATTGCGGTTTTAGTACCGAAATAACAATTCCTAACGAAATTGCGGAGTTGGAGGAGTTTGCTCCTAAGTATTCTAATAATTACAGTAGGACTCGCTGGACACGTTCCTCCAGAACCTTGATAAGAGCACTCGCCTTGAATTCGCTCTACCCACCAATAGTAATCTGTCTAACGAGGAGATTAACAGGTACCTAAAACAATTGGACCAAACAATTAAACAGACGATGGGCATACAATACCTCGGTATGAATACAAACCCAACGAAGACTTATGCCGCAATGCTACCATTGACGCACTGCACCGACACAAAAGTAGACTGCTGTCAAGACTCAAAACCTTGTACAGGCAGTTTACTGACAGACATAACATGGAGGTTAGGACACAGAAGTCGTCAATTAAAAACCTCCAAATATTGATTAGAGAGAATTACAGAGCATCTGTAAGTTTGTACTGGAACAATAGGATTCGGGCAGTAAATTCCAGCAACCCGAATATGTTCCCACAAATAAATAAAATATTTCGGAGAAAAAATCGAAATGACTTACAATGTCTTAAGATTCCTCGAACGACGGACAACGAACGAATACTGACTACTGCAGGCATAGATCCAAGAGAAGTCGCAGATGATGATAATTTTTTTGTGATGGAAGATCCTCATAAGAAGGTTGAGGCAATGGGAGCGACTTTTCAGCAAGTGTATAAAACCAATGATGTCATTGCTTCAAATCACGACCTGGAGAATCGAGTCCTTGTGCACAATTTCTACCTGAGAAATGACATACAGAACTGGCGATTCGAGAGCTCGGGTTTCATCCAGTTCAGTGACGAGAATATGGCAAATAATGTCATCGCCAATAAAGTGGACCTACCTCCGTTCATCTCAAAGGAAGAACTCCATGAGATCTTCGACACAATAAGAAGTAAAAAATCAGTGAGAATCGACGGAATACCGAATATTGTGCTTCGACATCTTCCCCTAGAAGCGGTAGACATTTACACCACCCTGTCTAACAATGCAATGAAAAATACACATTATCCATTGGAAAACTACGGTGGTTTATCCCATCCCCAAAAGAGGTAAAGATACATCCAATCCGGCGAATCTCCGTTCGATAAGTCTCCTTCCGAATATCAGTAAGGTGTTCGAAAAGGTAATCAATAGAGTCCTGAATAAGTGGGTTGAGGACAAAAATATAGTTCGGATAATCAATTCGGTTTTAAGGCGGGGCATGATGTCATACATGCCGCGTCTAAACAGGTGTCAGATATCCAATGGAATAAAAGCAAAAACCAGTGTACTGGGGCCTGCGTGGTTGACTTGGAAAAGGCCTTCGACACAGTATGGTTAGAGGGTCTTTTCTACAGGCTGACCAGACTGGTCATCAGTAAACCACTTTTGTATATTCTTCATAATATGCTCACTAACAGACAGTTCATCGTGAAAAATGGCGATGCGACTTCTGTTGGAACATTTCACGTTAAAAACGGTCTGCAACAAGGTGCGGTTAATTCGTCGATTTTATTCAACATTTACACAAGCGATTTGATAGGTTCACTTCCCCATAGCATAGCGTACGCAGATGACTTGATAGCGTACAGAACAGGTCCAAAAGTCGAGGTCATTAACATGCTTTTGCGACGTGACTTCGAGCAAATTAGGCGATTTTGCGATGACTGGAAGTTGAAAATCAACTTTCCGAAGTTTGAAACCATTTTGTTTAGAACGCCGTTGTCTGGTGCCTCTAGGGACACCAGAAAGAATTGGCGAAAATTCTCGATCATTGGATAATACGGCCAGGCGCTTGCTTGTCGAAATGTAGTCAGATATCTTGGGATCTGGCTAGACCAATATCTATATTTCAACAAGAATGTAGATGCTGCTCTGGGTGGGCCAAAGGTGCTTTTTCCCTCACAAAGAGACTATTTTATAATAGCCAACTCGATGCGAGGTTGAAAGTGATCTGCTATATGGCCATTATCAGTTCCATACTTGTATTTGGATGTCCCGTGTGGTGCAACGTGAGAGCAAGTTTATTGGAAAAGATTCGGGTATTTGAGAGGGCTTGTCTTAGGACTTGTCTTCGCTTATACAGAACACCAGAATCGGAGTATATAAAATTCTATCCCAATGAGGTTCTATACAACAGGGCGAATCTAATAAGAGTGGACAACTTCGCTAGAGCAATGACCTCATCCAATAACCTGATATCTGGGGCCTACTACCCCAATTATTTATATCATGAGAGTGTGCGCTGTAAAGGCTTCATCCCCCCTGAACCGTTCCACTACTTTGACATGAAAGGGCTGATCCAGGATAGGTTTGTGGTGCCGCTAATTTTCCACGTAGGTCGTGCAGTTGGTGAGGGGCGCCTCAACTACAACAGAGTCGTCACACACGGCAGTGTTGAACGTTTCAGGTTTAGTAGGGCGGTTTCAGAACGCGATAGAAAAGATGTTTTTCTGCAGCACCAAAATGTTTGGTGGTTGAGTGTAGAAGACCCGATTTCTTCGCCGTTTCTTTCAAGTCCAGGTTAGCCTAGTCAAAAGGCAAAGTGGGCCATATTTTCTTTGCTATGTTTAGCAAATGGCCGACTTACATAGGTTAGCGCAGTTTTAAGGTATTGAAGGTTGGCAACTTTGGGTTTGCTAACAATCAGGTTATTAAGTTTGCTAACATTTAGGCTAAGTTACATTGTATATTTAGGCTAAGTAGTTTAAAGTTTAGTATAAGTTAGCACAAGAAGTTAGTTTAAGTAGTTTAAATTGAATATAAGTTTTATATAAATACAAAAAAAATATGTTCATTTACTAAGTTTTTTACTAAAATACTTAATATTTTCTTAGTTGAACTAGATGTTAATGTATAGTAATTATTTTTAAAATGTTAAATTAGACGCTTGTAGTGGTAGTAAGTTAAAATAAGTTAATTAAGTAATGTTAAGCTAGCTTTTAAGCATTTTTTCTGTTAGCATATAAGTGTAGTATATTTAAGACTTGTAAAATAAAATGCATTAAAAAAAAAATAATAATAATAATATCCTTAAAACTCTCAAAATTCCTGACGTCATAAAAGATCGTCCCCAATTTGATGGCATTAGTAGATTACTCTAAGAATTTCTTAATAACGTTGAAGTGATCTTAAGCCTTATGAGTACGGTTAGCAATACACCTTATGCCCGTATAATTTTGAGAGCCATAAGAAACAAAATAACAGGTCAAGCAAATGAGGTGCTCAATATGTTTGGGACACTTTTAGAATGGAATAAAATATAAGACAACCTTATTCTTTATTATTCAGATAAATAAATCAAACTTCGCTTGTGAGAGACCTCCATAACCTTCAGCAATACAATGACACTTTGCAAAATTATTATTCGAAGATAGTAGAAATACTGTCTACTCTTAACAATCATGTGGATATACATGAAAAAAATTCAAATGTGGTTCTAGCCAAATGTAATCTATTTTCGGAGATGTGCTTAAATACATTTCTTATTGGCTTGACAGAACCACTTGGTTCGACTATTCGAGCATTGAGACCAAGCACTCTCCCGGAAGCATTTGACTTTTGCATCAAAGAGCAAAACTCATACTATATGAAATATGCTGTATCAAGTACAGAAGCTACATCCTTTAGACCATATTTTAATTCAAGAGCCTTTCCAAATACAAATGTCTTTAGTTCAAATAGTAGTTATTTTGTTCCAAAACAAAACGTATTTATCCAAAGATATGATTTTCAGTCAGTTGTTCCAAATCACAACGAATTTAAGCAAGCAGTTAATACATTCCATCAACAACAAAATCGAAATTTGGTTCTTCCAAATTATTTACCTACGAATCAGAGCCAAAACGTTATGATGAATCTTCAAACTTCTCCCAATCCAATGGAATTATCCAGTAGTAATACCCGTAATACTAGAACTCAACAGTCGAATTTTAGAAACACATCTACAGTCAATAGAAAACACAGTAATATATTTGACAATAACAATACAGCACCTAACCGAAACCACGGTATTAGAGAAGTACCCAACATATACACAAATACAACCCAATATCAGCAACCACCCACCGCAGTACATAATTCTAATAGCATAAGCTCTTATCCTGAAAAATACTATTATTCAGAATCGAATCAATACCTACCATCTGAAACCCAATGTGCCTGCAGAAACTAACAGTTCCTATAATGAGGCAACCTATGAAATAGATGAAGCAAATTTTCACTTACCAAGCCTCGGACAGCAAATTGGATTTCTTGACATAAACACCCATAACTCAAGCTTACTACAGTACATTAATATACTGTCTCCCTCAGGACGATTGCTTAAATTTCTTGTTGACACGGGAGCTTCCGCTTTTTTTTATAAATCCCGAACTTGTTAATCCAGACTTCTTTGAAACCACAGAACCAATTTATATAACAAATGTCTTAAATAAACATAAACTTGACCGACAAGTTACACTCACTGCATTCAAGGAATTGAAAGCAGATGAGAAATACAAATTCCTCATTTTCAAATTTCATTCCTATTTAGATGGCTTAACAGGTTTAGAGACGCTGAAGCAATTAGGTGCAAAAATAAATCTTAAAGACAAGCTTTTGGAAACAAATAAAACCGCTATTCCCCTGCAGTTCAAACCAAACTATATGTCCGAAATATTCACAATTCTTCCAATTTCAAAAATGATATCCAGACTTCCTGTAGACATTGAAAGTGGAGATATATACATTAAACCTACTGTTATAAATAAGTTTCTAAAGGTACCCGAAGGTATCTATAAATTGGTATAGTCACGTGGAAGTAATCAATCTGTCAAACCAAGTCCAGAAACTATTTTTAGAACAGCCCCTCGGGCAGAAATTTACACCGGCTTCAGTGAAGTGAATAACATCTCAATAAAATATGATTCAGACCATATAGAATCTTTACCTAATGGTGAAATAATTAAATTACTTAGAACATATCACCTGAATAAGGAAGAAAAAGAGGCACTTTTTAGACTTTGTAAACAGTTTGATGATGTATTTTTTAAAGACGGCACTTCACTTTCATTTACAAACGTATCAGAACATATAATGGAATACCAGTGTACACCAAATCCTATAAATATCCAGAAATCCATAAAGCCGAAATTAAGTCTCAGATACAAGAGCTTCTGAAGCAAGGAATCATAAGGCCAAGTTACTCCCCATGGAGCAGTCCAATATGGATTGTTCCCGAAAAACTAGATGCTTCTAACAAGCAGAAATGGCGGTTAGTAGTGGATTATCATAAGCTGAATGAGAAAACAATTAGTGATCGATATCCATTCCCCAATATAACCGACATTCTCGACAAATTGGGGAGGTGTATGTATTTCACTACATTAGACCTAGCTTCTGGATTCCATCAAATTGAAATCGACTCAAGAGATATAAACAAAACAGCTTTTACCGTGGGCAATGGCCATTACGAATTCATTCAAATGCCATTTGGCATAAAAAACCGTCCCCTCAACATTCCTAAGGGTAATAGATAATATCTTAAGAGACTTACAGGGAAGAGTATGTCTCGTTTACATGGACGACGTAATCGTGTTCTCCACTTCCCTTCGGGAGCATGTAGAAAACCTTAAAAAGTTTTTCTTCAAATTGCGACAAGCCAACTTGAAAATCCAACTTAATAAATCTGAGTTTTTGTGCAAAGAAGTAAGGTTTCTTGGGCATATTGTAACATCACAAGGTGTGAAGCCAAACCCTGCAAAAATCAAGGCGATAAAAAAATTTCCTATTCCATGTACACAGAGACAAATAAAATCGTTTCTCGGCTTATTAGGCTATTATAGGAAATTTATTCAGGATTTTGCAAAGATAACCAAACCCTTAACTGAATGCCTGAAGAAAGGAAGACAAATTAAAATGGATGACAGGTATATCAGTTGCTTTGAACACTGCAAGGATATTCTCAGTAATGACCCGCTCGCTCTTACAGTACCCAGACTTTTCAAAGCCCTTTAACCTAACTACAGATGCAAGCAATTTTGCAATAGGTGCTGTTTTGAGTCAGGGCCCAATTGGATCTGATAAACCTGTTTCTTATGCTTCGCGTACACTTTCAGACACCAACACCAAGTATAGTACCATAGAAAAGGAGCTTCTTGCCATTGTTTGGGCGAGTAAACATTTTCGGCCTTACCTATACGGTCGAAAATTTCACATTGTTACAGACCACCCCTCACTTGGCTATTTTCTTTAAAAGATACCAACTCAAAGTTAATAAGATGGCGACTGAAGCTGGAGGAATTTGAATATGACATTCATTATAAAAAGGGAAGGGCAAACACTAATGCCGATGCATTGCGTCGAATAGAGGTGAATATAAATTAATCTCTTCAAAACAATGTAGCTGAGTTGGAGGAAAGTTCCAACTTGTCGACTATTCACTCTGCTTCGAAAAATCTTGATGATGGAATATCCGTATCGGAACGCCCCTTAAACGAATTTAGCAATCAATTTATCCTTTCCAAGACAAGTCCTACAGTTAGACAATTAACGACTTTCAATGTCATATTTAAAACAAAGCATCGTATTATTTTTAGGCATCCTGACTTACACAATGAACAAACAATTACATCTATATTAAAACAGCATCTTAATCCCAAGAAACTTTCAGTAATATTTACAGATGATGAAACATTTAAAAGAGTTCAAAGAGTTTACTCAAAATTCTTCTCAGGTTGTAGAATATTTAAAATTATTCGGTGGAAAGACAAACTAGTTGACTTAGTAGATAATGACAAGCAAGACGAGATAATTAACGAATATCATCTAAAGAGCAATCATCGGGGTATAAACGAAACATTTCAACACCTTCCCAAATATGAAAACCAAAATAACAAAAATCATAAGCAATTGCGAAAATTGTCAGTTTCTAGAATATGATTCAACCTCTAGATACTGTCCACATAGATAGATAGGTGTACTCTTGGCTACGTAACTTTTGTAAATGTCAAGCTATGACGCTAAGATGCAGAGGGAATGTCAACAACAGATTTACCATCATAACAAAAAAAAAACAGAACTCAAATCGGAACAATGTGAGCGCCACACGGTTATTCCGGGATTTTTTGATCAAGTGGTATAACAACGCGCTCCTGTGCGCTGCCTCAAAAGCAGTTTTTAAGTTTGCTATTCCTCAAGCGAAATGACTCCAAATGACTGGTGGTGAAAAAGCGATAAACAAAATGAAACAGGAGACATTAAGTACGTCGGTGTTCAAGGGTGTCAATTGACTGACTGATATTAGTATCACCTATGAGTTTTGTCGCACGGTTTTGAATCCTACTTAGCAGATATAGAAATGTTTTAGGCACACCTGCCAAGATGTGGGCATTGTAATCCAATTTTCAGCGGATAAATGCCTTATATATTGAGGCCAGATCAGAGGAGGAGAAATATTTCTTACTTCTCTTGTGGAAACCTAGGTATTTCGCAGTATTTTTTCGACATCGAATATGTGATCATTCCAACGTAAGTTGTCACTGACACAGATAGCGAGAATGGAAAGTTTTTCGGTTTAGAAGATGCATGTGCCATTCATGGACTATGGCTGGGTGTTTAAATTTCGCCTTAACGACAGCAGACAGCATTGAGTTTTGGAATTCCACTCTGTTGATAGCTTCCCAAGTTGTTATGCTGTTAATATCATAATTAAATGAGTTTAACATACGCTGCCGTTCCCGTTCTACAGCCGAAGAGCAAGGACGTGAGTGTGGGGACGAATATAAGCAGAGAGTACTATAATCAATAATATTGGATTAGAATTAGCAGACAAGAGATCATTAATGACAATTGAAAAGAGGGTCGGAGAACTAAACTCTGGGGAACACCAGCATTTATGTTGTTAATTTGAGACTTGAAACCATCCAACACAACTGTAATTGAACGTTCCAAAAAGGAATTTCTAAACCATTAAAGATGAGAGTCATCGATCCCAAAAATACGCACTTTTGACAAAAGGACCTGACGCCAAACTCTGTAAAATGCAACTATCAAGCGCAAATATCTTGCTTTCGCCAGATTTATATATGCTTTGGTTTCACTTTTCGGTGAGACATAAAATCACTAGTGGACCTGTTGCTACGAAAACCGTACTGCGAGTCATTGAGAAGTTTTCGTGCTTCGAGATATTTCATGAGCGGCTTATCAGCTTTTCCATCACCTTGGAAAGGAGGGACCTAAGTGCTATGGGTCTGTAGGAGGAGGGAGAAGAAGATTCGCCTTTTTTAGGGACAGGCTGTACTAATGCTGTTTTCCATCTGCTCGGAAAGAATAATAAAGAGTAGGATTGATGAAAAAGCTAACGCAGCAGTTTTGCCAACGAGGAAGAACCCCCCTTCCGAAGAATGGGATATATAACATCTGGACCAGTGGAAGTGTGAATGTTAAGATCTGTAAGAACTCTTGCTACTGCACGAGTGCGAAAGTAGATTCGTCCCATTGAAGATTCGACACGCAAAGTGTGCAGCAAGCTAATTTGCTCTGTCCAAAGAGCTGTCATTGTCATTGTAAATGAGCGTTGGGGTGGAGGATGAGGCAGAATTTTTAATATTTTTGACGAACGACCAAAAATTTGTATGACCTTTGGGATATTGTAGAGTTTTTTGTCTCAGTCATTCCTTGCTCGTTTCAACTTTTTTCGGTTTTCTTCTGTCGGGTTGTTCTTTTAAGACCGACAAAAATATTTGTCTAACTATGACAGCCTCTTTACAGCTCTTTTGGTTTGAAAGTCTGCATTCGATGACGGTTAAAGCAACTCATTTCAAAGAGAATATTGTTTGTGATCATATCAGCAGCGGCATCCACATAAAGACCAGTTAATATTCCTAAACCCGCTATTAAGTCCACTCCAATTGGCTTTTTCGTATTTAAATACAGTTCTTTAGGAATCGTTTCTCTAACTATGTGGTGGGTCTACGAGAAATTAGTTAATATGACACAATAGTCCGACGAGTCAAGAAGGGAGAAGACATCAACGGTTTACTTATCAGGGTGAGAAATTAAAAACAAGTCTAGGGTATGACTATTAACGTCTGATGTTCATGTGGGCTCATTTCCCAGCTGGGTCAGGTTATTTTAAGCAGCGAAGATCCCAATTACCCTGAAAAGAAGGGACGTAAAAGTGGGCGGGGAAAAAGCACAATCTGGAAGTGTTGAGCTGTCCGCAAAGTGTGCGGCAAGCAGATTGGCCTTGCCCAAAGATTTGACAGCTGGAATGTATTTGGCATACAGGATGTGGCAGAATTTCTAGTACTTTTGACTAAAATTTGTACTACCATGACTTTTCTTTTGGTTTTATACTCTTTATCTTATGAGGAATAAATTATCTCATTCCAAAGTGATTAGTTTTTGTGATCATATCAGCTGCCGCACCCACGCCGTCATCGAGGATACATAACGACCAGTTAAAATTCCGAAAGAATGTGTTAAGTCCGCTCCAATTGGCTTTCTCGTATTGCCATACTGTTCTTTTAGGAATTTTTGCTCTAAGTTAACCATACACTTAACATACACGTATACAAGAAATTAGCTGATATGACACAATGGTCCGACGAGCCTAGAGGTGAGGTGTACTTATCAGGGTTAGAAGTTAAAAACAAGTCCAGGGTGTTGGAGGTATGACTATCAACGTCTGGTGTTCGTGTGGGTTCATTTGCAAGCTGGGTCAGGTTATTTCCGCAGCGAAGGTCTCAATTCACCGTATTTCGGGTTTTGTCAGTCCAGAATGTCGAAGCCAACCGGAATTGTGTATATTGAAATCGCCCGTAATTACGATTTCCGTATGAAGATACAGAGATACAATTCTTTGTATGGAGTCAGACAGCGCATCAAACTCCTTAAAGAGCAAATTGCTATCCAATTTGGGGTTTCTGTAAATAAAGCAGCAGTGGATAATTTGCTTACGGAGATAGAATTTTAATTACATGAAGTTGAATTCCCGATTGAGACATGGGTCACATTGTGTTGGAGTTCGGTAAGCTACATCACTACGCACGCAAATGGCGAGACCGCGGTGAGAAAAGAATAATGGCACTAGTTCGTAGCCAGGTAGCTTTAGATTAGAGTGATCTGAGGTGTGTGGGCGGGTATCTACCTGTGTTTCACTGAGTGACAAAACAGCTGGTCTCTACTTACAAACGTGGACGTACGTAGAAAAGTGATTACTTTCTAGCCCGCGTATATTGGCTATATCTACCCTGAATTTTCTAGTCATAATCACAAACAAATACAGAAAACACAAACACCGACGATACTAAGCAAGGCTGCGAAGTGAAAATTCTGACGCTGGTTTACCGAATCAAATTGCTGTAGGTGTTATGCCCTTATAACAATATGAAACAATGCACCAACAAAATTTTCACTCACAACCCGCTATCCATCAGTTGTCAAATGTATGATAAATACAGTAAGGGCAGTGACTCAGCGCAAGCAACAGTACTTCGACCAGGAGCAGCAGAGCTGGGATTTTCTCGCTCCGTAATATTGTCTTTTTGTTTCCTACAATGCAGTACTAATTTTTTTCTTTGTTTCACACGCTCCCGATTGTTCTGTTTCTCTTTTGTTGGTGTACGCGCGACGCGGTTTTTGTTTTGTTTTTTGCACAACACACGATAAGGGCAGAAGACACCAACTAACGAGTGCATTGGTCAACGTGTGCATTCGTCGGTGGTCCCAATTCCGTGTCTATGACATATTTTCCGCCATTTAGTTTTTTCACAAGTTTCCAGGATTTTTAAGAGCTATTACATCGCGCCATTCCTCGGGCCTCTGATTCATAATAAATTTTTCTTCTTGTTATGTAGAGCGCCTTAATTAGCCTCGATTAGTCTCTCTATATAAAAGCTTCATTGCATTTTTATTAAATAGTTGGAATTATTTGTGCCAGCCAATCATGCCATCTTGAAATCATTATCAAAGCATGGTTTGATATCTCGTTCTCGAATTTAAAATTATTCACAGTCAATGATATTTAGATCTCTTTTGAATGCAAAGAAGAATCCTTCGCTATCTCTTCCAGTCTCTCTTATAGGGAATGCTGAAATCCGGTTGTATTCGTTGTTTGGGAACCTGTTTTCAAATTTCTTATAACTATTTTCCTCTACTAATATTTCATATAAAAAAGTAAATTCGAATTCATTAATAAAATTATAAAATTCACTATATAAATGCTTATTGTTTAAACCAGCTACATCTCTTACTATTATAAAGTTGCATTGAGTGCCTGTACATTGAAAAAAAAAACACTTAGGTTATGTCGTATGGATTCGTCTGTACCTAAATCAGTGATTTTTAGAACTTTTGTTCGTTTCTCTGGGTGTCTGAGCATAAAAAAACTAGCCCATTTCTCAGCTTAAAAAATGCGATACGTTTCATTACAATCGATTGAATAGAGCCGTAATTACAATTAAAGAAATATTTCAAAATACGAATAATTTAAACATTTGAACTACATACTACTACATCTGTTGTAAAAACGTATATATTTATGTTGTATTTGAAGGTGTTCTTAATCAGATTCATAAATTATCCCGTTATTACACACAGCGGTCAAACTATTAAATACTTTTAACATTTTTTTACATTTGCACATCGATTACTCTACAACGCTGTATCCGATTTAATTAAGTTTTATTTTGTTATAAAGTGCTAGACTTAGGCAACATTTTAAGGTACCACACATCTCTAAAGATTAGTCCTAACGATAAATATTAGTAGATTTATTTGCCTAACAAAATCTAATTACAACTTACACATGTAACTGAGCATTTTTTTTTTGTTTTCCTTTTCCTTGTTTCTCCTTGAATGAACGTGTGCATGCACATGATGTTTCATATTCGTATTATTACAAATTAAATTTGGTTAACGTATTATATTGATTTATGTTAGTAAAATATTTTATTGTGAACATTTCTAACTATTGTTTGTAATTGTAATAATCTTATTTGTAGCGAAAAAAACAAGTGAGGTTATCTTCTTTTCTTTTATTTCTTTTTCGATCCTGCTGTCACAATCTATATATCGCTTCAGTCATACACTGATCTGGAGACGTAACAATCTTACATTCTATAATGGCTGACCCCGACTCGAAGTTGGCTGCGGTCCTCATGTTATAACACCTCACAGTCGGCATAGAATACTTAACCTACTAGCTACATGTAAAAAAATGGCGATCAGACATGGTTCAAATCAGCCACACTGGAGGTATTTAATGTTTTTTTTTTTAAAGATTATTAATACATATATTTATTTGATTAGAAAATTAAAAAAAAATTAAATACATAATTTCGAACATTCGGTAATGTTCAGGCCAAACAAAACAATGCGTATTTCACAACACACCGCATAGGGCAACGAACGAACTACCAAGGCATAAATGCATAATTAACACCACGGAGCAACGAACGGAACATAAGGGACAACAAACGACAACGAACCTAACACCTCGTCAGCCTACTACTACATTAAGTGTTTATCATGTTCACTTTGTTTATTTAGGCCATTAATGATATTTCTAGATGTAAGTAATTTTGTTATAATAGTTGTACGATTTATAGATGTAAGCAATATTTTTATTAGTTGTAATGTATAAAAGAGGCATTTGTCAACAAATAAATGTTTTAGTTTAATTCAGTTCAATACTAATCAACAACCAAGCGTTTTTAATCCGCCGCAGCATCTTCATCAAGTGAACAGGTTCAAGTGCTTGCCTCACAATTCAACAAGAGATTTTGTTTATGTGCCTGATATCAAAAGGAAGATATTCCATTCAACATTTTGGTGACGCCGACGTGTTTCCCCCCACCTGTGGTAAGGGGCAATTCACCACTATTAATTCACATCAATTAACAAAAGCGTTTGTCAGGGCTATACGCTGGCAAGACCATTAAGTCATAATGATCATTTCGGTTGCTGCATTCAGCTAACGGTCAATTGGCGTTACCAGGGCTATAACACTGTTAGTTGTCTCAACCATCGTTTATTAAAACCTTTCTACACAATTTAAACATGGAACAAATGACTGCGACTCAAAAATCGCTTGGAGAAGAAGTCCAGCAGATCACCAGAAACTTCACGAAGGTTTCTCCAAGTCGAAAAACTACGGAGGAATATTTTATCTCCAGAATCAACCGATTAGACACCATATGGGAGGAATTCGAAGCCACCGATAATAGAATCCGATCTCTTACGGCGGTCCCTCTAGACGACAAATACTTCCTGTCAGACTACTACACCAAGATCACGGAGCTATACACTAAGTATAGGCAGACCTCGAGTGATTCGTTGGTCCAGATAAAAGCAAGCAATGCCAAAACGCCTGTTACTGGACTAAACCCGACGACAGAAAACGTCGTTCCAATTGTGGCAAAAAGGTATTCAACAAGTCAAAAGGACAAACAATTGGTATCAACAATCAAGCTACCAGAGGACCAGCATCAACAGGCCATGGATCAGCTTGAATTACTATTCAGAAGAAAAAGAGTCATTATGTCTTCATTGGAACGAATCATCAACGGAACGGCCAAAGACGAAGCACCAGCGCAATATCTATTAGCCATGAACAAGTTATGGGCCCAAATAGAAGGAATCCATTTCTCCATTTGGGAACTTGCAACGATCCTATAGCCAAAGGATATGACATGCAGTCATACACTGATCTGGAGACTAGGGTCCTTCGCAATCGAGCCACTTTGGAAGGGACATCAGGTCAAGTTCATTTCCCTGAAACAAAGAAATCGGAAGGCGAGCACACAGCAATTCAGCTTCCAAAAATGACCATACCGAGATTTGATGGCGATCATCTGAAATGGCAAACATTTTCAGACATATTTAATAAAATGATTCATGACCAGCAAATACCACTAATTCAAAAAATGTGGTACTTGAAAACGAACGTTTTCGGCGATGCAGAACGTTTTTTACGGTATCTCTAGCTAACCGATTACCCCTACAACATAGCTTGGAATAATTTACAAGACCGTTTTAACAATAAACGAGTCTTAACTTCAGCACTGCTACAGCGAATTCTCAGTCTGCCGAACCTCACATCCGAAATGAAGGCAATCAGAGAGTTTCATGACGACATTCATGAATGCCTAGAATCACTCAAAACTCTGGGAGCAAACACGGGAAACTGGGACCCGCTACTTATCCACATACTCATAAAGAAACTCGATTGATAAAGCTACTTGCTTTATGAACAATCATTGCAAAGACTTCGAGAACTACAACAAATTATGGAGTTCTTAAAATTCTTAAAGAATCAATTCGAGGAATTGGAAGCCGTGGGAGGAAAAGGTGCAGTCTCAGATTCGTGGCGCACACAAAATCAAGATCACAAGGAAAACTGGTGACATCCGTGGCAACATCAAATAGCGAAGGCTGTAAGGTGTGCAGCATTAAGGGTCATCCGCTTTATTATTGCGAGAAATTTATAAAAATGTCAGCTGCGGAAAGGTTAAAGTGGACCCAAAAACAAAATCTATGCGTTAATTGTTTTAAAGCAGACCACATCGCAAAGGCATGTTCAGCAAGATGTTGTACT
Organism: Volucella bombylans; assembly: GCA_949129095.1. Taxonomy (NCBI): domain Eukaryota; kingdom Metazoa; phylum Arthropoda; class Insecta; order Diptera; family Syrphidae; genus Volucella; species Volucella bombylans. The sequence goes on from OX422140.1 coordinate 137,957,685, forward strand.
AAGTGCACAGGAAAGAACAATAGCCTGATACATTTGAGAAAACCAAACGCAATGACCCAAGACCACAGGACTGCAAACGATCCAAGGAAGTCATCAAATGAAGTCCTCCCTCCATCAACTGTAGCTACCATTGATGAAGTCAACAAGAAGAAGGGATACATACTTCGCCAACGTTCTCATTGCGGCAAATGACGGAAGAATATGTGAAGCTCGAGCAATTCTGGACACTGGGTCGCAGATAAATTTAATAATTGAGAGGCTCATGAGACAACTAGCCCTCTCGCCAACCCCATCAGCACTGTGCATTGAGGGCATAGGGAGGGGGACATGAAATGCAAAACAACGAATCAGCCTTGAACTACAATCAAAAGTTGGAAAGTTTGCCTGCAGGATGGAGGCATTCATACTCCCTGAAATCGTAGCACTTCAGCCTGCACACGTTCTAGATACGTGAACCTGGGTTATACCTGAGAATATCACCTTAGCGGATACCAACTTCTACCGACCAGAAAAGATAGATGTTCTATTCGGAGCAGAATTCTACGAACATTTTAATCGACCAGAACAGATACGGATTGGGAAAAATTTGCCTATTCTACAAAATACAGTGTTTGGTTGGGTAATAGCTGGAAAAATTGAAGATCAAAATTATAGCTCGGCGGCCTGTGGTATATTAAGCGAGGAAGAAACAACGGATGAGCTCATCGAACGATTTTGGAGGCTTGAGAATGACATCAACAGAGAGATATTGCGAAAACCATTTCATTCAAACCGTATAAAAAACCAATAGCGGCCGCTTTGTCGTCAGATTACCATTTCGAGAAAATGGCTAAGACCTAGTAAACTCAAAAAAAACTGGTATGAATCGTTTTCTGGCATTAGAGAGGCGTCTTAGAAGAGAGCCTTAGCTGAGAGAAGATTATGTAAAGTTTATGGACGAATATGAAGCTCTTGGACACATGTAGGAAATCAACCCTAACACGATCCCACTTTTTTTTTACTACTTTTTTCAATACTACTTCGATTTCGCCTGCATAGATATGTCTTCACAGCCGATGAGAAGATGTATAGGCAGATCATAATCCATGAAGAATATCAAGGGTATCAATTGATCATTTGGAGAAGACAAGCCACAGAGGAAATCAAATATTTTAAACTAAATACATATGGGATAACACCAGCACCTTACTTGGCTACTAAATGTCTACAACACGAAGCAATCCATAACGAAACAACATATACAGTTGGCGCTCGAATTATCAAAGACGATTTCTATATGGATGATGGCATTAGCGGAGCAGATAGCATTTCCGAGGCAGTTGAAGCTCAAAAACAAATAAATTCGGTGCTATATGGTGCTGGATTTAAACTTCGGAAATGGTGTTCGAATCAACCATTATTGCTGAAGAACATCCCTGTTGAGGACCAAGAGATTGGCCTGGACTTTAGCGAATCAATCAAATGCAGAATTAAGACCCTAGGCATAATCTGGCAAACTAAATCAGACCAACTGTATGGAAGAGCCGAATTAGCAACCGTTGTATCTATCACGAAGAAAACAGTCAGCTCAGATATCGCTCGTATCTTCAACCTACTTGGAATCTTGGGTCCGGTAGTCATTAAGGCAAAAATCTTCATGTAAGGGCTCTGGCGCTGTAAGGAACTCTCTTGGGATAACGAATTACCCGAGCACTTAAGGGAAGAATGGATAACTTTCGAAGCAGTCTATCAGTATTAAATCAGGCAAAGATCGACAGACATATCTTCAATCAAAAGACGCCAATCTCTATCCAGATTCACACCTTCGTCGACGCATCAGAAGAAGCATATGGCACAGCAGTGTAACTAAGATCCACATTTAAGGATCGAACAACAGTTGTAAGACAACTCTATGCTAGATCACGAATAGCTCCTATAAAACAACAAACTCTTCCTCGACTTGAACTGTGTGCTGCAGTCTTAGGAGCTGAACTTACAAGCAGCATCCGAGATGACCTAAGACTGCAAGACACTCCAATATCACAAAACGCCGAGCTCCTCGGGCGGCCATCAACACAATCGGCAATGTAGCACACACCTTGTTTGGACTTCTCGATGCTGAATACGCGGAAGAACTGTCTCAAACCATTAATCAAATAAAGGGCAACGAGGTACAGTTATTAGTGATGCTGAAAAACCAGATATCCATCATAAACTCCACGATTAACATCATGAAATAAGATCAGCTCGAGACAAGGGAACGCATGAACGTTCTTCAAAACCAATCCAAACAGATTATGGCTCGAATTGGAGAAGCTTCTGAACAGTCCAGGATTTTCCAAATCTTCATGTCTTTGACAATACAACTAATGATTGTGGCTTCTCACCTGCAAAGAATTGCAACCGCAATCTTAAGTAAATTAACAGATGCGCACTATAGAACCATCAGCCCGCTTTTGCTATCTCTAGCTCAACTAAGGTCAGAAATCATAAATATAAAAAATCACCCACCACAGTCTCAAACACTTCCATTCGAACAAGAAGACTTGCTCCACTTCTATAAGATTCTAACAACGAAAAGAGGTGCAACTCTCTTTATGTTCGTCATCAAATTCCCACTGGTTGAACCAGATCCATTTGTCTTATTTCAACTCATACCGTTTCCAGCGATGATCAGTGGCTCCTTCGTCATCATCAATCCACTAATGGAGATTCTGGCTATAAATCGACACAGAGACCAATACTTTGCAATGACACCAGCCGAACTCAAGGATTGCGGCAAGAGCAAGGACACATATTATTTCTGTTCCAACAAGAACCATGCTGGTTCACAGGCATACAACTGTGAATTTAGTTTGTTTAACAACAACATGACGCCATCATGCTCGGGACTAGTACGCTGCATTGCTCCTACAACAGCTTCGGAAACATTTCATCAATCGCCAGACCTAGCGAAGTTCAGGCCGCACTAGAATTAACTCCAGCACTCCAGCACTCCAGCACTCCAGCACTCCAGCACTCCACCACAACACCTCTCTGGAATCACTAACTACTCTTCAAGGTCAACTTGCCGAACTGAAGACTCAGAGGCTCCCAGAATTGCATGAGAAGGTATTCGTTAACAACATTTAATTAGCTATCGATCTCAGTCGGAATCACATTCATCAGCAAACTTCACAGCCGAATGACGTCAAATTTAAATTCCACACCTGTTTTACAACCTGGAGCTCAATATCATGTCAGCGAAATCTGAGTACATACCATCCTGAAATCATTATCAAAGCATGGTTTGATATCTCGTTCTCTGTAATTTTAAATTCACAGTCATTGATATGTATTTAGATCTTTTTTGAATGCAAAAAAGCATCCTCCGCTACCTCTTCCACTCTCTCTTATAGGGAATGCTGAAATCCGTTTGTATTCGTAGTTTGGGAACCTGTTTTCAAATTTCTTATTTTCCTCTACTAATGTTTCATATAAAAAAAGTAAATTCGAATTCATTAATAAAATTACAAAGTTCACTATATAAATGCTTATTGTTTAAACCAGCTACATATCTTACTATTATAAAATTGCATTGAAGTAGTGCCTGTACATTGAAAAAAAAAAACACTTAGGTTATGTCGTATGGATTCGTCTGTACCTAAATCAGTGATTTTTAGAACTTTTGTTCGTTTCTCTGGGTGTCTGAGCATAAAAAAAAACTAGCCCATTTCTCAGCTTAAAAAATGCGATACGTTTCATTACAATCGATTGAATAGAGCCGTAATTACAATTAAAGAAATATTTCAAAATACGAATAATTTAAACATTTGAACTACATACTACTACTGTTGTAAAAACGTATATACTTATGTTATATTTGAAGGTGTTCTTAATCAGATTCATAAATTATCTCGTTATTACACACAGCGGTCAAACTATTAAATATTTTTAACATTTTTTACATTTGCACATCGATTACTCTAAAACGGTGTATCCGATTTAATTAAGTTTTATTTTATTGTAAAGTGCTAGACTTAGGGAACATTTTAAGGTACCACACCTCTCTAAAGATTAGCCCGAACGATAAATATTAGTAGATTTATTTGCCTTACAAAATCTAATTACAACTCAGCGAAAATCATTGAAACCGTTACTAAATAAGTGAGCATTGAAAAAAATTTTTTTTTTGTCCTCCTTTTCCTTGTTTCTCCTTTGAATGAGCGTGTACATGCATATGATGTTTCATATTCGTATTATTACAAATTAAATGTGGTTAATGTATTATATCGATTTACGTTACTAAAATATTTTATTGTGAACATTTCTAAATATTCGTTGTAATTGTAATAATCTTATTTGTAGCGGAAAAAAATAAAACAAGTCAGGTTATCTTTTTTTCTTTTATTTCTTTTTTGATCCTGCTGTCACAATCTATATATCGATTCTGCCTACGTGGCAATCTCCTGCGGTTCTCATGTTATAACACCTCACAGCCGGCATAGAGTACTTAACCACCTACTACGTGTAAAAAAATGACGATCAGACACACTGAGTGCCATCCAGAAAAAGACTATGTCTTTCATCTATTGTATTTCACGTAGTGGTCAATCGCAAAAGACAGAAATATTGTCATCTCAAAAATAACGCCAGCCGTTGAAGAGGTCTTCGGAAACTAGTGAATTAGGGCTCAGTGCTCAAGGAGCTCAAGAAGCCATCGGCCCTTGAGCACTACCGTCGATACTGATCAGCGTGTAACCCGTTCACTAATGAGCACTAAGTTAGTTCTCAAAGAATTCGTTAATCCACGACCGGAGCCGCAGAGGTAGACGAAGATTACGAAATTCGTTCAGCCAGAGAGTGGGAAAGTTATTAACTTTTACTTTTAAGTTTAAATGAAAAAAGTTAATTTGAGACAGATGTTTCACTGAATAACACTGTTTCTTAAAATAAAAGTACAATTTTCTCTTACAGTACTATTTATAACATTCTAGTATGGGGAATAGAAATAGATAAATTGATCAAGAACAAAATCAGAGAAGTTAAAATCCGTTACCTACAACAACAATGCGAGAATCTAGAGCAGCTCGACAGAAACCATGATAATTTCAACCTACATAAAAAAGTAAACAAAATCTGCGGTGTGGAACACAAAACTATTTCAAACATTTGAAAAAACAGAGAAGGATGATTTTTGATAAATACAAGTGAACGATTAGAGCAGTTGAGGGCATACATCGAAGATGTTTTCTGGGATGAAAAAGACCAACTACGATCATTTTACGATCGACATTATCGTCCATCTGAGCAAGTTATTCGCAACACGTTGAATCGTTTTCACACCACGTACACTCTAGCGGATAATACGCATCCCTAAAGACGACAAACAGTGCGAACAGAAGAAGTTATTGCCGTTGTGGAGCGCAGTGTTGAGGAGAATCCGAATGAGTCTATTCGCTATCGTGCACAGCAATTGGAGCTATGACCATCCTTTTTGTGGAAGATTTTACGGACAGATCTTGGCTTAAAAGCTTATAAGATCCAGCTTGTGTAAGAGTTGAAACCGCGTGATCATTATAGGCGTCGTAGGTTTGGTGAATGGACCGAAAACATGATTCAGCTTGATCCTCATTTTCAACGCAAGATTTTGTTCTCCGACGAGGCCCATTTTTGGTTCAATGGATATGTAACAAGCAGAATTGACGAATTTGGAGTGAAGAAAACCCAGAAACCTTTGTTAAAGATTAAAACTCACTGTTTGGTGTGCTTTGTTGGCTGGTGGAATCCATCGGTCCATATTTCTTTAAGGCCTATGCTGGCCAGAATGTTACCGTCAATGGAGAGCGCTATAGAAACATGATTTCTAACTTCTTCGTCCCTCAGTTGAATGGCATTGACGTGACAGAGCTTTGGTTTAAACAAGATGGCGCAACATGCCACACTGCGATCGACACTATCAATTTCTTGCGGGAAACATTTGCTGAGCGCATAAATTCTCGTAATGGACCTGTGCACTGGTCTCCACGATCCTGTGATCTCACACCTTTAGATTACTTTCTTTATGGGTATGTGAAGTCACTAGTCTATGCCGACCAACCAGAGACGTTGAACGAATTGGAAGTCAGCAGCCGTATTATTGCTGATATACGGCCCCAGTTGCTCGATTAATTTGTCAAAAATTGGACTTCACGATAGCTCTTCATTCAAGCTAGCCGTGGCAAGCATATTCCTAATATCATATTTAGACACTAATGGCATCAAATTATTTAGTAAACCAAGCTAATATCATAAATATTAACATTAGCTTCAATTGTTTTATTTCATATTGAATTTGTATACCTCTACAAAAAAACACCCTTTTTAATAGAAATAGGCAAATTCTTCACCTCTGCATCTTGTTAATAAAGGGTTTTCCAATAGGGACCTGACAACTTTGAATTTAATTTGTGAACGCACTCTTTCACTAATCATCAAACTGTCACTGTCAATTTATTCAGTAAAGTCAACATTTTCATCATGGTAAAGTACACTAACGAGCAACGTCTGCAAATTATAAAAAATTTCTACCGAAATTCGGAGCCGGTGACTGCAATTTTAAGAGCGTTAACTCCAATTTTGGGTCGTAATTCTCGCCCTAGTAGACAGGCAATAACAAGTTTAGTGCAAAAATTTGAGTCTACATATTCGTTGTGTGATTGTGTGCGTTGAGATAACGGGCTGGTTGAAGTGTCGAAAATATTTCTGCCGTTCAGGCGTCCGTAGCAAATGATCCAAATCAGTCAATTCCACGGCGTTCTCAAGAATTGGGCATCGCTCAGACCACATTATGGCGTATTTTGCGTAATGATCTTGGATTACACCCATACAAGATCAAGCTGACTCAAGAATTGAAGCCGACGGAGGATTTGAGGCGACGTACGTTCTCCGATTGTGTTCTGGAGAAGATGCGCCAAGATGATGAATTTCATCGCAAAATCATCTTCAGTGACGAAGCTCATGTTTGGCTCAATGGGTTCGCCAATAAGCAAAATATGCGTTATTGGTCCGGTGAAAATCCACATGTGCTTCATGAATCACCACTTCATCCACAAAAAATAACAGTTTGGTGCGGTTTGCATGCCGGCGGCGTTATTAGGCCATATTTTTTCGTCGACGATAACAATTGTCACGTTACTGTGAATGATCAGCGTTATCGCGCCATGATCACCGATTATTTTTGGCCCGAATTGGAAGATATGGACTTGGACGGCATGTGGTTTCAACAGGATGATGCCACAAGCCACACAGTACACGCTACAATCGATTTATTGAAGAGTAAGTATGGTGAACGTGTTATCTCAAGAAATGGGCCAGTCGATTGGCCGCCTTGTTCGTGCGATTTAACTCCGCTTGACTATTTTCTGTGGGGCTACGTTAAGTCATTGATTTATGCCAACACGCCGACGACGTTGGAATAGCTCAGAACCAACATTGAACGCGAAATAGCGGCCGTTTCGGCCAAAATGTGTGGTCGAGTCGTTGAAAATTAGGTCCAACGAATTGACCGCTGCAAACGTGCCAGCGGTGGCCATATGAACGAAGTCGAGTTCCATTCATAAATGTTTTGATTGTACTTCAAGCCGGTAATAAAGTTTTTGAAATATCTCAAATGGTTTGGGTTTTATTTTAAAAAAAATTGTCAAGTCCTTATTGGAAAACCCGATAGTTTAATGTATTGTGTGTGTTTGTATAAGTTTTGTGTGTTTGAAGAGTTCAAACCGTCAGTCTGGATTGCTTTTTATTTAAATATCCATGTGATAAATCTTACTTAGGATTTGCAAAAACAAATCATGTGGTACACCACGTGATCCCTGTTGAATGCGTGTTTTGATCATCTTGTGGGATTCTTCTTCGTAAGTAATCTTCGTATTGGGTAGTCTAAGCTCCTATATAATTGTTTAACTCGAGCAATTTTCACTGAATCATTTTGTCTATAGCAGTCGAGCATGATTTTCTTTTGCTTCTCATTGGCTCGCTGCATGCAGACCACAACCAACTAAAAGCATTTATTGTCTTGAATATCAGATCCAATTTTACCAGTTAACTCTGCATGGCCAAAGCAATCGATGAAATCATCTTGCATTTGACAGAAATGACCCATTCCGAGAAGAATGGTTTTAACTTGCCTAAATGCTTCTGCATCTTTGAAGCCAGCCATATGCATAGCCAAGGCAAATGGTAAATATTCTGAGTAATATGCAGACTTTTTGGCTATAATCGACTTAAATTTGCCCATTGCAAAGATGGTGATATTCTTATTGGCAGCAAGCAAATCCAACGATTGCCCAAAGGTTGTAGCAAGGGTGATTTTGTGGAATTGCTCTAATAATTCAACATAGCAAAATTGTAAAAATTGAATTTTCAATCATCGTAGAATCGTTGATTGTCATCAACAATCTTGTGCCAGCATAATTGACCGCGTCGTGTGGAGCTGTATACACGGTCATAAAATCTCGACTCGCGTACATAAAGACTGTAGGGCGTGCTGCAGACGGCACCGATTGATTTAGTGTTGATAAAGTTCTTAGAGTGGTTTTTTTATTGATCAAATTGCTTGGCAGTCCACTAATCTTGTCGGCTTTCGTTATATGCTCGGAATTTTGAGGATTTTTACTTGTGGAAGTGTGCCTACAACCTCCCACAACTACGGATGGATTTAAGTTGACGGTAGTGGCGGCGCACAGTGTGACAATTCGCACATTTAGCGGGATTAAATTAATAGCGCTTAGATTTAAATGTTGTTGTGAAATGTTTTTTACTTACTTTTATGAGAATTGTGTATAGAGTGAAATGTAATAAATTTTGTCAACATATCTATAACAGTTGTGATGAAAAAAAACATACAAAAGCCAATAATTTGCATTTTATTACTCAGTTCGTATATTTAATAATTGTAGAACTTCGTGTTCAATTAATGTTTTTTTAATGCATCGAAGACTTACCAAAAATGGATCTGAGAATACTAGCAACCTATTAAGAAGGTCAGTATTCGTATCCACTCGTGAGGCTTTCTGGTAAACAGCTCCCTAAATTTTCGATTTTCCTTGTTTCTAGCTTCTTGAGCTTCCTAGGAAAGTTGTCCAATTGGACGTATACAAGTAGAAATTATTTGTTTCCCATGAAATAATACCTTATGTACACTTACTGGCATACAAAACTAGCCATACTTTCTGATATATAGCTCTCTCGTTTCTCTTGCAAATGTTTCGAAGGCATCTATATCAATTGGAAACCCAGACCCAATCGCTTCTAAAATTATGTGAAATTTTTTGATAATTTCCTTAAATATCCCTGTTATTTCAGCAGTTTTTTCCTCATCTCTGAAAAATATTCTGGCCGTGTTTCCATCATTCGTATTCCCTGACTGTTGAGTTGGCATATCAACCAATAACCCAGTTTCCGCTCTAAATCTATCCTCTTGGTCTCTAACCTGCCAAACATTAACATCCAATCTATAAGCGATATGTAGGATACATTCCATAAATCGGATTCAAGAGTGAAGGGGACCTAGCCCATAGGACATTGCTTGTTGGTCCACTTGCTTTTCTGAAAGTTTGGTTGAATTGTTCATTTTAGATGGTTTTGCTGCACAAATATAACAGGTTTGTGACGAAGAAGTTATAGGTGATAAAGCAGTACATATTTTGCCGTCGATCATGGCAAGTGAGAAAATTGGTTTTATTTGGATATGAAAGCTGTAATGATTTATATCAACTGGCTGTAACATTTTAATTTGTTCTTGTACTACTTCCAACTTGATCAATTCTGTCGTTTCTTTTGCAAAGTTCAAAGTGGCAGTATCTTGTAGATGATGTAGCTGGATTTTGCCAAACCACTTTTTTATTTTCTTCCTGTAAGAAATATAGCTGAATTGGCACCATGGAAATACTAAAGAGGTTTTCATCGAAATGATAACGTGATGAAAATTTTTGTTTGTATTGTTTTTGTTGAGCACCATCGCAACCCGATTTTATGAGCCTGAACAATTCTTAAAGCCCAGTTTTAAAATCCGAAACAGAATCTAAAACATCTTTTTGAGCTAAGTATAAACGTTCAATGCTATGATTTACCAAACTTTGTAAGCCGGATTCAGCAGAAGACTCACTCACAGTTCTGCTATCGGGATAGCATTTTGCCTTAGCCTCTTTAATTTTGTAGTATGAAGGTAGTAGATTTGGAACATTTATATTAATCTTTTGACGTATTATATCGTACTGATGAGTGGATAGCTGTGCGTCTGTTATCATTGCTAATGCATCATCTGCAGATATTGGCAAAATGTCAGATGTTTGTGTTTCCACTGTTTTCCTTACAATTGAACCTTAGGTATAAATGATAAAATCTATAAGAAAAAAAAATTTACTTAAGTAAAAAACTAACCTCTTTTTGGAGAACATATTGATAATTGCTTAACAGCAATAGCAGTATTTCTCTTTCCAGCTTTCCTAAGGTTTATTTCATTCGCAGTTCTGATTTCTTCAGCGCTAAATGAATCTAGAAGAGTTTGTACTTTTCTCTTCTTGGTCTTCTCACAGCACTCTTCGAAGCTTTTTCTTGGTCTTCCTAATACCATGGTGTCATAAGATGAAGGGGGAATTTCATCTAAAACAGTTTGTGATACTGTTAAAGTTTCATTTAACCAGGCACAATTATTGCTTTCGAAGCGTTCTCTATGGCGACCATTTTTTGCCATTTTTTCGTCAAACCTCAAACATAAATTTTTCAAGGTTGCCTTTAATGACTTAATTGCCTCTTCAGAAATGAAAAATTATTAAAACAATCCATTACGAAAGCAAATACAGCATCGAAGAGCTTAATTTTAATTTTGGAAATCCAAACGTCAAAAATTAGTTTTTTCGTAATTTCGGTTGCCATCCTAAAATACGAAAAATTTAGTATGGGTGTCGCACCTGTGCGCAAAAAGTCAAAACACTTTTTGGCTTTAAAACAAAAATGGTCTCAACCTTGAAAAACACTGAACAAAACACATAATTTATCACTAATTTTTTACTCTCAAGCACCCCTAATTTTTACGAAAACACTTTTTATCCTAAAACAACTTATTTATTAAAAAAAATTAAACTTTTACTTAAAACCACGCGAACCACTTGAAAAAAAACTTTACCACTTGCTCTTAAAGCTGACCTTCTTATGAATAATTGTATATAACTTGATTTTTGATGTCAACTTTTGTTGTTGCACACGTTTTTAACATAAATTTTTTTTTGCAGTCATTCCGTGGGAGCTTTTTAGCTTTAAGAGAAACCGTTTTTTGTTTACATTTATGCATGTCGATTTTTGAATTAAATCCCGCTAAAGGTGAGAATTATCACACTGTGTGGCGGCTGCCGCGAGTGGGCGCACTACCTGCCCCATTGGCAATTTGCTTATTATCGAAACCATTTTCTTCCTCCTGTCTTTTTTTTTTCTCTTTCGGAAAATTTATTTAATTTTCAATTAATTTTTTGCATTATTAAATTTTCTTTAAAAAAAGGAAAACACTCTGCGTTATTCAAGTTCGGTAACTTTGCTTGACACAAGAAAGTTAGCACATTTCACAAGACGTACCTACACCATGTTGGTGTTATTTTTTCTTTCAAAAAAAGTTTTTTTTTCTATCAAAGATAAATTAGCACAGCCGTATACAATGCCGAACAAATCCGTTAATCCCCTTCTTCACGTATATTCCGACACTGCGCCGACTCGACCGATTCTATTAGAGCGATGGATTTGGTATCCACTAACTGAGACAACTTGATCATGTAATTTGGGAGGAAGCTATGGATATATGTAACAGGTGGCGCAAAATTAATTATTCAATTTTGTTTTTGAATTACTTTTTTACTAAATAAAAAAAACATGTTTTTGAGTGATGGAAATCTTTATTTGGACCTTTAAAATTGTTTCTGTTAAGTGGAAAAGATGATATCCGCCAAGTGGCTGCCGCCAGTGTTGATACACATTTGTGCCCGTTTTATCGCATTTTCCATGACTTTCCGTAAGATTTCCGGTGATAACTGTTCGCATTTCTGTCGAATATTCTGCTTAAGGGCTGCGATTGTCTGAGGCTTGTTGGCATAAACCCGCGACTTCAAGTAGCCCCAAAAAAAGAAGTCAGGGATGGTTAAACCGGACGATCCTGTTGGCCATGCCAAATCGCCAAAACAGGAAATTATGCGACCAGGAAACGCTTCCTTCACAATATCCATTGTGGCTCGTGCTGTGTGTGCGGTTGCACCGTCTAGTTGAAACCACATGTTCACACCAAGCCCCGCTCATCCAATTCTGGCAGTAAGAAGTCGTTTATCATGGTCCTGTAGCGTTCGCCAGTAACAGTGACCGTATTGCCTCCCGCGTGAATGCGGGAGTAGCTTTGGATGGATGTAATGGCTCTTCGTCTTGTTTCGGTTTTGTCCTGAATATTCGGTTGATTTGTGGTATTTCAAACTCCATCGAAATGCAAAGTTTATGAAAGATAAGTTTCAAATTTTCGTTTGAGACATAAGGAAGGCCAACTGGTATGCCATCAGTGGTAATCCCGCGAAAAGCGGGAAATAAAATCCAATCGCGATTGTTTGATTAAGGTTTTTGATAGCAAGCTTGAAGGAAATTTGATTTACGAATCAAGGGTTAGATTCGAGACTAGATAATAAGCAGTTTTAAAGCGGTTACCTATTTAAAAAAAAATGTGTTTAGACACGTCTAGGAGCTTAACTCTTAACCGCACTGAAATAACCATCTTGTTGCCATTTAAACTCACTCACCTCACTGTTATTCTTAGTGAAGTTCTTCAACGCTATTTACACACACGGAAAAATTCTGTGCAAATCCCTCTAAGGAAATTCAGTGCAAGATCCAATAATCGAGGGCAGTTATCTGCAAAATAAAGAAAGTACTACTAAGCGGAAAGATACAATTAATTCTAAAAATAAGATTTGTCAAATGTTACGTTTGGTCGGTTCTATTATGTACATATATGGAACAGAAACATAGACACTAAAAGGATCTACAATAAAAAAGATAGAAGCGTTCGAAGTGTGGATTTTTACATGAATTTTACGGATCTCATAGGTTGACAGATTTGCAAACGAAGAAGTTCTAAGACGAGTTACAAAAAAAAGGAATTAATTGTGCTAATCAAGAAAAGAAAATTCGAATACTTAGGATACACGAGTACAATATAATGAGAAACAACAAATACCGACTTCTACAACGGAATTTCACCAAAAGGTAAAAAGAACGTGTCAAGGTAATAAGACCCGAAAGGAAACCTGCACAGATGAACAAGGAAACCTTGTAGTAGAGTCACAGTTGGTGCTGAGGATATGGAAAGACCATTTCTGCAGATTGCTAAGTGGCGAAGACGACACAAATTGCGCTGTCAGGTAAAGCGAACCATTCAATGTTGACGATGCAAGTCAAGAATTCTGTCCACCCGACCAAAATGAAGTGAGAAAGCAATATCTGAACTGAAGTCTAACAAGGCTGCCGGGCCGAACGTCCTACCTGACGAACTGTTGAAGACAGCAGGAGATGACTTGGTAGAGAGCATACGCCAACTTATTTCCAAGATTTGGTCGGATGAATGTATGCCTGATGAATGGAATCTCATCATCATTTGCACGGTTCACAAAAAAGAAGACCCTCTAAGCTGCGTCAACTATAGAGGTATATGTTACCTCTCCTAAACATGACTTGAAACCTTTTGTCAATGATCTGAATGGACATTATCAGTGCGGTTTTAGACCCGGTAAGTCTACAATTGACCAAATATTCACACTAAGGCAGATCCTGGAGAAAAGCCAAGAAGTTCAGACCGATACTCACCACCTTTTTTTTAAACGAGACCTTTGATGTCAAAAAAGGACTTAAGCAAGGCGCCACGCTGTCATGTGACTTGTTTAACATCATACTTGGAAGAATTGTGCAAAAATCACAAACCAACACTCGATCTTTTGAAAGTCTGTTCAATTACTTGCATAAGAAGACGATATTGATGTTATTGGTAGCACACAGCGAGCTGTCACTGGTGTCTTTGCGAATATAGAAATAGAAGCGGCAAAAATGGGTCTAGCAGTAAACGAGGGCAAAACAAAGTATATGCTGTCAACAAGAAGGGACAGTCAACATCGACAAATCGGCCAGAATATCAAGTAGTAAGGGACTTTGTGTACCTCGGCTCTGCTATCACATCTTAAAACAAGATCTCTTCAGAAATCAAATGAAGAATAACGCTTGTCGATCGTTGTTTCTTTGGGCTGAGAAGGCAACTATGTGGGTGGCCGTGGCTCAAGTGGTAGTGGACTGGCTTCTCAATCGGAAGGTGCAGTGTTCGAATCCCAGCCTCGCCCGAAAAACATTCATTTTTTTCAGTCAACGAAAATCAAGTAAGATGAGTAGTTGACTAGAAATCAACAACAAGCCAACTTCCACTAAGAATTTAGTCTCCCCATTAAATGTTGGATGACACCCATGGTTTCCTTCCTTGCCTTCCTTATTTCTCTTTGCTTTCGTTTGCACCTTAGATAAGTGCAACGAATATTTGCTGCATGCCCAAATATAAATTTGTTGACACAGTAAAGAACGGTTCTCACCAGTACCTTCGTCAACTACACGCATTTACTGCCAAATAGCTGATTTTGTAATATAAAAAGTAGACACGAGTAGAAGGGAGTGACTAATGGTCACTCAAATAGTTAGTATTTCGCAAAATCGCAAAAACGCATATTGTAAACAGTTGAAGATTTAAAAAAAATATATAACCAGTTGAAGAGTTTAAATAAAAATTACTTTTTTATTATTTTGCAGACCAGTCAATTGTGTAAGTTGCATACTCGTGTGTAGAAATTCGATTATCCCTACGTTTGGTAAACCCTTTCTAACCTCATTAATCTAACGCTGCCTTGAGATGGACCCAACATCATTTGTTTTCCTCCTTTTTCAAATGCTGCTACAAATAAACTGCAAAATCTAAAGATAAAAGCAAATACACGTATCCTGTTTTTTTTTAACCAGTAATCGTACACACAGCCACGTGTAACAACAAAAAAAAAGTTGAAGAGAGTTTTACACAAAAATTTGAATAGCTTAACACATTCCACTTTTGCTTCCTTGGATACAACATCGATTGCTGAGCCCGATATCCAGTTGGCCTTGCCAGATGTACAGGACTTAAAAACGTTTCAAAGGTCCTCCTATTGGTTCCACTCTCTTAAGAGAACAAAGCAAAAATTCCTTTATTTTTCCCCATCTTCCTACCTTTTTTGTTTCTTTATCCTGCATTTGAAAATATTGCTCTTGTAACATGTTTTCATTTTTCACTTTCATGAAATTTATTTTTAAATATCCACTCAATCAATTATCCTTGCCCTGCATAAGTGGGTGCCATACCCGTGTATGCTGGTGGTTCATAGTTACAATGTACAATGGGCTAAAAAGGAAAATACAAGTGAGTTCTGTTCTCTCTGTTCACAACAGTCATCGTCCTCCGTTTGATCTTTGTTACAACTTATTTGAATTAAGATAAAAAATTTTGCACATAACGGATAAATTAGATGCACACATGCATTCAGAAAAATTAACTCATACAGGACACCCATTTGTGGATGAAATCAATTTGTGGAAATCAGTGTGACCATAAGTTTTTATTAAGAATAAATGGCTTCTGCATTCTTCACAACCGTTAGAAGAGTAGATGGAGCGTGAGGAGTACTGACACTGGCTACCACTGGCTCCTTTCGTATAAGGAGTCGAGATGAAGTATTACCGACAGCCTTAGCTTGTCCTCAGGTAAGTACAATATGTATGGAAAAGCATTCGTAGCGTTAGAAAATATATACATGTACGAGTATATATGAGACTAATGGGGCCTGGACGAAGATTGAGTCTGCCTATCTAAAACATAGATTAGGCCAGTAGCGCAACTTGTCAAGTGATTGCTTTACCTCCCCGTAGTGGCTCCTAGAAACTGGATGCCTAAACCCTTAAATTGTAAGCACGAGCGAAGCTCAAAGTTGGTTAAAGTAACAACGGACGAACTCCCTATATGGGATCAATATGGGTTATCTGCGTTCAGTCTCTTCACCGGGCGATTCTGTTTCAAGACTACTTTGGCATGTCTGCTGTCAGGGTTTCTGAAGTAGAGATTGCGGTGAAAGAACTCAGATTGGATTAAAGGCAACACTTATAAACTTATATGGAGCTATTTACACCAGTGTAGCCACGCCATTATGTTAAATGGGCGCCAAAATGGGCATAGTCCTTTAAGCTGGAATAACTGGTTTCGTCAACTTATCGGCAGCAACAATAAAAATGGTCACGTAGCCTCGAAAGCCTAAGATATAAATCATACCACTGTTAACGGCCCATATTATACCAAAAACGATTTTCGATACTGCACGTTGAATGTTAGGTCTTCATAAGACCACGTGCAGCCAATCAACTCGCAGAAAATCTGGACTGCTATAAAACTATAACACTGTCATCAATGAAATTAGTGGATAGTTGCGACAAATATGTACTACGGTGACTGCCATAGAGAAGACAAGCAGCGGTTTGTCATCAGAGACAGACTAAGGCAAGAAGTCTTGAGATTCAGTTTCACCATCACCAGCCTAGTATGCGTCTCAAAGAAAAAGAACGACGAAGGCACCAAGGGCAGTTTTTATGCGTTCCTTGACGAGAAATATCCTCAATGTCGTAATCTTGATACTAAAATCGTCCAGGCCTATGGTAGGAAGAAAAGACATACGGGTATTTGGTAGCACTGTGGATAAAAATATCCTGCACGACACCATATACTTCCACATCGGATTTAGGCTTATCGATTTCGGTTCGGCTTGTTATTGTTTTCTAGTCAACTACTCATTTTTAGAAACCAGTTCACTATAACTTAAGCTACGGCTGTGAAAAGCTTGACGTCAGAGGGCTGCAATTACAGAAAGCCAGCATCTCCTCCAGAAAGCTAGCGATAAAACATGCATCAAATCAATTCTAAAATATGGTCAGATGCGTGGCAGACGATTAGAACCTCAGCATTGTATGCCTGATTCTGAACAAAGAAAAACCTCTGGTCTGCGCAAAATATAAGTATATGTTGGAGATCTCCTCAACATCGCTTATAAGATCTTCCTTGCTATACTACGCATTCGCCTACGATTTTTTCTCAACCAACTAATTGGTTCTTATGAGTGTCTAGACGTTGAACATCAACTATATTTGATGTTTTGGAATCGGTCGATGAGAGTCGGTAATGATATAAATGAGACCACTGATACCAACAAAATGCTTCCAACAATACGATCCACTGTCATGCAATTTCATCAACATCCTTCTTGAAAGCATTGCCGGAAACTCGCAGGCCAACACTAGAGATAAAATGTTTTCAAAAATTTGTGGTACTACTCGTATTGTACATATTGTTCTTGCCTATATCGAAGCATTAGCGGCGTCAGAATCCCTATGCTCCCCAATTAATATAAACAGCGACATCCGTTAACAGTCATATAACCCGCACCTGGATTCCAGCTGAACTCTCCTCTCCAGAAGACATTCTCATCAGTACACCCTCAAGGCCACTTTCTTACGTGCTCTAAGACATCGCGATTTGTCTCTAAGCCGTTATAGAATGCCCTGCCGGCCTCTTTATTTTCTACTCATTATAACCTTCAAACATTTAAAACCAACGTTCATCGCTACCTCTCTTTATTACCTCCCTGATTTTGCTTCGCCCGCGCTGTGTGCAGGCATTTTAAGGGCACTCAAATCCCTTAACCGCGAGCAAATTATTAAAAAAACAAAAAAAAAAAATTATGCAACCCCACTATGCAAGTAGCGAAACTACTAAATATGTATATAATTGTGTATAATGTCTATGTGTCTGTATGTGTGTATTGTGCATTTAGGTTAGGTAGGCTAAGGTTTATTTTAAGTTAGATATTAAGTTTTTATAAAAAATAAAAAAATTATGTCCATATGCTAAGTTTTTCTTAACAAATATTTTTTCTTAGACTTAAGTATTCAAGATAAATAGTTCTAAGTAAAATGTAAATAAAGTCGAAAGACATAGTTATAAGAATTTAGAGTAGCTTAGAGCGCCTGTGTGGGGCCAGTAAGTTAGCATAAGATTGTTAAGTAATTTTAAGCTAGCATTTAAGCATTTTTTGTTAGAATGTAAGAGTTAGTGTTAAGAAAATAAAACGCATTAAAACTGAAACTGAGTAGCGAAACTAGACGAAATAAGGGGCCATTGGGATCAATAAGGAATGCCTTAATCCTCTTGCGCAATCCAAAGGCATGAAATGGTTCGGATTCGAGTCCATAACTCTAAAGGCTTACAAAATAGATGAGCTGGATGATGATAATGAACCTCTTCCCAACCTTTAACTGAAACAGGAACTACTGCCTCAGATCTTGAAGTATCGATTTATTTTCCTGAAATGGATAGCGACGACTCCAATCTTCCTGAGGTGACAACCATGTCAACGGCCTCTACCTCAAAAAAGAGTTTTTTTTACGAGGATGCAGACAAGCTTTTGGGCACATTTTCAGAATCGGAGGACTCAAATGACACCGTGGCGGAGGCTTCAGTGAGTGATTGTACTTGTAGCAATGATGCTACGGTTTCTTCAGATTAACTTCCATTACACCACAAAGGCCAAAAGGTCTATCCAGAAATCATGGGCTGTGGAAGGCGTACGAGTATAATGGTAAAACGTAGCCTTAATACGTTCTCACTTCATAATCTCAGCGACCCCGACATTACCGTTGCCAGACTGGAGACTGCCAAAGGCACCTTTAGGCCGACATGGGCATATCTTGGCCACGAACATTAGTTTTAGTTTTAAATGCATTTTATTTTCTTAATCATTAACTCTTACATACATACTCGTAGTAACAAAAAATGCTTAAAGCTAGCTTAAAATTACTTAACAATCTTATACTAACTTACTGGCCCCACATAGGCACTGCAAGCTACTCTAAATTCTTATATCTATGTCTTTCGACTTCATTTACATTTTACTTAGAAATATTTATTTTGTATACTTAAGGCTAAGAAAAAAAATTTTTAACAAAAAACTTAGCATATGGACATTTCTTTATTTTTTACAAAAAACTGAATATCTAACTTAAAATAAACCTTAGTCTACCTAACCTACGTACACAATACATACATACACACACATAATACATTATACACAATAATATACATATATTAGTGTACACCTTTGTACTCGTATATACTAACACATGTATATATTTCTTATATGCTAACCTACACCTATGTAAGCTGGGAATCGCTATTTACAGAGCAAATAGATTGGTCAGCTCTGCCTCATTAGTGAGGCTGGTCCGTAATTGACGGAAACGACTGCGAAATATTTACTTCAACATTCAACCAGCAGAAATGCTGGTGCTGCCGAACGACATCCCACTCATCGCGATTCCCCGCCCTACTGAATCTGAGACGATCCACATAGCCGTGTGCGACGTCTCTAACGTAGTTGTCCGAGCGATATGGAAGATTAACGGGACCGCTGATCTATCCTGGATCAACCCTATCTGATCAAGGTAGAGGAATGCTTTCGAAGAAGAAGAAGCCGTCAGAGCGCACACTCTCGTTGTAAAAGTATTTGGGGTAGTAAGCCCCAGATATCAGGTTATTCGTCGAGGTCATTGCTTTTTTTGTACTCCGACTCTGGTGTTCTGTACAAGCGATGGCAAGCCCTAAGGCAGGTCCTCTCAAACAACCGAATCTTATCCATTAAGTTTGCTCGTACATTGAACCACACGGGACACCCAAATACCAGCCTGGGTCTGATAAGGGCCATGTAGCAGATTCCCTTTACCCTCGCATCGAGTTGGCTGCTATAAAACAGTCTCTCTGTAAGGGCAAAATCGCCTTAGCTCTGGCCAGAGCAGCATCTACATTTCAAAATACAGAAACTGATTTAGCCAGATCCCAAGGTATCTGACTGCATTTCGACAGGCAAGAGGTTGTCCGTGTTGTCCAATGATAGAGAACTTTCGCCAATTTTTTCTGGTATCCCTAGAGGCTCCAGACAACGGCGTCCTAAAGAGAATGGTTTCCGACTTCTGAAAGTTGATTTTCAACTTCCAGTCATCGCAACATCGTCTTATCTTATCGAAGTCACGCTGCAAGAGAGTATTAATAACCTCGATTTTTGGACCTGTACGCTACCAAATCGTCTGCGTACGCAATAGTATGGGGAAGTGAAACTATCAAGTCGCTTGTATAAATGTTAAATAGGATCGGCGAATTGACCGCGCCTTGCTGAAGCCCATTTTTAATTTGAAATATTCCAACAGAAGTCACATCACCATTCTTCACGATGAACTGTCTGTTGTGTAGCATATTATAAAGAATGTACAAGAGTGGTTTACTGATTCCCAGTCCAGTCAGCTTATAGAAAAGACCCTGTAACCATACGGTGTCGAAGGGCTTCTCCAAGTCAACAAGGCAGGCACCAGTACATTGTTTTTTGCTTTTATTCCATTGGATATCGGACACCAGTTTAGACGCGGCATGTGAGATATCATATCCCGCTTTAAAACCGAATTGATTATCCGGAACTATATGTTTGTCCTCAACCCACCTAGTCAGAGCTCTATTCGGAAGGAGACCTATCGACCGGAGTTTCGCCGGGTTGGATATATCCTTTCCCTTTTTGGGGATAGGTTGAACCACCGCCGTTTTCCAATGCGCTGGATAATGTGCATTTTTCATTGCATTATTAAACAGGGTGGTGTAAATGTCCACCGCTTCTAGAGGAAGATGTCGAAGCACGATGTTCGGAATACCATCGGTCCCCACTGATTTCTTAACTCTGATTGTGTCGAAGATCTCGTGGAGTCCTTCCTTCGAAATGAACGGGGTAGGTGACTCTTTCTGGCAATGACATTATTTGCCATATTCTCGTCGCTAAACTGGGTGAAACCAGAGCCGTCGGATTGCCAATTCTCTACTTCATTTCAAATGTAGAAGTTGTGCACCAAGACGCGATTGTCCAGGTCATAATTAGGGCCAATGATATCAGTGGCCTTGCGTACTTAATGGAAAGTCGCCTCTATGGCCTCAACCTTCTCCTGTGGATCCTCGATCACAAAGAAGTCGTCATCGTCAGCGGCTTCATTTGGATCAATACCTGCTATTGTCAGTAACCGTTCGTTGTCTGTTGAAGGTCGTTTTGATTTTTTCTCCGAAATAGTTTATTTATTTGCGGAAACTTATTCGGGTTGCTGGTTTTTACAGCCGAACCTTGTTGTTCCAATATGAACAGAAATTCTGTAATTATCTTTTACTAACGTTTGAAGATTTTTAATTGACGACTTCAGTGTCTTAATTTCCGGGTCTTGTGTGTCAGTTAACTGTCTGTACAAGTTTTTAAGTCTTGACAGGAGTCTACTTTTTTGCCTGTGTAGTGCGTCAATAGTAGGATTGCAGAACAGATCTTCGTTAGTCGTACGTCGATATCGTGGGATTGTAGCGTCCATAGTTTGTTTAATTGTCTCGTCCATTCGTTTTAGATACTTGTCGATCTACTCGCTTGGCAAATTCCTATTGGACGGTGGGGGGAGAGTGTTCGAGGAGAGTCCTCTTGTCAAGGTTGCGGAGTCTTACTGTAGTTGTAAGAATATCTTTGGACAAAGTCCTCCAATTCCGCAATTTTGTTGGGCACTGTTATTTCGATGCTAAAACCGCAATGGGCGCTGTTATAAACAAATGTGCGCAGACAGTTTATCGTTTGTAAATTCGTACCTGTCGGTCGTATACGTTCGTCGTGCAGTAGTAGATCCAACCCGCCTCTGGGAAACTACGGGCTATCCGTCGCTTTAAGACCGAGTCTGTACATGACATCGTGCTGACCCCACCAATCGAGTATAGGTATATTATTTCCCCAATCTCTATGTTTAGCGTTGAAATCCCAGCTGATTATAAAATAATTCTCCCTCGATTTCAGCCTCAGAATTCGAAAAAGCGTGTCGAGCTCTGTAATGAATAGGTGAATTGTGAAGCCTCAGGTGCATAAACAGAGGCCAAGTACAGCCGCTTTCCACTGCGGAGCGGGATGTAAATGACGACTGCTTCCAACACCCGGAACCTACGCAACACTCCCTTGTACACTCTGTGAAATTTTATACCTTCTTTAATGAAGATCGCGACACCGCCTCCACGTTTGGATCTGGGTCGGTTTCTTCTTCTAATAATATAATTATTGTACTCCAGTTTGTACTTATCGGTTAGCTTGGTTTCGCTAGCGAAAAGCAAATCAGGTGTTTGGTCTTGTAGCAATTTAAACATCGCGACTCTTCGTTCGATCGTAATCAGTGAATTAACATTCACCGCAAGCACCTTCAAAGTTTGCTCCACCATGTGCGTACCCATTACGACATGTGTTGCGTTAGGCCCTGCAGCAGCGCGTAGATCTGGTCCACCCGCTTGGGCTGTTCCTGTACTTGCTGTTGCAGCTGATCCATCTGCCCTTGGATTGCTAGCAAGATGGCCAGCACGTTAGGTGCAGCTTCCGTTGTTTTCGGCATTGGCGCCTGAGAAGCAACAGCCGCTTGCTGTACCGTAGCCCCCCTACCTGACGCCATTTGGGCGTAGTAAATTTGGGATGTGGCGGTTGGTGTTTGGAACCTAACAGGTGAACGTTTGACTTCAACCTTCTGCTGCCGAGCCAGTTTTGCTTTTTTAATATCAGCGAACTTAGGACAACTCTGATAGTTTGTGGTGTGTCCTACGTTCCCACATAACACGCACGAGAGCAGTTCGACGCTTCATGCCCGAACCTCTGGCAGCGAACGCATTGTATAACGCCTTCGCTCTTTTTTAGTTTTTCCCAGTGAACCACCTGGTAGTCAAGGACATTGATACTCCTTAGACTATCCAGACAGCTTTCGGGACTGAGCTGCACCAGTAAGAACGGCAAACTCCGTTTCTCCCGCCTGGCTCTAGCTGTGGTAAACGGCTTTACCCCCACAAACTTGAGTCCTTCGTACTCCTTCTCTTTGAGCAGTGCCAAGATCCCCTCAGGATCAGAAAACGGTTCCAACCCCTTTAGCAGCATCGATTGCCGCTTTTCACACTTTCGTGTAAATGAGTAGTAATCCGTCGTCGTTTCCTTTAGGAGCTCTTTCACTTTCGCGTAGCCTTCCACTGTATTACAGTGGATGGCATGGCGATCGTTCCCCAATCTCATAATTTTAAAATTATTACCAATGACCAACTTACACAGGTCCTTGGTTTCATTTACCTCTAGTTTATAGGTGTTTATAGGAGGCACCTTCTCCTTCTTCTGCTGCTGCTGTTGTTGTTGCTGCAGTTGTTGTTTCCGCTCTTGTTGCTTTTTGTTTGTTGGAAGCTTTCTACCTCTAATTGCTCCCTCTGCCTGCGTGCAGTTTGTTTTTGCTTAGCAGCAAGCATTTTTTCTTTCTGCTTTTCTATGCTGCAGCTAATATCTTTAATCATTTCAGTCTCATCTTCCGACTCAGATGTCGTTAGAGTGGCAAAGTTGGTGTTGCCCCCCTCATACTGGACCTCATCAGAGATGTACATCAACGCATTATCTGTTTGTTTTTTGCTTTTTCTGTTGTTTTTGCTGTTTCAGCTGCTAAAGCAGCACTTATTTTTATTTTTATTAAATTAGGAGTGGTTTTCAACCTGTTCCTCCTTTTGATGGCTTTCGCCACTTCATTGCCACACTATTGTTGCCTTTTGGAACTCCCGTTATAGGAAGAGCGGAACGCTCTCCACCATCCATCACATGATTTAGTTTTGTAGTAAACACTTTAATTTACACTTTCTTATTACTGATTGTCTTTTTAAATAAATGAAATAAAGAAAAGAAAAAAAAAACTTTCGCAGGGGCTGGGAAGCGAACTCACAACCTGAAGATTTGTCGTCCGGGTTTTTGCCACTTTGGCTACCGAACACTTGAGAAATTATTAATTAAAAGTGTACTTCTTTTTTTTGTTTGTTTTTTTCTTCCACACTTGTAAAGCCGAACATGAAATATGCCTGATCTCTACGGAGGTCTATGAACGACTGGTTAGCCACGACCATGTGACAACCCTTGTGTCGACCTAGAAAGGGAGGTCTTTGAAGCTGGAAGTCAGAAAACCGATCTCATCATCGTTTGCGATGTCAACGCACACGGTCACTTTTAACTACATTATAAGTACTAACTTCCCAGCCAACCAGCATTCCGGAATTATCGGAGAATTGATTGGCCGAAATACAGAGGAGAACTTAATTACTAAAATTACTCTCCTAAACTCCTAAGTTCCCCGCGTAACACCAACCAGTTTGACATTAAAGTCAAGGATTTTACCCGAGCTCTCAGTCAGGTAATGGCTGCTTCCTGTCCTCTTGTTCAACATAGAGGTAAGAAAAACCGCACTGCTGGACATTAGCTTTGGGACCGCTTAGAAACATCTGCAGGACACTTTTGATAAAAGAAAAAAGGTCAAGAAAATTCGCTGACTGGGGCGCATATAAGGAATCCCTCAAATTGTATTGTATTAAAAGGAACTAAGGAAGGCAAAGCGACAGTCCTGGAGTTCAGTCTGTGTCAAAATAGCAGACACCTTTGAGGCATTATGGTTTAGAAAAATCCTCTTAACAATGGCAATGGCAACTATGGCAACCTCAAGTGATGAATCACTCAACCTACTGGATACAAGCTTTTCAAGTAGCTCCATTTTCACGGCCAGTAAGAATCCTGGCAGGATTACAGCAGTCGCGATCGGAATTCTCCGTCTGGTTACAACAGACAAGCTAGTCGGGGCGCTGCATAGCATCAAACCTTACAAATCTGCTGGTCCGGACGGTATAATACCTGCCGAGGTACAGAGGTCCTCAGATATTA
This sequence comes from Volucella bombylans, assembly GCA_949129095.1. Classification (NCBI taxonomy): domain Eukaryota; kingdom Metazoa; phylum Arthropoda; class Insecta; order Diptera; family Syrphidae; genus Volucella; species Volucella bombylans. The sequence continues at coordinate 137,982,575 of OX422140.1, forward strand.
TCATGCCAACTCTAGAGAATATCATGAGGAGTTGCTTAGAAATGGTCCACATTGCCTTGTCATAGAGAGATGTCAAAGTACGACCAGTTATCATTCCCCAAACCGAAAAATATTCTCATGTTCTTCCAAAAGAAATCAGATATATAAGGTTTTCCAATAAGGACTTGACAATTTTGAGATATTTCAAAAACTTTATTATTGGCTTGAAGTACAATCAAAACATTTATGAATGGAACTCGACTTCGTTCATATGGCCACCGCGGGCACGTTTGCAGCGGTCGATTCATTGGACCCAATTTTCAACGAATGTGTGGCCGACATTTTGGCCGAAACGGCCGCTATTTCGCGTTCAATGTTGGTTCTGAGCTCTTCCAACGTCGTCGGCGTATTGGCATAAACCAATGACTTAACGTAGACCCACAGAAAATAGTTAAGTGGCGTTAAATCGCACGAACAAGGCGGCCAATCGACTGGCCCATTTCTTGACATAACACGTTCACCATACTTACTCTTCAATAAATCGATTGTAGCGTGTGCTGTGTGGCTTGTGGCATCATCCTGTTGAAACCAAATGTCGTCCAAGTCCATATCTTCCAATTCGGGCCAAAAATAATCGGTGATCATGGCGCGATAAAGCTGACCATTCACAGTAACGTGACGATCGTTATCGTCGACGAAAAAATATGGCCCAATAACGCCGCCGTTATGCAAACCGTACCAAACAGTTATTTTTTGTGGATGAAGTGGTGATTCATGAAGCACATATGGATTTTCACCCGACCAATAACGCATATTTTGCTTATTCACGAACCCATTGAGCCAAAAATGAGCTTCGTCACTGAAGATGATTTTGCGATGAAATTCATCGTCTTGGCACATCTTCTCCAGAACCCAATCGGAGAACGTACGTCGCTTCAAATGGTCCATCGGCTTCAATTCTTGAGTCAGCTTGATCTTGTATGGGTGTAATCCAAGATCATTACGCAAAATACGCCATAATGTGGTCTGAGCGGTGCCCAATTCTTGAGAACGCCGTGGAATTGACTGATTTGGATCATTTGCTACAGACGCCTGAACGGCAACGATATTTTCGACACTTCGACCAACCGGTTATCTCAACGCGCACAATCACACAAAGAATATGTAGACTCAAATTTTCGCACTAAACTTGTTATTGCCTGTCTACTAGGGCGAGAATTACGACCGAAAATTGGAGTTAACGCTCTTAAAGTCACGCAGTCACCGACTCCGAATTTCGGTAGAAAATTTTTATAATTTGATGAAAATGTTGAGTTTACTGAATAAATTGACAGTGACAGTTTGATGTTTAGTGAAAGAGTGCGTTCACAAATTAAATTCAAAGTTGTCAAGTCCCTATTGGAAAACCCTTTATAAGTCTATCATCTTTCCTTCTGAAAACTCTGATTGATATCCATATACGAGCTAAGATTGATCCAAGATCAACGGTTCAACATGCTTTAAAGGAATGTCGATGGAAACGACTCTACATTCACTGACTAGCCAAATCGAACGATCACTACAATATAGAAAGTACACAATGTTCGCTTTCCTGGACATAGAGGGTCTGTCTCCCTTTACGCCGACGATACCCAATTGTTCAAAACCATTCCCTCTCCCCATGACTCTTTCCTCCTTCAACAAGATCTTGATAGTTTTTCGATCTGGTGCCTCGTACAATATCTTCGCGACCTCGGCATTTTGTGTGATAGGGAGCTCAACTTCCGTTTACATATGGATGAGATAATCCTCAAAGCCAACTCTGCACTAGGTTTTGTAAAACCGTGGTCCAAAGAATTCACCAACCCATACGTGACCAGGTCCCTCTATATTACCTTTGTTCGCCCCTTCTAGAGTACGAAAGCCAAGTAAGGTCCCCATATCATCGTGTTCATATCTCGAGAATTGAAAGCATCCAGCGCCGTTTTCTTCGATTTGCTCTTCGAGGTTGGCCTTGAGACGATCCTTTTAATTTGCCCCCTATCAAAACCGTCTCAACCTTATCAACTTAAACACCCTTGAAGATCGCAGAGATGCAACAGACTTTCTCTTCATTCATCGACTCCTTTCAGGTCACGTTGAATGCGCGTCCCTTCAGAACTCCATTTTCCTCAACAGTAACCCTCGTAATCTACGTACCCCTCGATTCTTCTATCTACCAACCCACCACACCTCCTATGGCGCGAACGAACCAATCTCCCGTATGTTACGTAAAATCAACTCAAACCCTACCGTCTTTGACTTCCACCGCACCACTTCCTACCTGAGATCCGTTCTCCTTCACCACTCCAACCAACCTTAGTTTTAAGTTTTAGTTTAAGTTTAGTTTTTTAAGTTATAGCTTGTATTACGAATAAATGGGGGCATTCGCCCCCACCAAAATCAGAATCAAAAAAAAATCTACACCAACGTGTCATTCGATGAAACAAAAATCACCGTCAAACGAACGTTGTAGAAACTGTCCTCGCCTTACTGAAATTTGTGAGCACCTGAAAAGAATATTTGATGAAAACCAAATAACAAGTGTGCTATATATTGTAGTACATGGATTGGTACAGACCGCTTTACGGTCACCACTCAAGTTTTTCCTTCAGATGATTTTGTAGATAGCCTGTGCACTGGTTTAGATATTTTGAAACCTCATGTCTACATCGCAGACCAACAAGCTAAATATTTTAAATCATTTAAATACAATATTTTCGAAGGCGATATTAATGCTCAATGCGATTTTGCTGAGTACTACACCTTTGTAGTACAAGATGCTACACAGGCTTTCCACTGGAACGACGAATAGGTTAATACAATATTTTGACATCGGTTTATTATTATCGAGAAGGACAAGGGATAAGCCACGGAAGTATTGTAATGATATCAGATGATTTAAAACTCGACTCTGCCACTTTTTTCACCTTTCAAAATATCTTGTATCGGCATCTCCAGGAAAATAACATGATTACTAAAAAATATATCTTAATTACTGACGGAGCACCACAATATTTCAAAAACAGGTTTAATTTCATAAACCGTTTCTTTTTCAATCACGATTTTGGCACAGATGCATAAATGCATTTCCATGCTACCTCTCATGAGAAAGGACCGTGTGATGGATTTGGTGGCAACATAAAACGCTTGGCGACACGGGCAAGCTTAGAGTCAGCTCCAAACAGAGCAATCACTACACCCAAGCGTTTGTATGAATGGGCTAAAGCATCGTTACCTCACAGTACAATTTATTATTCTGATAAAGATGAAATCGACCAATATAGAATCCATCTCAAATTTTGATACTGCCATTGCCATGAATCGAAAAAATTTCACGTCAAATTTCATGTCAATAGCCAAAAGAAGCCGACGGAATAGTTAAGAGCATCTTATTAAAGGACCACATACAAATTTCAAAATGCTATGGGATGTATACGGTTCTCTACTACGGATGGAAAGTATGATATGGAAGTTGATGTCACTCTTACGATTTGGGGATGTGAGGGAAATGAAATCTAACTCTAACAGAAATTTGTTTTCCGCTAGGTTTTCTATGATGCCTTATAACATACTCGTATTCATGCAAACGTATGAGAAATGTCCTAGATATGGCTTTAAGATCATCATTGGTGATGGTGAAATTTAGGGCTTCTTCAAACACATACGGCACTAGGTTGATAAAGGAAAATTCCAGGTTGTTGACTAGAAATCAACAAGAAGCCAACTTCCACTAAGAATTTTGTTTTCCCATTAAATGTTGGATGCCACCCATATGGAGCGAAATAACCACTGAGCCCAAACATCTTACTTTCTCTCTCTATCCCGTTTTTCAAAAAAAATTAACATATGCTGAGGCAATATAAATGTGTTATAGGTACTGTGAAATAACTATCATTGGACTTCTGCAATCGTAATCGCAAAACGTCTTCGGTCTTTTTTTATATAAGTACAGCAACCTCTGGTCTACTGCCAGCATAATGAGCAGAACATCAGTCGCGATATAGTTTTTTTTTTCAGTTTTTATGCATTTTTATTTTTTCAACTTAAATTACTCTTATATGCTAAACAAAAAACGCTTAAAAATTAGCTTTAATTACTTACAAATAATCTTATTCTAACTTACTGGCCCCATGCGGGCACTCTAAGTTAAATCTAACACTTAAACTATGTCTTTCGACGAATCTTACAGTCTACTTTTATTTCTATTTTTACATTTATTACTACTAAAACTAAGAAAATAAATTTTAAGCAAAAACTTAGTATATGGAACTTTTTTTAATTTTTTATAAAACTTAAAACTAAAAGCCTACAAACTTCCTAAAAAATAAATCTTAATCTACTTAACCTACTTACATCTAACACAAACATAGACATACATAAATATATATATATACATAATATGTATATACATAATATATAAATAACAGTCGCGATAAATTCAAAGACGACAAGTCAGTTTTTCATTTGTAATTGGAACTCAGACAGAAAATTCTGCGCGTGAAGGCATAACACTGACACGTAGATTTGGCTGTTGTAGAGTTTCAAGTACAGAAAAAAATACTGTGAATTATAACTCGAATTACTCTGAGTGAAGCAAAAACTCTCCGTCCTATTCGAAATTTATATCTCCCTAAAAAGTTGAAGTATTGACTGTAAGTGGAATTAATGTAGGCTCAACTATATCTACCATTCCATTCTTCTGACGTTTGGTGTTTGCATGCCGATCTTATTTTAGCAGAAAGAACGCTCATCTAAGATCAACGTCTAAGCTCAAATTCTAGCATTATGAGTGTTGAGATTTTTAACAAAATGTGATTCGAGGGATTGTCTTCATAGCCGTACATCTACATTACTCTTTAAAGTTCTGCAAATCTTGTTCAAAATCTACGACGGGAAGATCACTGGATCCGTCCAAAGGAAAGACTAGCCTTGAAAATAAAGAAACTTGATTTAGACAATAGAGGGGTGTTACTGAAGATATGACGCGAGTTCTATCAGAATTTAAAAAGAAAAAACATCCAGGACAAACAGGAATATGGATAGAAATGTGATATTTGAAGCAGCGATAATGGCCGGCATTCTGCCTTCTTGCACAACCAAGTGAAGTGCTATGAATTGCTATCGATAGCAATTTCGCCTGGCTGTACAAGAGGAGGTTTGCATCGCAGTATCCAAATTAAAGACGAATAAGTTTGCAGATATAGCGTTGAGGTTTTATTGTATAAAGAGAGGTAGCTCAATTGTGTAAGGAACATAAACCTGCTGACATATAACCTATGTCCGCATAAATTGAATATCTTAGTATTGTGCCTGAAGATGGAATACCTTCTGAATCGAGACATCTATGAAGGAATGAATCTCCTTGACATATGAGATGTTAGCGATTAAGATAGTTCTGTTCGTCAGAGCAAATGTAGAGCAACGCTATAGTCCAAAGAATATAAGTGAGTTCACATCAGAGGTAAGGAGCAGCAAAAGAAAGACATCAGTGCTACCCGGTTATATGTATAAAGAGTGAATTCATATAATACTAACCGGAGACTATTGGTTAGTAAAACTAAACAAACTTCTTGGTTGTGCTCTGTGTCCAGTTCGGACTGTGGTACTTGAGTTGTAAAAATAATAAAACATGGGCTGCTAGCCGTCTTCTATTTCTCTCAATGAGTCGGGGAGATATTCCCTTAACCTTCAATTAATAATTATCATACTTACTTAGGTTCCCTGGGGATAGAGTGGTCACAATGCCTGAGCGCGATCATGTGCGGAGCTCTGCAATGTATTTGAGTACCGGCCAAACTATCCCGAAAATCCCCAAGCAGCAGATCGACTGTTTAGCTCCATGGGCTGCTATGGGCGCCCCACATGTTTACATTATTGAATAAGTGGCTTCTATTGATCCTAACGGCACAAGCTAGGACGCAGATTCGTCGTGGGAGATCGGCTACAGTCAATGATAATTGATTTCAAACCGATAAGCGATCACCTGCCTGTGATCCGCATTAAGGCGTCGTTCCAAAACATCAGCTTAATATGCGCACACGCCCCTACTGATGAAGCTAGTCTATGACCTCCTGGACGGGGCCTACGGAGCCCGTCCGGAGTATGATGTCAAAATTGTATTCACGGACCTAAATTGCAAAATCGGTAAGCAAAACATTTCCGGCGGGTTAGTCGGAAAGTACATGACAACAGACAACGGCTTCCGTTTAATCGATTTTGCAGTAGCTCCTAATATGGTGATAACTGCCAACTAAATCGAGCATGTGCTAATAGATGCGAGGTACGCATCAGACATTCTGAATGTGCAGACACTCAAAAGGGTTAACGTCATTTTGACAACTTTCTTATTGCAGCCAAATTCATAGCTCGACTATCGAACGAGAAAAAGCTGCGAACCGCCCAGAAAAAGAAACTCAACATTGGAAGCCCTAGCACGACTGGAGCAGCGAGAACACATATCTGTGGAGCCAGTATCGCGACATCATCAAAGAGATAGTTGAGATCACTCTAGGCCAGCTATTACCGAAAAGGAGCTCTTGCAGCGCCAAAGAAGGACAGCCAGGCAAGAGTATCGAGCCAGAAGAAGGAAGTATCCCAGTATCCCAGCGATAGAACCAATATCCGGGTTTTTCAGGAAAGCTGAATGATTGGCAGCTGGCTTCAATCCCGGAACGCAGTCAAGGAAACCAAGTCACCGAAGTGCGGGGAATAGTAGATGTGTTATATATTATATATGTGCTACTTAATGGACATCAGGTAGAGAGTGAAGTAGAGGGCCCACATACAGTCAATGAAGAAGCCATAGTCCGCCATTCAGTATAGAAGAGGTTGGTTCAGCTTTCAAAAAGCTGAGGAACAACACGACCGCCGGTTCTGACGGTCTTACAGCGGAGCTTTTTAAGCATTGAGATGATATTTTAGTAGGGCGCTTGCACCAAATTATCAACCGGGTATACGTGGATGAAGCCATGCCTGATAACTGGACTATCAGCTCTATATGCCACATCTTCAAGAAAGGCGAACCTATGCCTTGTAAGAACTATTGAGGCATATCGCGGCTAATTGTAGCATATAAGATCAAGCCTTTCTAATTGGCACGTAACTGCTGGTGATTCAATTTCAATAAATATCATTGCAATTAGAATATGTAATTATGTGTATTGTAAAATAAATTATAATGTATCGTGTTGATACAGATATGTAGCGTGACACTGCCAAATAGTGCAATGTGCCATTTGGAATTAGTTCCCTCGGACAATTCCAAACCTGTACCGGATTTTGGCAGAGAGATGCACTGTTATGTGGTTTCTTCAATTTAATACTGGAACAGATAATGCGAAGGATAGGTGCTAACTCGGAAGGCACTATCTTCAAAAAACCTGTCCACTGCTGGAATACGCAGACGACATCGACATCGCTGGTCTGCCCCATTGAGCAGTAATAGAGGCTTTTATTGCCTTGAAGTAAATGAGGACAAAACTATATATTTACATGTTGTAAACAAATAAAAAAGCATCTGTCCACCGCTTAGGACAAAACCAAAACGTTACTGCTGACAAATGAAACTTCGCAGTAGTTGAGGAGTTTACCTACCTCTGAGTAAATATCATATCGGCGAAGACTAATCCTAGGAAACTGCTTCTACTTCGGTTTGGTGAAACAAATGGGTTCAAGCAATGGGCAAACTTGAAAGAGATTGAATCTTCAAAATATTGTACATTGAACACAATTATTAGAGGGTTTAGGTTAGAGTTAGCGAAGCAGTAAAACGAATGAACCGGGGGCGTAGAATTGGAGTGGATTACATATCCTCTGAAATATAGGCGACAATCGGAAACTTTGGATTTAAAGTTCTCCCGTTTTATTGAACGAAATAAAATGATGAGAGATAATCGGATGCCTAATCAGTGGAAGCAGAGCTTTAGTTTTCCGATATATAGTATACGCCAGAATATAGAGTGAAATATCACATGCCAGTATTGACAGATGAGAAACCAGAGTGTAGAGAGAATGTATGGACGTGGAAGGCGTGCCCATTGTATATTTTTTCAGTGGAGTTGGCAATGACGATTTTATGGAAAACACTCTCTTCACGATTATTGTGTTGAAAAGAAGAAATAATGTTTTGCTAATATGAATTTGACTTAAAATATGAATATAAAAGTTGAATTAATTGAAGTTAAGTGTTTATTTTTTTTGTGGTGTGTTGTGTGATCCAACACTTATTTTTTCAAGATCAATCAAATTCATCTCATTATGATAGTCACCCGACTTCGATCCAGATTTAAAGATTAGAAGACCGTTTTTGACAAATCTACTTGAACCACCAGCGTGTGCAATTATAAGCCGTGATCCTTTCTTCTTGTGTGGGAGCTTTGTATACTATATATGATTCATTTAGATGTATTATTTGATATCCACTTTCACGAAAGTTCCTTATTTGACGGATATATTTTAACCTTTGAAGTGTCACTTCCGTCCTTTCACAAAGGATTTTCCTATTGTCTTCCGTGTTACGAAAAATGAATCCTTTGGCTTCCAGATACCTCCAAAATTATGTCTTACTTATCCTAATTTCCAGTTCTTGACGGATTTGTTCCGTAAGGACGCTCAATGTTACGACTTTCTTGTCAAATAGATCATCCATTTGATGGATTCAAAGTCGAAGTCATCTAATCCAATGATCCAGTGCCGATGAGGAATTTTCTTGTTGTGTGATTATACTGTTCCAGTTTGTTCTTATTCTTTCAATATTTTGTATATGGTCCTATGCGAAACTCAAATTCAGCTGTTTTCCTTACAGCTGCTCTCGTAGGAGGTTCATTTGTATGGTTGTTTTCATAATCCAAGTTTTTCTGGTAAATGTTCAGCGTAAGCACTTTTGCTGGGCGTGTTAAAGACTTTCCTGGCTTAAAGCAGTCCATTGTATATAAATTTACTTTTCTCTTACTTCTACTCTTTGCAAATGTTTTTTAAAACTAGATTAAAAATTCCATTTTTGCGCGTTTATGTTCTCAAAAAATAGTCAGAATATATATTATTTACCTAACCCTTTTCATAAAAGATATGTGTTCGAATTAAATCCTTTTTTATTACATATACATTTATTGCAGGTAGTATTGAATTTTGTCACAAAAAGTAGTGGCCAGGCAAAATACGCACATATATGCGCTTATGATGCAAATGGGTTAAATATGAAAGGAAGGGGAGAAAGTTCAGCCATTTCGTAAATATCATCCAGTGAGCAGATGAGTAGCATGCGCTTCCAGGCTCTCTTTGCGCAGCTTTCCAATCGGACGGTGATTTGAAACGGACTATAGAGCGAAAACTCCGCAGTATTTTGTGACCAAAATATTTCACTTTACCCTTGAGGTCTGATATGATTGACAGTCTTTCATCCAGCTTTAACTTACTCTTTGCGATAGTGGAAGATGAACCAGAAGTATAAAGCAAAAATAACAGAGACGGAAATGAAGATGCTGCGAAACTCAACGGGTTTAACAAAGCATCATCTAAAAAGAAGTAGGCGCATTCGCAAAAATCTCCACACTTAGAAATTGATAGTGGGTAATGTTCTGGCTAAAAAATCTCTCATGTTGGAGTTGGAAAAAAACCCCCTCCAATAAGGATGGATAATTTATTGATATCCTTTGAAGAATGATCAAATTTTAGAACGAGAAAATGTCCTCCGACTCGTTTAAAGAAAGTTATCAGAGTGCCTGACTGCTACAACTACAGTGCGAAGGAGTATGTCCGTTAAAAAATCGAGATTTTGGGCCTGGGCAAATAAGATGGATGGTCAGATGCCACTAAGTACGGGTAAATTCACAAATTTAAAAAAAAAATGCAATAAGAACTGCAATGAACACATCTTCTGCAGCATTGCAGTCGCAGTGGAAATTAATAGTTTAATTTCAGCTTAGATCCGAATCTTGAATTCGCAAACTTCCCTAAAACAATACAAAATATGTTAGTTTCTGTTTTTCTTTTTCTGCTCCTCTCGGATCACAACTTCGCAGCAAAATAAAGACTACTGTAACATTTATGTTTCTGAACACAAATGATACCAAAACATATGCAATTGTAATACAGTCTTTTTACAATTATGAACACAGACGCTGCACAGCTGCAGTATTTTTACAGTTACGAACTCACGTTACATTTAGCAGGAACGTGATTTTACCCTAATTCGGTAAGTTAGCTAGAAGCGTGTAAGTTCGGCGCAGGGCTAATGCCTACACCAGTGGAATATATATGTTTAATATTGGGAAACCGTGCTATAATCGGATATTAACGGAAAGATTTTGTAGCATTTTTTATAGACCGACGAAAAACTCATTACTAGAATAAGGGCATCTTCCATACTCAATAAGGGCCGTTGCTACTTTCAGCCTTACACCTGATGGTATCATGGTAATCTTGATGAAACGTCTTAAAGCCACGGTAGAATGCGGAAATCAGGAGCACCATACCAGGCGCAAAATCAGCTCGACCTCATCTGAAAGAGAGTAAGCTTGGAAACTGACATCAGAATAATCATATATACAATTTCGTACTGAATTCGGTATTAGGAAATAGACTATTATAGTTTAGAACTTTAGAAATTTTCTATTGATTCGCTGTCTGATTCCATACAAAGAATTGTATCCCTGTATCCTCATACTGAAATCGTTATTACGGGCGATTACAATATACGCAATTCTGGGTGGCTTCGACATTCGGGACTGACAACAACCGAAGAATGGTGTGTTGAGATCTTCTCTGCACAAAATAACTTCGCCCAGCTTGTAAATGAGCCCAGGCGAATACCAGACGTTGATAGTCATACCACCAACACCCTGGACTTGTTTTCAGCTTCTCATTTAAGATAAGTACTAAGTCGTTGTGTTATCCCCTCTATCCCGCTATCATCGGACCACTCTGTGACATGTCAGTAAATTTTTCATACTCTGACCACACAGTTAGGAAAATATTCCTAAAAGAAGCGTATGACAATACGAAAAATCGAATTGGAGCGGACTTAACAACTTTTTTAGGAATTTGGTCGTTATGTTTCCTTGATAACGATGTGGATACCGCTGCTGATATGATCACAAAAATTATTCTCTTTGGAATGAGATTCTTTACCCTTTATTGGATGAAGAGTATCAAACCAAAAGAAAATACGTGGCACAACTCGAGCTATAAAGAGGCTGTCATAGTTAGAGAAATGTTTTTTCGGTCTGAAAAGGCCAACCCGACAGAGGAAAACCGAAAAAAGCTCGAACGAGCAAGGAATGACTGCAATGCTTTTTTTAATCGTGTGAAATTCCAATACGACCAAAAACTGATGAAAACACCTCTTCTCCTGAAGAGGTGTTCCTCCTCGCTGGCAAAACCACTGTGTAAGCTTTTTCATCAATCCTATTCTTTAGGACACTTTCCGAGCAGATGGAAAACAGCATTTGTCCAGCCTGTCCCTAAAAAAGGCGAATCTTCTTCTCTCTCCTCCTACAGACCCATTGCACTTTCCAAGGTCATAAAAATGCTGAAAAACGGTCAGCTCATGAAATATCTCGAAACACGTAAACTTATCAATGATGGGCAGTACGGGTTTCGCAGCAACATGTCCGCTGGTGATCGAAAGATAGAAACAAAGCATACATCAATCTGGCGAAAGCAATATAATTGCACTTGATATTTCTAAGGCATTTGACAAAGTTTGGCACCATGCTTTTTTGTCGAAAATACGTGCTTTTGGTATCGACGACTGTCGTCTTCAATGGATTAGAAATTACCTTTCGCAACGTTCGATTAAAGTTATATTGGATGGTTTCAAGTCTGATATTCACAAAATAAACGCTGTTCCTTTGCTGATGACAGTACTCTCTGCTTTTCATATTCATTCTCGGACTCACGTCCCTGCTCTTCGGCTGTGAAAGGGGAACGGCAACATATGTCAAGCTCATTCAATTCCCATATTAACAGCATAACGCATTGGGGGGCTATAAACTGAGTGGAATCTAATGTTTCCAAAACCCAATATTGTCTGCTGTTGTTAAAGTGAAATTTAAGCAGTCCATGAATGGCACTTTCACAGTCGAAGTTGAAAACCTTTCCATTCTCGGTATGTTTGTCAATGTAAGAAATATTTCACTTGCTCTAATCTGACCTCAATATATAAGGCATTTATCCGCCCGAAATTGGAGTACAATGCCCACATCTGCGCCCAAAACATCTCTGCACCTGTTAGATAGAATTCAAAACCGTGCGATAAAATTCATAAACTCATTGCCAGATAATGGACACTCTCGAAAACCGACGTTATAACTTGCAAACATTTAAAAACAGTGTACATCGGTACCTAACTTTTCTTCCTCCCTAAATTTCCTTCACCAGCGCTGTCTACAAACATTTTAAGAGTACTCATGCGCAAATTATAACAAAAAAAAAAAAAAAAAAAAAAAACATCGGGAAATTCAGGGACTATCTTAGACTAAAAGCGAAAACAATCAACAAGCCTGAGCCAACAATTTTGGACGATCTTTGCAGATTCCAAAAGATGAATTGGGAGGCGTATTTCACTGACATAGACTCAGAAGTAAAATGACTTACTTACTTACGTACTGAACTTAAAGCCCAGCACTATGTGAACAGAAAGGAATATAACGTTGCGTAAGATGAGACAGGCGTCATCACATCCACTCTTTAGCTTTAACTTAAGCTGAAGATGCAGCAAGCCGCTATCATGTTGGAATCAAATAGTTCACTGAAGGGCGTGGTTAGACGCAGCATCCTATATGGTTTCTTGCGCATATCGAATACCATATCGGATGACGATGGAGGCAATACTTCGCAATGATGTTCAATATAGTCTTTATCGAGACGGTCCCGAATATATATCTAATCTGTTATAGGATCAAGGTGTGACTTGATCTTTTGTTGAGTCAGCACTGCAAAGCAGCTGTAGTTATTCGTAGATATCACATTACAAACAAACGGCTTCATCGGAAAATTTCATTGCGAAGAAAGCCCTGCTTACTCATGCAGTCAGAAGTGAGAAGCGACCTAAGGGGTCGTATCGCAAAACGACTGAGGGGAAGTGGAGTACTTGTGGAATAATTTGAGAAGGGCTGACGTACATTGCTGAAAATCAATTCAAATGAAACCAGCTTTTGGAAAACGATTTTCTGAAGAAATTTTTTTTACCGGCTCTTATAATAATTCCATTATTGATTAGTTTTTAGATATTAAGTAATCCTCCAAGGGAACCTTACGTGTCATCGTACTTATAACTCATTATTCTGGTCACACTGTCATGGGGTGTGATAAAATAGTCTACCTCCCGAACCGTGCACGAATGAATGCAACCACTGCTGTTCAATGGAGTTTCGCACGGAGGTTACTTATCCACACTTTACATGCAGAATTAAGGAATTCTTTTTCGGGATTGTTTATTCTTTTTTGCATTCGATTATTGTTTTTGTTTCTGCATGTATGAGAGTTCCTTTTGTGAAGGGAATTATATTTCATATGTTGGTGTTTCGAGAAGGGGATGCGATTGTGGGTTGGAAATACGTTTGGAATCCTTTGGAATTCGAGTGCACTGACTGAGGACAAGTTTTATCATCAATTAAAGAGAAAAAGGAAACAAAAATTGCTATCGGAAGAAAGGAGGATCCTTTTTGTAATTTAACTCGATGAATAATAAATGGATGAGTAAACGGCTATTATGTAAATTAAAACCAAAATAAATTGAAAAAAAGTTAAACTCTGCAGGATGTTATGCCCCAGATCTCTTCTTTTATAAAAAGTTTGTAAGGCTTTGTGTATCAAAAATTAGAATATGAGTTCATATAAGAACTGCACTGAAAATGACAAACAAACTGAAATATTTGACAGAGCCTTAAGTCGTTGAAATATTTATTTTAGATCCTTTAAGATAATGGCACAACGTGCCGTGGTGTAAAGGCTTAGATAAGAACAGACCCTCAACTTTAGTCACAGAGAACAGAGAGATAATTTCCCCGCCTTCTCATACTAAATTTGTAAAACTTATTCTTCCTCTTATTTTACCCACCCTAGTGCACCTATTTAATCACCTATAATTAGTACATTATTGGTATCTATTAAACTCCATTGAAATGCGCAAAAATTATGCATATGCAAATATCTCCGAATAGTAAAGTCTACCGTCCAACCACCACCTTACCCGATTTATCTAAGGTATTTGCGAAAGTACTCCAGAAACGAATCAATACATACCTACATAAATTCAGGTGCTAAATGCGGCTTTATCGATGGGAAGTGGAGGAATTCGATGGACTCTTAAATCTGAACTCAAACACCTTGCCTACGCTGACCTTAGACCAAGAGCCCGCAGCAATTTTTAGGTGTGAGAGGCAACCAAAAAATAAGCAGATGAGTAGAAAGCTGGTGTAAGCATTATGTTAAAAACAAAAGTCTTGCAGGAAATGGTCCCGGCTTTAGTGAGTAATAGTGTGCTGAAAACTCATTTTTTTTCCAAAATTGAGATAATTGATATAACCAGTAAATGGTAATTTCATTGTATAGTGTATTTTTATTTGATCGCAGAAATGTTGGTCCAAGACGTTTCGAGTGTGGCAACGCTGGATTTCGGTCTCCCAGATCATTTTAAGAATCTGATAAAAATGTATCTACATGTTTTTTAGGGCTAGAATGTGTGCTCAAATTTTTATTCAAATAAGTGTGTGTATACTATAATTATAGGTATGTTAGTATAAGTTATCACTTTCATCAGAAGAATCACAAGATGTATAAGTAAGCAGATCTTCCTCACTTTCAACAAGGCCGTCTTCATTATTGACCAGCATGCATTTGCTGCAGTGTATCCGGTGCCTCCTTGCCATCAAACCATTTAACTTGGAATAAATTTACTTACATGTTTCATAAGATGCTCTTACAGCCTTCGGGACAGCTGTGAAATCACTATATCAGCCGGTATGATATCAGGTTAAAGCATCCACAGCATTTGGTAGAGCAATATCACTACATTTAAACCCACAGATTTTTCTAATATTTAGTATTTCAACACATTTTTCTAAAGTTTTTCTGTGAAACATATCACTTTACCACTGTGTTTTGGGTTACCACTATAGCCAAGAATGCACTTTGCACTTAAATTTGAAGCACTCATTATTACACAGAGAAAACGAAAGTGTAACTAAGTAATCGTCAGAATAGATTATGGACTTACTTACTTACTTGTTTACTTGTGATTTCATTAACTCATAACGGCAAGAACAGTAAAATGTGTTTTTTTTTTATATTTTGTTCGTGACGTGGGCTAATGTTGTCTACGTGTTTGGGAGTTTGGATTGATAAGAAAAATCAAAGACACATTTTTCGCGAAGATGTAAATTTAAGATCAATCTCTCCCTGATATGTTGGTCATAGTTGATTAATCTTATTATAATTATAATTATTATTTATTTCCATTCATGACTTTGTGAAAGAGCAATAGTCATTCACATCTATACAGGCGTTTTCCTTCCATTCATAGTTCTCCCGATAGATCTCGCAAATATCCATTTTAATATGGGAGGATTCATCGCTGCCTCGGTTTTGATATATTGTAGTTACATTTCCTTTCGGCTTGCTGATAAAGTTTCTGTGAGCAGCCCATTTTTCGAATTATTTCCTATTTTTCGTATTGTAGATAACAAATAGTTTTTTTTTTTTTTTGGTTAAAAACTTTGAGGCTGGTCTGTTGTTGGGAAAGCCGGTCCGAATCATCTTTGACTTACAGATACGCATTTAGGTGTCGTTAGCCTATATTTTGGTGTGTTTTTTGTTTGGTAATATGGTCGCGTTATTTCAAAAATGATAATATAAAGATTGGTTGTAGGTATTTCGAAAACCAATTTTTTTCAGAATCTTAAAATGATCTGGGAGAGCGTAATCCACGCTTAAATGGTCTTGGACCCACCAATTTGTAATCAGGAGAGTAATATTAATGTTATGGTATACTCCAATTTTGGTTATAGCAATTATTTCGAAAATTGATATTTTAAGAATTTCGAAACAATCTGGGAGAGTGTATGCCACGTTCAAATGGTCTTGGTCCCACCAATTTGTAATCGGGGGAGTATTATTAATGTTATGGTATACTCCAATTTTGGTTATAAAAATTATTTCGAAAATTGATATTTTTAGAATTTCGAAACAGTCTGGCAGAATTTACGCCACGTTCAAATGGTCTTGGACCTTTATATATGTTATGAGGCATTGCTTTCCTACCTTTAGTATCGATTAATACTTGGGTATGTCATATATTAAGAAAACATTTTTTTTTTAATTTTAAAACGATCTGGCAACAGCGTTGCCACACTCGAAACGTCTTGGACCAACATTTCTGCGATCAAATAAAAATACACTATACAATGAAATTAGCATTCACTGGTTATATCAATTATCTCAATTTTGGAAAAAAAAAAGAGTTTTCAGCACACTATTACTCACTAAAGCCGCTACCATTTCCTGCAAGATTTTTGTTTGTAACATAATGCTTACACCAGCTTTCAACTCATATGGTTATTTTTTGGTTACCTCTCACACCTAAAAATTGCTGCGGGCTCTTATACTATATATGCCTACTATCTCACAGAATAATGCACCTTCACCAAATGACAGCAAATGTGGAGACTGAAGCAGACGTCGTTGGGCTAAAAATTAACTCGGCAAAAACAAAAATGATCAGCCAGGGGCCGAACTCACCAACTCATACTCGTATATGCATTGCTAGACAAACGGTTGAGAGAGTAGAGAGTTTTCAATACCTTGGGAGTATTGTCTCAACGGATGGCGTAACCGAACTGGATATAGCCGGGCGAATAGGTAAAACGAAGTCTGCGTTTGGGATGCTATCTAAAATTTGTCGAAATAATGCAATTAGCTTAAACACCAAGCTACGACTGTTTCGTTCCAAGGTTGAGTCCGTTCTGCTATATGGATGTGGTACTTGGAGAGTGACCACTACTATCACAAGAAAGCTGCAAACGTTCGTAAATAGGTACCTGCGTAATATCTTAAGGATTTTCTGGCCAAACCCTATCTGGAACGAACAGCTTTATGAGAGAACCGGCCATGAATCTATTGGCACAACCATACAACGACGAAAGTGGCAGTGAATTGGTCACACTTTCCGAAAAGGTGACAGGTCCATAGCTAACCACACCATGCAATGGAATCCGCTTGCTCAGAATGGCAGGATACGCGGCGGTCCTAGAAGTACATGGCGTAGAACAGTCGAGAAGGAAGCACGGCAACTGGGAAAGAGTTGGGGAGAGCTGAGGCACATTGCAAGAAACCGTAGAGGCCCTAGGACCCACAAGGAGATATGGGACATAAGTAAGTAAGTATATAAATTCAAACAACTTGCTTTCTCCCTTTCAATTTGACTGCAGGAAAAATCACAGTTACATTACAGCGATAATGAAATTTGTGGATAACATTAAGGAGTCTCTAGATGATGATAAAGTCACCTTCCTGTTGCCTCTTTAAAGCATTCGACAGTGTTGATAACACCACTTTGTGCTATAAGCTTCGAAGATTGTTTCGTATCTCAAATGCTGCTTCTACTCTTATCCTGTCATACCTTAAATTACTTAAACCAGCTGTATCAGTTAGTGATAGTAGTGATTTTCTTTATACTTCTAGTGGTGTTTCTCAGGGTTCGATCTTGGAGCCACTTTTGTTTTGTCTCTCTTCCTTAATATCCATCTCTGTGCAAATATATGTCGATGACGTCTAATCATACTTCTGGATTAATAGAAAATTTTGCAAATTCCGTCAATCTCGACATAGCGAAAATCTTCGATTAGTATGAGAACAATTGTCTCTAAAGACCAAATGCATTGCTATAAGCAAGAAACACTTAGAAATTTGTTATTTTCCTGACATTATGCTCTGTGGTTCTAAAGTTGAATTAATAGCTGCAATCATCTCCCGGAAAATAGCCTACCATCTGACAAAGTGATTGACCTGAAGTCTCCAAATCTGATGTAATGATTTATAAATACGACCGCCACCTGCAGCGGTAGTCAGTTAGCACTACATCAATAAAAGAAATCATTGTTCGTAAATAATATTTACAGTTGTATCCTGTAAATTGTTATCTTAGGGAGTTTTCTGTGTGTATGAAAAATTGTTGTAAGGAGCTGATAATCGGTGATCAACACGAATTCCCGTCCGTATAGGTACTGATGGAATTTTTGAATACCAAAAATTATGTAGAGCGCCTACTTTTCCACTTGACTGTAATTGCGTTGCCTGTCCGTTGAATTGTTTGAGGCAAATGCTGTAGGATGTTCTGATCTCGTTGATTGTGTGGGCGCCTGAGAACTAAACTAAGACCCTGAGCGAAGTCGTAGGTTTGTCAAGAATTCACTGCATACAAATGATGTGCTTGACGTGTGATTCCTTCCGTCATCAATGATCAAGCTTAATAATATCTATTTTCTCACACATATCTGCTAGAATAGCCAATAAGTTTCATATAAAAAATCAATTTGTCCTAGATAATTTCAAAGACGCTAATAGTCAGGTTATTACACATTTCCCTTAAAAAATTAAAAAATAAATAATTTATTTAAAGTAAAATTCAGAAAGTAAGAAAAATAAAAACACGTGAACAATTTGCATAAGCAGTGTGCTAAAGCACACAAGGAAAAAACGCTCCCAAGCCATTCTGCATTTTCAAATTTTTTTAACGTGGTTGCATAATAATGGAACTACCTTTTTCACCTGTACGAGCTTAGCTGAAAAAAAGTATCGGCAAACCTTTAGAATTTTATATGGATTTGTTTTTATATTATATTTATACGTAATTTAAGTGAAATAAATAAATGAAAAAAAAAAAAAAGTTTCTTACAAAAAAAAAACCTTAATTAAAGATGGTTATAATCACACCTACTCTAATCTGCCAACGTGGTTGGAAAATCTGGAAATTTGAAAACTCACAAAAGTCTTCCAAACAATCTTCTAAAAGAACATCGAGGAGATCAGCAGGCAAAGTTTAACAAACAAAAAGCGACGAGTAAGCATTTAGAAGTATTATTATTTAATGTAAGAAGTATTTTATAATTTGTGAGTACGTGATGGAAGCCTTAAGTGTAGCTGATCAATTTATGTTACTTTTAGAATCAAATAGTAAGATACCGGAATTTAGTGGTGATGGTGTGATATTATTTACCAGTTTGACGATGTTTCAAAAGCAATTCTGCTGGGTACGTTAAGGATAAAATTATTGGCAAAGCTAAACTTGAGCTGCAAAAACATGGTAAGGCTACCACGTGGTTTGCGATCAGAGAACTTTTAAAAGATAACTTTGGTGAACACCTATACGTTGATCGTTTGATGGACAAAAGAAAGTTATTATAGCACGGTTAGCTGTTTTCTTAGTAGATTAAAAAATAAATATCTGTTACAAGAAAATGAAAATATAGAAAACATTATCAATTTCAATAACATAATCGTTCTAGAAGCTTTTAGAAATCATCAATATCACAATCATGTATATAATACTTTTTAACAATATGTTTACAACAATGGGTATAACAATTTTAACAATCGGGGTAAAGCTACTCCTTACAATAGTAGACAAAACGAACAAACTATACAAAGCAATAAGATTACATATCAAGAATATAACAATAGTACACATAACACACAATGACCAAACATCCTCACTCATAGTAGCCGATCAGACAGAAACTACAATTACCACACCCAGAGTAGACAATCACGAAACACAAAGAGGCAGAGTAGGCACAGTAACGAATCCATGGACATAACGCTTAATGAATCTTACCCATCTAGACAACAGAATCCGCAAAATTGTCAACATTTTCAAATAAGCTCACTAAACAATTAAATTAGTTAAAACTCAAATAAAGCCTTTAAAATTTATTATTGACAGCGGTGCAGAATACAGCATAATTAATCCAAACCTTTGCAATCCTAAATGGAAAACAAAATCCAGAAATCGTATTCTAAACGTACTTGGACGTAAAAGATTCAAGTTTCTACGGAATACAAAGTCCCTTTATTCAAGAATTCAATGAAACAAACTATTTCGTTAACTTCTTGGAGTACCAATTTCATGATAGTTACGACGGGTTAACAGGCAAGACTATTCTGGTACAGCTGAATGCAATCATTAATTACAAAATCCGAGATTTGATTATAAGTAAAGCTAATATCCCAATATATTTCAATGCAGACGAAGAATTCTGTGCACAAAAATGTTCTAATAAATCGTTGAATATCCCCAATATTGATATTTTCAAATCCGAAATTTCTAATAAAATTTCTCGCATCACTTAAGCAGGTCCGATACATTAAAACTAAAATCATTATTATACACATATAAGGCTATTTTCCATAAATCTGGTGATAAGTTAACTTTCATAAATAAAATATTGTAAGACACCAGATTATAACACAAAAAGAAAAAGCTATTTTTGATAGATTCTATCGTTACCCAGAAATTCACTCAAAATAAGTTGAAAAACAAATTGACGAAATGTTGAAACACAAAATAATTTAGCACAGCATTAACCCATATAGTTCGTCAATTTGGGTTGTGCCCAAAAAATCTGACCACATCGGACAACAACAATGGCGAATAGTCATCGGTTATAGGAAATCCAACGATCAGACGATTGATGAACCCACTTAGGCCTACTGGCCCATTGTGATGCCACGTGGACCTATGATCCTCTTACTAACGGAACCAGTTTGAGTTTATAATAAAGCGTAGGAGACTGTTAACGTCTATGTTTTCTAGATCGTTTAGGTCGTTGTAGAAGAAAGCTCCTAGATGAAGCTTTCTTCTCTGGGAGGGAGCTGGGCATGTGCAGAGTAGGTGGAGAACTGTCTCCTCCTCTTCCTCGTCCATGCAGTTTCTACAGAAATCATTTGCAAAAGCGCCAAGCCTTCTTGCGTGCTTACATATGAGGCAGTGTCCAGCAATGACACCTATTTTGGCGCTGAGATGTTTCCTATCCAAAAGGATCAGACACTTAGAGCGACTCAGATCCAGCTTTGGCCAGATCTGTTTGGTCGCTAGACATGTTTGCCCAGCAGTCCACCTAAGGTCTGTTATTTTATTGGCATCCAGCTTTAGTGTTAGTTTGCACGTAGCGATTGGTATACCTATAATACCCTTATCCGGTAGAATAGGTAGAGTGGTTCCAATTTTGACGAGTTCATCGGCTCTGCAGTTCCCTGGAATGTCTCTATGGCCCGGCACCCAACAAAGGTGAATGTTGAACTGTTCTGCCATCTCCATGAGAGATGATCGGCATTCAAGGGCAGTTTTAGAATATAATGAGACCGAGTCCAGGGACTTGATGGCGGCCTGACTATCCGAAAATATGCGGATATCCTTTGCAAATATCACGTTTTTCTTCAGCCAGGACAGAGCTTCTTTAACCGCAAAAAATTTTCGCCTGGAACACACTACAGTGGTTTGGAAGATGGAAAGCGGGGCTTAGATGTAGCTTATCTGAGAAAACACCGCCACCAACTCCGCTATCGGTTTTAGATCCATCTGTGTAGAGATGGATTGACTTGTCCTCCATGAAAGCATCTTCCTCCCAGAATGATCTAGAGGGAAATTTACATGGAAGTTTTTGTCAAACCAAAGTTCAGATATGGTGTAATCGATGTTCTCTGTGAGGATTCCTAATGTATTAAGAATGTTGGCGTGGCCAAATGAATTATTTGTCCACTGTTTAGTCGCTTTAAAGCGAATAGCTGCAGTCGCAGCTACTTGCCTGCTAAAAATGTCGAGGGGTGTCAAGTGAAACAGAATATCTAATGCCGTAGAGGGGGTAGACCGCAAGGCTCCGCTTGTTCATAGACATGCTGTTCTTTGGACTCTGCTTAGTTTAATGCGGTTGACTGCATTTTCTAAGGCCATCCACCAGGCAACCACTCCGTAAGTAAGTATCGGTCTTATGACCGAGATGTATAGCCAGTGAGTTATCCGAAGTTGAAGGCCCCATTTGTTCCCAATGGCTTTTTTGCAAGAGAATAAAGCTATTGTAGCTTTATTGACTCTTTCTTGAAAGTTAGGTTTCCAGTTTAGTTTCCTGTCAAAAATGAGACCCAGATATTTTGCTGTATTGCAGAAAACTAAACTGGTACCATTTATTGAAGGAGGGTCTATGATTGGAATTTTATATTTCCTGGAAAAGACGACAAGATCAGTTTTATGGGGGTTTATTCCCAATCCACAGCGATCTGCCCAGCGGGTTAATCTATTGAGATTTACTTGAAGCAGTTCTTTAATGGTATCGAGATGTTTTCCTGAGACGGTTATGGCAACGCCATCCGCATAGGCAATCACTCTGCTACCACCCGCTTCCAAGTATATCAGTAGTTCGTTAACTACTAAGTTCCAGAGATGGGGAGATAGGACACTGCCTTCCGGCGTACCTCTGCTGACATATCTTTTAGCAGAAGTCTCACCCAGTTTGGAGTTGTTTATCCTGCTTTTTAGCATTAAACCGATCAACTCCCCAAGTGAGTCGTCTACCTGCAGAGTTGACAGCGCAGTCGTGATTGCGGATGTGTTGACGTTGTTAAAGGCGTCCTCTATCGTCCTCTATCTATCTATCGTCCTCTTCTCCTCATCAACAGAGTGCCAATAGTGGTGGTGGTTTTAATCTATATACAACGACATCAACATCGACATCATCACAGGCATCGGCAATTAATCTTTCAACTCACAATCGAGGTGCAAGTAATGAAACAAGAGAAGGAACAACAACTTCCACAATAGAAGTAGTCAATATTCCAACAGTTGAGCGGCCAACAAATATTATTCTATCTTCCACCAGCAGTGATGAATGTGAATTCGTTCTCGAACAAAAGCCACCCCACCTACGCACACCAGAAATGGTAAGTTTAAATTCAGATTCCGACAGCGATGTGCTTTTTGTACAGGAGACAAAAACCACACCGATGCCATCAGGAATGAGCAAATGGGCACGAGCTCGTCGCGTGCAACGTAGGCGTACCAACTCCATGTTAAACAATCAGTCATTTAGTACATCAAACTCTGATACAGATGCATATCAATATGATGATGCTAGTTCAGCCAAAAAGAAAATATTAGACGAACGTGAATCAAGTTCAAATGCCGATCCGACTACATTAAATACAAATACATCGCAATCCTTTAATGAACCAGTAACCAAGGTCAAAGAGGAATTTAATCAAGGAGCATCCACATCGACGGGCTTAAAGAGTCGTTACCGTAGCACACGGCCAAACATTTTTCGTGTTCGCCACTATAGACATACTGAAACCAGTGATAGCGATGAAATGGAAGACAGTGATACATTAACCTCAGAACTATATTTAACGTCCGAGGGTTCCGAATCAAGTTCAGACTCCGACACGTCATGGTCAAAATCCCGACGAAATAGTAACAAGCAATACTTAAAAGATCCCGCCAGCAAAAAACCAGTGCCAGTAGAAAATCTCGGCGACAATTATCATCTTCGAGAAAATCCAAGCGCAGCAAGCGTTAAAAAAACACCAACAATGCTTCCAACAAATCATCGTCGTCGCTGGGGAAAAAGAAAAAATCATCCAAACGTTCCCGAAGGAAATCAACAAAAAAATCAACATCTCACCGCAGAAAACGACAAGTAAAAGAGGAAACAACAACTGAAGAAGAGCAAGAAGAATATGAACACACAATGACTTCATCATGGTCACGTACCTCACCAGAATCATTTGTTCAGCCTCATCGTGTTGAAGTCGAACTTCCGAAGACACCACCTCAAGAGACTAGATCTTCTGCATATTCACCGGCTTCGAATTCCACAACAAGCGATGTTAACGATACAGCCGAAGACGCAAATTCAATCGTTCCCAACATTGCTGACTTATTGACTTCAATCCAACCTAATCTGCCTCCGCCGCATCTGGAAGCTGACGAAAATCCATACGCAAATTTGGCCATTTACAGCGAAAATGAGTAAAGTTGTTTTCTCTGCTTTTTTTTTTGCTCCGCAAAATTTCAGAAAGAAAAACAAAAACGTTTTGCAGCTTTCTTTGGTCACAGGTTGTTTCTAACTAATAGAGAGAGGTAAACATAAGTTTGTTCAAATTAATTTTAAAATAAACAAAACCTAGCTAAACTGTAAGTGTATTTAAGAATAAAACAAAGTAAACTACAAGTAATAGTAATAATGATGAAGCCTCAAGACAAGACTCAAATTATGAAATGCAATATCAGTCGTTCATTGTTACACATTCTTTCTGTCTATAGTTCGATCTATAACACATATTCCTACTCTTTCTCTATTTCACAAACTCCAACCCCGTTCCGCTCCCTATCACCATAAAACACCACCCAGGAAAAGGCTGTTTGCATATTTGTATATGTAAAACAAAAGAAAAAAAAAAACAAATATATAAACAAAATACGTCTCTTGTTAGCACGACGAGAACCGTTTTATTTTATAAATAAAATAAGAGCCTTTATTAAAATTTATGTCTAGGAAAGCAACCATTGTGTACTCCTTATATTGTAGGGATCGTACGATGTGGCTAGTTAGAGAGTGTAAAGCCATTTCTACCGACTATCCTTTACAGTAGGCATGTTGAGCCGTAGACAGAAGTCTTGGATCAACTTTAGCTCGAATATGGATATCAATCAGTCATTCTAGAGTTTTCAGACGGAAATATGATAGACTTATATGTCTGTGGTCGT
Source organism: Volucella bombylans (assembly GCA_949129095.1). Classification (NCBI taxonomy): domain Eukaryota; kingdom Metazoa; phylum Arthropoda; class Insecta; order Diptera; family Syrphidae; genus Volucella; species Volucella bombylans. The sequence goes on from OX422140.1 coordinate 138,007,329, forward strand.
TTGGGACAACATGAGAACATTTTCCAGCTTTGGGAATGAATACTACATTGACTTATCTCCATAACAGTGGAATGTGAATAAGTTCTACACAGCTCCTCATAATATTTTCTAACACTGGCAGAATAATATCTGAGGACCTCTGTAGCTCGGCAGGTATTATACCGTCCGGACCAGCAGATTTGTATGGTTTGAAGCTATGCAGCGCCCAGAGCAATTTGTCTCTTGTCATCAGACCATGCATTTTGGTCCCGGTTGCAGTAGGCATGCTACTGGCCGTGAATTGGGAGCTACCTGGAAAGTGGGTGTTCACTAGCGGGTTGAGTGATTCATCACTTGAGGTTGTCCAGGAACCATCATAGGATGTGTAGAGAGGATTTTTCTTAGCCGCGATGCCTCAGAGGTTTCTGTGATTTCGAAACAGAATGACCTCCAGGATTGTCGCTTTGCCTTCCTCTGTTCAGACGTGTTTAAATTTCGCCCTGCTAACTTATTTCCATTTAATTTTTTTCCTGCCTAATTTGCAATAATACGCACAACCTATTTCTTGGTCATCGCCTTTTGTTGTGTATTGACTCGATTTGTTTATTGATTAAAAGTGCATAATAATATTAAAGTGAAATTGACAACTAACACAATTCTCATTCACCGCCTTTTGTGTTTTAAAATTTCTCAACTGACCTACCCTAACTAAATCATCGTCATCATGTCTGAATTTTGTGGAAGTGCGAATTGCTTCCTAACAAGTGACCTAAATGCTGTTATGGTGATCTGCAGTGGTCTTTGTAGCAAGTCGTTCCATGCCCTTTGCATTTTCTTGAGCAAAAGATCCATCGCGTACCTAAAAGATTTTAAAAACAACTTTTTGTTTTATTGTGATGAGTGCAAGGACATCACTCCGTCCCACATATTACTTGCTATTAAGTGTCTCAGTGATTCGGTCAATAACTTTGCGGCAGAAAACAACCATTCCTTGAAATCAATGCAAAACCAATTTACAAAATATGATGACCTTCTGAAATCAGTTGAAGATTTGTCAATTTCACTCGAGCAATCTGCAATCTATAACAAGAGTCAATTTAGAAACTTATCCCTGCAGTTGGCTCAAAACAATGACTTTATAAAACGAAATGACAAACATGACTTTAGTGAAGATTCAAAAAATTTTCTATCCCATAGTGTTAAATCAATAATAAAATCTTACATCCCCACAATAACAGACTCTTTAAGTTCTCTACGGTCTTCCCTCGATTTTCATCTTCAAAGTACATCCAGAAGCAGCGTTCCCTCTCCACCAAATAATGATCAGTTGCTCATAAATATCATGTGCCAAATAAGCGATTTAAGCAACGAGATAACCGAATCACGTGCGCTGTTAATCGAAATTGCTGATCACATCCGGATAACTTCCAGTAAAATCGAAGATATACCGATGCAATCCCAGCCCCCACCGACTGCATTATACAACACCTCGATTCTTACTGAGATGCTTGAATCTGCAATTATGGAACCACCAGTAACTCCTGGATCATCTTCTCCTCCACCACAACTCTCTTCGGTAAACGATACTACTACACCAACTCCTGAACCTACAATTTCAAGATTCGGAATCTTATGGACACCTTCGGAGTGGAACACGAGAATAAAAAAGTTGAACAATTTCAACAAAGCTGACTCAGTTGCCTTTTTAATAAGAGGTACACTCCTCGATCGAAATAGGCTAACTAGTCTCTTCAAATCTAAATTTAAAATAGATGTCAGCAACTGCCGTAAGATCTACACCAAAACCTTCAAGGTAAGCATCCCGTCAAAATATGAATGGATGTTTATCAACCCTGCTTCCGACGTCATCAATCTGGGTGGATTAACTATGGAAAGAATTAAACCGAATGCAGGAAACAACAAACATCACAAGGATACTACCTATAAGTCCAGTAACTCAAAATCCATTAAATCTAAAAAACAGAACAATATTAATTTTAAGTCTAACCCTATACCGAAGCCTAACTCTTACAACAAAAACCCAACTCCTAACAAACAAGCTCCTGATGCAAACTGGAGTTTTAAAGTTGGGACATTTCCTGTTTTCACTCCTCCTTCAATTCATACTGCCAATCGCGTATATACAAAACGTTCTTCCACCGCGTCCAACTCAATTCCTAAGCGCGTATCTTTCAATCTAGATCCTCCTCCCAGTCATTTACAAAACCCAACATCTCCTCATTCCACTCATACAAAAACGGCATACCCCAACTTTATTCGCTCCCATATTTTAAATCCCTCCCCATGTTCTAAGCTAGACTCGCACCCTAATACCACACCACCTTCTTTTTTAGACCCCATTCTTCCTCCAAAGGCAAAGTTAACCAAGCACCTTATCGATTCTGGGGAAGATGGCCGATATGTTCTCTTTCGTTTAAGAGACCGCAGATTATATGATAATGTTCGCTTATATCTCGCCTACCTACATGATAAGCCTAAATCTGTCTGTATCGACGGTATAACGAAAACCAATGCAATAGTTTCCATTATGCAAGAAGGTCTCCCCACTAATCATAATGATCTGCGGCAACTTTTTATACGTTTTCATGAGCAATTAGATATGACTCCTGATGACGTGGCTAATGATCTCTCTTCTTTTGCGTCTCATGTTAGCTCCAAACGCATACTACACCTCCAGAGAACACGATCTAGTTTCAAAAACTACCATCGCTCCTAACCCACCACTCAATTCTTTGCCGAAGCCTCCCAAATATCTGTCCCTGTATTATCAAAACGTAGGAGGATTACGAAATAAGATTTCTGCTGTATATCTTAATTCGCAGATTTTGCCCTACGACATCTTTGCCCTCACAGAAACTAATCTCACCCCTGATATTATGAATAATGAATTATCTTCCCAAGACTTCGATTTACACCGTGACGATGGTCTAGATAAAGAGAAGAATTTATATGGCCGTGGTGTACTTCTAGCTATACACTCTCGTCTCGAGTCTAGACCTTTTAAAAAATCGTCCACTGCATTCTTCGAATTCGTTTGCGCTCGCCAGTAAGTTTTGCACGATTCTTTCTAGAGCATAACAGCGCGGGAGTCATCATATTTTTTTAACTAACGCATTGAAGTATAATAAATACTCTTTCCACCTACTAAAAATTGCGTTGCTCCAACTTAGCAAATTTCTGTGCTTATCATAGTTAAATTTTTAAGATTGAATGTATTTAAATATTAAGTCGTTTACTTGATACATCTTCCTGTTCCTAAAACAATGCTCCTATTGCTACCACACGCTCTCTACCAAAAGAATTCCTCGTCTCTCGTTTATAGGTTTTGTAGTCTAACTCAGGACTCCATACTACTCTTGATTTTTATTCCTTACCGCCATTTACTTGTCATCGTTTCACCACGACATTTCTTTGTTTATGAGGAACAAACCTTTTGAAACACCGAACAAAGTCAGTCGTTCATAAACCTCCACGGAGAGCAGAAGTGTTTTGTGTTTCGGCTTAAAAAGGCAGAAAAATAAGTAGCATACTTTTAGCCAGTGAAATTTTAAGTGTTCGGTAGCCGAGGTGGTAAAGACTCTGACGATATTATACCTAGTGTATCGATCCCGAGGCCTGGGTTCGATTCCCATCGTCGGACAACAGTTTTTATTTCCAATTTTTATTGAAATATTAACAAAGAAGTGTACAAAAAAAAAATAAAAAAAGTCCCGTAATGGATAGTGGAGAGCGGTCCGCTATGTCAATAGCGGGACCTGCTGAATTATTATCAGGCGAGGCTTCAAGCGGGTCAAGCCAAATACCCACGGCTAAGAGAAGGAGGAAGCTTAGGCCATCCTCCAACATAGTTCACCGTCCCGCCCAACCAACTTCCACTGTAAAACTGCTTGGTGGAGTGAGGGAAGGGAACAGTTTCGCTACATTGGCACAGAGCGAAACGGAAGATGAAGAAGAAGAAATGATGGCCATAAGTAGCAGCATCAAAATGCTGCAACAAAGGGTACTGGCCATGAAAGAAAGGCAAATGGTCAGAAGGAAGAGAGAAGAGGAAGAATTATCCCAGCAACAACAGCAGACGCTACTTGCTCCAAAGCAGAGCCAACAACAACACCAACAAAAGCGGAAAAAACACCAGCAACAACAACAAGAGCAGCCACAACAACGGCATCAACAAAAACAACAGCAACCACAAAAACAGCAGCAGCAGCAGCAACAACAACAACAACAACAAAAACAACAACAACAGCAGCAGCAGCAACAACAACAGCAGCAGCAGAAGAAGAAGGAGAAGGTGCCTCCTATAAACACCTATAAACTAGAGGTAAATGAAACCAAGGACCTGTGTAAGTTGGTCATTGGTAATAATTTTAAAATTATGAGATTGGGGAACGATCGCCATGCCATCCACTGTAATACAGTGGAGGGCTACGCGAAAGTGAAAGAGCTCCTAAAGGAAACGACGACGGAGCACTACTCATTTACACCAAAATGTGAAAAGCGGCAATCGATGCTGCTAAAGGGGTTGGAACCGTCTTCTGATCCTGAGGGGATCTTGGCACTGCTCAAAGAGAAGGAGTGCGAAGGACTCAAATTTGTGGGGGTAAAGCCGTTTACCACAGCTAGAGCCAGGCGGGAGAAACGGAGTCTGCCGTTCTTCCTGGTGCAACTCAGTCCCGAAAGCCGTCTGGATAGTCTAAGGAGTATCAATGTCCTAGACTACCAAATGGTTCAGTGGGAAAAATTAAAAAGGAGCGAAGGCGTTATACAATGCGTTCGCTGCCAGAGGTTCGGGCACGCCGCGTCGAACTGCCAAATGCAGCCTCGATGCGTGAAGTGCGCAAAGAACCACAGCTCCGAGGAGTGTGCTCTGGGTAGGGACGGAGCATCCGATAGGACGCAGCTCTCGTGCATGTTATGTGGGAACGTGGGACACACCGCAAACTATCGGGATTGTCCTAAGTTCACCGAAATTAAAAAAGCAAAATTGGCTCGGCAGCAGAAGGTGGAGGTCAAACGTTCACCTGTGAGGTTTCAAACACCAGCTCTCACGCCCCATATTTCCTACGCCCAAATGGCGTCAGGTAGGGGGGCTACGGTACAGCAAGCGACTGTTGCTTCTCCGGCTCCGATGAAGAGAACAACGGAAGCTGCACCCAACATGCTAGCCATCTTGCTCGCAATACAAGGCAGATGGCTCAGCTGCAAAAGCAGGTTCAAGAACAGGCCAAGCGGGTGGACCAGATCTATGCGTTGCTGCCGGGCCTAACGCAACACATGCCGTAATGGGTACGCACATGGTGGAGCAAACTTTGAAGGTCCTTGCGGTGAATGTGAATTCATTGATTAGGATCGAACGAAGAGCCGCGATGTTTAAATTGCTACAAGACCAAACTCCTGATGTGCTTTTCGCTAGCGAAACCAAGCTAACCGATAAGCACAAACTGGAGTACAATAATTATATTGTTAGAAGAAGAAACCGGCCCAGATCCAAACGTGGAGGCGGTGTCGCGATCTTCATTAAAGAGGGTATAAAATTTCACAGAGTGTACAAGGGGGTGTTGCGCAGGTTCCGGGTGTTGGAGGCAGTCGTCGTTTACATCCCGCTCCGCAGTGGAAAGCGGCTGTACTTGGCCTCTGTTTATGCACCTGAGGCTTCACAAACCACCCTATTCATTACAGAGCTCGACACGCTTTTTCGACTTCTGAGGCTGGAATCGGGGGAGAATTATTTTATAATCGGCGGGGATTTCAACGCTAAACACAGATATTGGGGAAATAATTTGCCAAATACTAGAGGGAACCTACTACTCGATTGGTGGGGTCAGCACGATGTCATGTACAGACTCGGTCTTAAAGCGACAGATGACCCTTCGTTTCCCAGAGGCGGGTCTTATTTGGGTCTACTGCTGTACGACGAACGTATACGACTGACAAGTACGAATTTACAAACATTAAACTGTCTGCGCACATTCGTGTATGACAGCGACCATTGCGGTTTTAGCACCGAAATTACTGTTCCCAACGAAATTGCGGAATTGGAGGAGTTTGTCCAAAGATATTCTTACAACTACAGTAAGACTCGATGGACATGCTTCTCCGCAACCTTGACTAGAGCGCTCTCCTCGAACACGATCCACCCACCGTCCAATAGGAATTTGTCAAACGAGGAGATCGACAATTACCTAAAACAAATGCACGAGACAATTAAACAAACTATGGACACTACAATACCGCGGTATCGACGTACGACTAACGAAGACCTGTTCCGCAATCCTACTATTGACGCACTGCACCGACAGAAAAGTAGACTTCTGACCAGACTTAAAAACTTGTATAGACAGTTAACTGACCGACAAAACTCGGAGATTAGGACACTGAAGTCGTCGATTAAAAATATTCAAACGCTAATAAAAGAAAATTACAGAATTTCTGTAAGTTTGTATTGGAACAACAAGGTTCGGGCTGTAAACACCAGCAACCCGAATATGTTTCCACAAATAAATAAACTATTTCGGAGAAAAAATCAAAACGACCTTCAGTGTCTTAAAATAGCCCGGACAACAGACAACGAACGGTTACTGACAATAGCAGGCATTGATCCAAATGAGGCCGCTGATGATGACGACTTTTTTGTGATCGAAGATCCACAGGAGAAGGTTGAGGCCATAGGGGCCACTTTCCAGGAAGTATATAAGGCCATTGATAACATTGGCCCTAATTACGACCTGGACAATCGCGTCTTGGTGCACGACTTCTGCATTCGAAATGAAATAGGGAACTGGCGATCCGAGGGCTCTGGTTTCACCCGGTTTAGCGACGAAAATATGGCAAATAACGTCATTGCCAGAGAGGGTGGCCTACCCCCGTTCATTTCGAAGGCAGGACTCCATGAGATCTTCGACACAATCAGGGCTGAGAAATCGGTGGGGACCGATGGTATTCCGAACATCGTGCTTCGACATCTTCCTCTAGAAGCGGTGGACATTTACACCACCCTGTTTAATAATGCAATGAATAATGCACATTATCCAGCGCATTGGAAAACGGCGGTGGTTCAACCTATCCCCAAAAAGGGAAAGGATATATCTCCGGTCGATAAGTCTCCTTCCGAATATCAGTAAGGTTTTTGAAAAAGTAATCAATAGAGCTCTGTCTAGGTGGGTTGAGGACAAACATATAGTTCCGGATAATCAATTCGGTTTTAAGGCGGGACATGATATCTCACATGCCGCGTCTAAACTGGTGTCCGATATCCAATGGAATAAAGCCAAAAAACAATGCACTGGTGCCTGCCTTGTTGACTTGGAGAAGGCCTTCGACACCGTATAGTTAGAGGGTCTTTTCTATAAACTAACTAGGTTGGGGATCAGTAAACCACTCTTGTACATTCTTTATAATATACTAACTAACAGACAGTTCATCGGGAAGAATGGTGATGTGACTTCTGTTGGAATATTTCAAATTAAAAATGGTCTTCAGCAAGGCGCGGTCAATTCGCCGATCCTATTCAACATTTTTACAAGCGACTTGATAGGTTCACTTCCCCATACTATTGCGTACGCAGACGATTTGATAGCGTACAGAACAGGTCCAAAAATCGAGGTCATTAATACTCTCTTGCAGCGTGACTTCGATAAGATAAGACGATTTTGCGATGACTGGAAGTTGAAAATCAACTTTCAGAAGTCGGAAACCATTCTCTTTAGGACGCCGTTGTCTAGAGCCTCAAGGGATACCAGAAAAAATTGGAGAAAGTTCTCGATTATTGGACAACACGGACAGCCTCTTGCCTGTCGAAATGTAGTCAGATACCTTGGAATCTGGCTAGATCAGTTTCTATATTTTGGCAAAAGTGTAGATGCTGCTCTGGCCAGAGCTAAAGGTATTTTTGCCCTTACAAAGAGACTGTTTTATAGCAGCCAACTCGATGCGGGGGTAAAGGTAATCTGCTACAAGGCCCTTATCAGGCCCATGCTGGTATTTGGTTGTCCCGTGTGGTTCAATGTACGAGCAAGCTTAATGGAAAAGATTCGGGTGTTTGAGAGGGCTTGCCTTAGGGCCTGTCTTCGCTTGTATAGAACACCAGAGTCGGAGTACAAAAAATTTTATCCTAATGAGGTCCTTTACAACAGGGCGAACCTAATACGAATGGACAACTTCGTAATTAAGCTGACTCGAAGGCACATTGCAAGAGCAATGACGTCGACGAATAACCTGATATCTGGGGCTTACTACCCCAATTACCTTTACCACGAGAGTGTGCGCTCTGACGGCTTCGTTCCACCGGAAGCATTCCTCTACCTAGATCAGATGGGGTTGATCCAGGATAGATCAGCGGTGCCGTTAATCTTCCATGTCGCTCGGACAGCTGGGGACAGGCGACTCAACTACGACAGAGACGTCGCACACGGCAGTGTGGATCGCCTCAGGTTCAGTAGGGCGGTGGGGAATCGCGATAAGAGGGATGTCGTTCGGCAGCACCAGCATTTCTGGTGGTTGAATGATGGAGAAGATGTTTCGTCGTCGTTTCCGTCAATTACGGACCAGCCTCACTAATGAGGCAGAGCTGACCAATCTGTTTTCTCTGTAAACAGCGATGGCCGGCTTACATAGGTTTAGGTTAGCATTTAAGAAACATATACATATGTATATCAGTGTATACAAAGGTGTATACTGATATATGTATATGATTGTGTATAACGTCTATGTGTGTTTATGTGTGTATTGTACATTTAGTTTAGGTAGGCTAAGGTTTATTTTAAGTTAGATACTAAGTTCTTATTAAAAATAAAAAATTATGTCCATATGCTAAGTTTTGTTAACAAATTTTTTTCTTAGCTTTAAGTATACAAAATAAATAGTTCTAAGAAAATGTAAATGAAGTCGAAAGACATAGTTATAAGAATTTAGAGTAGCTTAGAGTGCCTGTGTGGGGCCAGTAAGTTAGTGTAAGATTATTAAGTAATTGTAAGCTAGCATTTAAGCATTTTTTGTTAGAATGTAAGAGTTAGTGATTAAGTAAATAAAATGCATGTAAAACTAAAAAACTAAACTAATACGTTTGCGCTAGAATTCCTATTTGCAAACGCAACCTATATATTTGTTGCTGCTATATTCGCCCCTCTCAACTAATTCAAGGTTACCAGCTAGCTGTTATGCAATCGACTGCATTTTTAATGCTGCTAATCCCAATGATGTTGTTATTTTTTTAGGTGATTTTAATATACCTAAGCTTCTATGGAGTCAGACTGATCAGTCCTACTATACTGCAACAAATCCTACCTCTGATAAAGAAAATCTTTTCATCGACTGCCTAACTGACTCTGGTCTATATCAATTAAGTGGTGTCACCAATAACATCGGCAGACAACTCGACCTAGTCTTCGCCACTGATGCAGATAACTGCGTCGTTTTAGAAAGTAAACATCTGCTTTCTAAGTTGGATAGTTACCACCCTCCCCTTTCTCTTACGCTGATATATGACAATGGTTTTAATCCCGTTTCCTTTGAATATTCTTACAGTTTTAATTTTCATAGGGCTAACTACGCCAAACTGAACAACCTCCTGAGTATGGTTAATTTTAACTTTCTCTACAATAACCCTAACCTTACGGTTATGAATGCTCTTGCATCCTTTTATACCGAAATTTTAAAATGTCTTTCCCAATCTGCGCCTTTTTTACCCAAAAGGAATCCCTCATAATCACCACCCTGGTATAATAAAGAGCTGCAATCTCTTCGTAACAAGAGAAATAAGCTCTGGTACTCTTACTTAAGATCGCGTTCCGACACCGGTTTCTTCTACGGTACCAGTCTGCCCAAATAAATTTTTCTGTACTTTGCCAAACTCTCTATAACAACTATTTAAACCGATTGGACCACACACTCATTTCCGACCCCAAAAGATTCTCCAAGATCCAAGGTTGTGTTATCAGGTATTAAAGGAGGAGGAAGTTGCTTATCAGCATCCAGCTCATCCTTTTTGTATACCCTTAAATGTATGGACTCGAATTCGAACCGAATCATGCCTTTCGTCTGCTCCAGAGGATTAAAGGATTCCTTATTGATCACGATTAACGCACATCTATAAGAGCCCCTTAGTTCCTCCAGTTTCGCGACTTTCCAGTCATGAGTCGGAAGAGTCGGTTCAGCTGAGAGGAGGGTTCAGCTGAGATCCAGGTACGAGTTCGAAGTCTGCTAGGAATGTATCCTTAGACACGACCTCGAGTTTTGCATCTGGCCAAATCTCTCCTAAACCAACTATGGCCTTGGTGAAGAGATCAAGAAATCTTTGGTTGGAACATGCGATGAGCTTGACATAGCCTTGGTGCCAGCCAGCGTCGCTTGTGATAGGAGGTGGTCCGGGGTTTTCCAGCATGATGGCCAAGAAGTTGCTCGAAAGCTTCAGCTTGACCAGCTGCCACCGTTCAGGTAGAATGGATCCGTCGGTATCGCTCCTATCGATCACCGCGATCACCAATGCGTCCTTTAGGACTTCATTGAAAGACCTTAGAGATGTACTGTTGGATGGCCCAGAGGTTTTGGAACTATGTGTTTTTGGCAGTGGATAATCCGTCTTTTTTATGATGTTTTTAGCCCACTCAACCTTGCTCTTTATATCCGCACTTCTCTCAACCTCCGGAATGGATCCGAAGGTTTTTATAATGCGTGAAGCATTTCGGCGTCTTAGATAGAGCGGCTTAGATGGGGCTTGCCGATGCGGCTGAGCTCCAGATTTCTCCTTGGAGGGAGGAGTTTTGGTAGCAGCAACAAGTCCGCGGCCTTCCACAAACTTGATGCCTTGGCTTGCCACAGTCTTAATACTCCCTGAATTTTTATTTTTAGGCTCGTTGCATTTGCCTTTAGAGGATGGTGCACCATGACCTGCCACAGTTTTGTCTCCTCTCGACATTGCAGGAGCCTTGCCGGTCGATAATAAAATAAATATAAAGTTTATATAAATATGTTGTCAAACCTAAAAATAATATTCTGAATTTATTGTTCTATAAAACAAGACCAACAAGAGTTGATGGGGGAGATGTTACACCTGCACTACTGTGCTACCTCAAAATTGTGTATGAGTGACACTCGGCGTTTGTCAAAGCAAACACATACGTACATATGCATTGGGTTATACCACATGAAATGTCCGATTTTCGCTCAGTCGGATATAAGAACGTTAATTCTTTTTTTCTAGGAATTATTTGCCATGCTGTTTGCAGTTCAAATTCGAACCCTCTTCCTTTACGAATTTAAAATGGGACATAATGCGTCATTGGCAATGAAAAACACTAACGAAGTATTTGAGGATGTAGCGGTAAACGAACGTATAGTGCTATATGGCGTTGGTTTGGAAAGGTCCATTCGGGAGATTTCAGCCCCAAAAATGAACCACGTGGGAAGCTGGAATTGTTAGTTGACGACGATGTTTTAAGAGCAACGGTGGATGCATATCCAACGAAATTGGTGAGAGAGATTGCATAAAGCATGGGAGTACTGCCAATGACAATAAGTCGGTTTTTGCACCGAATAGTCACCTGTGATAAAAAGTAGATACTGCATGACAATCGTAAAAGATCTGGGCGGTGGTTGGATGCAGATGAAAAACAAAACACACCCCAAGCCCGCTGTTCACCAAAAAAGTTATGGTGACAATTTGGTGGACATCGAAAGGACCACTCCACTTTTCATTTCTTCAACCAGGAGAAACGATAAACGCTATCAAATATTGTGAGGAAATCAGTACATTGCTTGCCAAATTGGCTGAAAAGCAACCTGCGTTTGTAAATAGGCACGGTCCGATCCTTTTGCATGACAATACTAGACCCCATACCCCACAAGTAACGGTGCAAAAACTATTGCAGTTGGGATTTGAAATTCTTCCGCATCCACCGTATTCTCCTGATATTTCCCCACCGGATTATAATCTTTACCGCATTTTGCCGGTAGAAGGTCTTCCGGAACCGATCAGAGGTCATAAAAGCCTTTGAAGATTTCATAGTCTCAAAAAATCAGCAGTTCTACGAAAAAGGAATACTTGACCCTGTATCATGTTGGAAGAATGCCATAGGTGCCAACGGATCCTATTTTGATTGAATAAAAATTTACGGAAAAATAATATTTAAAATTTTTACTATAAAATTGGAAATTTAATATGGTATAACCCAATACATACGTACGTGTAAATTACAGCTCGCTTTCTCCAACCTAATCTCGAGTAGAAGATTTGTATGGAGAGACGATAGAGTTGGTTCGCTGTTTCTCTTTCTTTGTTGGCTTTAAACACAAATGTTCGTAATTAACATAGAGGTTCTAATAAAGTAAGCATTTTGTAATTAAAAAAGAACATCAAAATCTTTTGTTCAATAAAAATATAACTATATTACCTTGATTTAACTGATTCAAAAATGTTTCATATTCCAGATATCTGGTGGAAAAATCTGGCCTCTCATCTACAGTCTCTGCACAGCCACATGTTGTATTTCGTCAGTGCTGGATAACAAGACCACTATATTCCAGTCAGTATTGGCATCATTGTCTACTCCAATATTGGTGGTGCCATCACTCCAATTGGTGACCCGATCAGCATAATCATCTCATCCAATCATATCATTATTCGCAATCGAGAAACATTTTTGAACTTTGTGGCTGTCTTTACATGCGACTCTATTTTTGGGATATAAGAGCCTTGCGACTCACCAAACCAAAAGCTCTGAAGGAATTTCGTCGTGAGATCAAAGTCCGTCAACGAGCTGCCTATTCTTTATCCTCGTATTCTAAGGATGTCGATTTAGTTCGAGAAACTCTGCTGAAGAAGGTAAACATTCTGAAACATAAGTTGGGTCTACAGTTGCCTACAAGCACACATTGGAGGAGCGAAAAACGGTGGTAAGAAAGTTTCTGGTAATCTTCTCAAAAAGACTGAATCTCTTTCTTTACAGTATCCAATGAAGCATAAAAACCTGCTCACCCAACCGGGCTTTGCATTGGATTTCGTGATCATCCTATTCTTCGTACAGTCGGTTTCTATGATCCAAACCCCGCCCTTAAGTTAGGGTTGCCTTGCTGGGAGTGATCTGTTTGATGATCATTTCCGGTTGTAAAGTAATGACATGGACGCATTAGTAACCAGAGTCGATTGGATGACAGTGCTTTTCTTTGCCTCTGGGTTTGTGATTATGGAATGTGTGGAAAGATTGGGACTCTTCAACTGAATCGGGGTTCAAACGCAGAAAATCGATTGGCAACGGGGATTTTCATTATATTGTGAATCTCTTCAATGGCATCTGCAATTCTTAACAGTATTCCTGTAACGGAAATGATGGTTAAGGCAATGAGAGTGTGTCTGATAACGAAATTAGTCTTGCAAGTTACAATTTGTTTCGATGGAATAGTGTATCTACCCGAACAGCAGGTGTTATAATGTACGTTAAAGAAGAGATGGGTGTAAAGGAAACGAAAGGATATGCGAAAGATATTTAGAATTGGTGGCTAGTGAATTGTTTTTCCATTAATAACAATACGTTTACTATATGTGGCGTTTATAGATCGCCAAGTTCGTCTAAAAGAGTGTTTTGTGAAGAACTCGCGGTACTAATGGAAATGCTCAGCGAGCTGAGTATGGATGTTATTACAACAGGCTATTTTAATATAGACTGGTTTTGTACGGGTGATACTTACAACAAAAAAAATTAACAGAATTATAAAGGATAACCACTGTGAACAAATAATGCGCGAACCTACGAGAATAACATCGACAACTAAGACGTTAATAGACTATGCAATCATAAATTCCAAAACCTTCCATGTAGAAACTAATCGGGAACTGATGATTAGTGATCACGAAACATTAATTTTAAAGGTTAATAAAGAGAAAGAGTGTAAAATTCATAAAAAAAAATCAAATTTCGTACATGTATTACAACACAAAACTTTTTCGAAATACCTTATTACAACGTGAAATTAGTGAAACAAGTAATTTACTTGATATTGAACGCATGGGTGACCTATTTAAAACTGAACTAGAGAATATAGTTTCATCGTTCTTTATCAAAAAAACAAAAACGAGCAGTGAAAATAAGTGGTTCAATCGGAACTTAGTGATATTAAAAAAGTTAAAGGTTGTGCAATACAATAGAGCTGTGTACATGTGAAAGTTGGACGCGATATAGAATGGCGAGAAATAATTATAAAAGTGCAATAAAAAAAGCCAAACGCGATTTTTTTAAAAAAATGATTGACACGTCAAGCGATCAGAAAACAATGTGGAAAAATATTAAGCAATATGTGTTAAAACAAGAAAAGGGTAGTGCAATAATGAATGTTTAATTCAATAACTTGATGTGTTATGACACCAGTCTGATTGCTAATAATTTTAATAACTTTTTTGTTGAAAGTATTATCGAAATTTCTGACTCCATTCGGTACATCCCATTTATAAACCCTGTATGTGCTTATAACTTTACATTCAGATTTAACGCAGTAACTTGTTCTTTAATAGAATCCGTTATTAAAATAATAAAAAATAAGTCTGACAGTAATTCAATGTGTCCGAAGCGATATTTAGACCATTTTAACATTATAGGCCTGCATTATGTGTAATTATAAATAAACTTTGAGACATTAACTTTTCCAAGCAGCTGGAAAGGATCAATAATAACGCTCATTGAAAAAGTTGCAAATACTAAAGTGTGTGAAGAATTTCGTCCTATTAACTCAATGCCTTTGTATGAGAAAGTTTTTGAAAAAATCGTGTTCAATCAGTTGTTTAACTTTTACGAAAATAATAACCTAATATTTGACATTCAATCGGGATTCATCTGAAAGTGCAGTTTACTTGGTAATAACGAACTGGAAAGAAGAGATTGCGCAAAAGAAAAAGGGTATTTGTGTATTTTTGGACCTTTAACGCGCGTTGGGAAATTGAAACCATAGACAGAGATATCCTATTGCAAAAAATGAAGAACTATGGCAATAAAATCCCATTACATGGAGGTTTTTTCCTATAGTTTTTCCTCCAAACATATTTGTTAATAGATAAAGCATTTAAAAACCAAATGTGTAGCACAGCTATTATTTTATTATTTTGTTATAAATAAATTATTAATTGTTTTGTGAATTATTTAACATTATTTCAGTTTTAATTAACATTTAAATTTATGTACCAAATAAAAAATAATGATGTGACAACATTTAAATTTATGTACCAAACAAAATATAATGATGTGGCAACTCTCAACTTTTATTTGTGTCGCATCATATTCACATTCACACTCACTTCAAGTACCAAATTACTCTAATAGAAGAATAAAATTTTATTATATGGTGAAAAATCCACGTAAACCGTTGTTAGTGTTTTATTTAGAGAACAGCTTTTACAAGTTTACGCTCCGATTAAAAGGAATCACTCATACGTGAGTCGCGGTCGCGGGTAAACGGATATTCCATTTTGGCGTTTAGGCCAGGCTCAGCACAGGAGATAGCACCAGCAGCAGCAGTAAGACTTCTGATAGGCAAGGCTCTGTTGGAACGTACGTGGAAGAGCAAGAAGACCTACTAAGCAGCAGTAAGACCTCTGACAGGCAAGGCTCGGGGGTAGATCAAGAAGACTGGAGGGAATGTTTGACGGTCCAGCGGCAAATACAAGAACAGGTACTACCAGTAGGATGACGACCAACGAACAAGCAAATACAACGGACATGGAACACCGTATTCCCGAAGGAACCCAGCGGTTTAAAGAGACGTTGTGCGATTGCACGGAGCGGTTTAATGGCGAATTTGACGCCCAACGTTTCGAAAATTTTATAACGAACGTTGAAATTTTTAAAAGGGTTCGCCGCATCACCGATGAAGATGCATTGATAGAGCTTCCCTTGCTTCTAAAGAATGAAGCAGCGACATGGTGGAAAGGCATCCATACGGAAATGACTACTTGGTCAAATGCCATCGAAATGATGAGAGACCAATACGCTCCACGACGACCAGTGTACATTATATTTGAGCTATTGTTTGAAAAAAAACAAAAACTGGGTGAATCAACGGACCAATTTATCAGTGCAAAAAGAGCATTATTGGCCGAAATTCCCCAGCCACCCATACCAGAGGTACACTGTATAGACATTATATACAGCCTGCTACATGATAATATCAAGAAGGGTGTTAGGAGGGGCGAGTTTAAAACATTTACCCAACTCATAGCCCTCGCAAGAGAATACGAAAGACTCCACCCAGTAGCGAAGAAGGAAGTTATAAGATGTAGCTTCTGTCATTTTGTAGGACATATGAAAGAAAATTGCCGTAAATTTAATAGCAGCGAGCAGTCCAAGCAGCAACGACCACTAGGGCCTAATAATAGAGGTCCGGAAAATCCGCTAGTTTGCTTTGGATGTGGAACCATAGGCTATATAAAAAGAAATTGTCCAAAATGCTCTAAAGGCATCAGCTCTGGAAGTGGAGCCAGCATTAATGCCTTAGACTTGAGAATTAGCGAGGGAGGTAACATACCAGCAGTGGTAGTAGAATTTGGCGGTATTAAACATGTTGCTTACTTAGATACGGCAGCCAAAACGAGTATTGCCAGCAACAGGCTGAGTACCCAGCTAAGAAAGGAAAATCACGACTTTCGGAAAATGAAAGCGGAAATTAGACTGGCAGATGGTATTCTCAGAACCCAAGATATCTTGACGACAACCACTTATATGAAAATAGGCCGCCGACAAACCAAAATAAGCATTAGTGTGTTGTCAGAAGCCAATGACAATATCACGTTATTGGGAATCGATTATTTAGAAAGCTCTGGTATTATAATCAACCCAGCCAAGAACATATGGTATTTTGCCGATCAACCCGAATTTAGTGTTCCTTTCTTTAAATATACAGAAATTGCAACAACACCGAATTTTGCATACGGTGAAATCAGCCCAGTCTCTCCAATTTACGATCCGGCGATAGTACAAAAAATAAATAAGCTGATTGATAACGCACCAAGGTATAAAAAACCCATGCCATTGCCACCTATGAAGAAATATTCTGCAGAAGAAATATACGAAGTATTTGAGGATTCCTTACCACTACATGTCTACGACCAAGGACAACCAGGTAACAATCGGATACGAAACGTATTCCTCGATTTCTCTAATGAAGAGGAAGACCGGCTAAATGACAGACTGTTTGGGCCACCCTATAAGTTGGGCATAAACTTGACCAGTATTATAAAGAAGGATGAGGGACAATTAGATGATTTATTACAGAAGCACGACAATATTTTTAAATGGGAGGACGAGATAACTGTTCGTGGTGTAGTTCATTCCATTGAAACCGGATCTCATCAACCAGTAGCTTCCCCTCCATATCGTCTATCACCTGTGAGGAAGGAACAGCTTAAAGCTGAGTTACAGAAAATGATTTTGCAGAAAATCATTGAACCGTGCGATTCACCATGGGCCTCACCTGTAGTGTTGGTTCCCAAAAAGAATGGTGACATCAGGGTATGTGTTGATTACAGACAAATCAATGCCATCACCACACCAGATAGGTATCCTCTTCCTCGGATAGATGACTTGCTCCATGCAGCCAAATCCACGCCATACATGTCTACGATTGACCTTCAAGCTGGATATTGGCAAATCGGAGTAAACCCATCGGATAAGGATAAGACAGCCTTCACGTCGCCGTTTGGTACCTTTCGTTTTAATAGGATGCCATTCGGATTACGGAACGCACCCGCTACATTTCAACGCCTGATGGACCAAGTCCGATCTGGTTTAGATGACACAGTGGTCCAGGCTTACCTAGATGTTCTAATTGTTTGCTCATCAACGTTAATAGAGCATATTAATGATTTAGATAAAGTTTTCAACCGGCTTAAGCAGTTCGGCTTGCGGGTAAATCTAGGAAAATGTAATTTCTGTTGCGAAGAAGTTAAGTTTCTGGGACACATTATTACGATAGATGGGATAAAAACGGATCCTGAAAAAGTGTCAGCCATACTTAATATGCAACAGCCAAAAAACGTGAAGCAAGTTCTCACGTTTCTACAAACCTGCTCATGGTATAGACGCTTTATACCTGATTTCGCTAAAGTTTCGAAACCAATAAGCAGTCTTACAAAAAAATCAGCTGTATTCAGGTGGAGTGCATTGGAAGACGAGTCATTTCAAAAACTCAAGAATCTCTTGGTGACTGCACCTATTCTAAGTCAAGCCGACTCAACAAAGCCATACCTTTTGAAGACAGACGCCAGCAGTTATGCATTGGGAGCAGTTTTAGTCCAGGGGGAGGGCCCTGACGAGCACCCAATAGAATATGCTAGTCGCTTATTGACATCAGCAGAACAGAACTATTCGACGACAGAGAGAGAAGCACTAGCGATCGTCTGGGCGACCAATAAATTTCGCGGCTATATTGAAGGCGCAGACTTAACCCTTTTAACGGACCACCAGCCATTAAGGTGGCTAATGATGATCAAGTCACCTACTGGGCGCTTGGCACGATGGGCGTTACAACTTCAGCCATACAATATACAAATAAAGTATATTTCAGGGAGAACGAATAGTGTAGCCGATACATTATCACGCCCGCCAATTGAATCCTGTGACATATGCTACACAGAAGTCGCGATTCCAACCCGTGGAAGCCAAGAAATTCGTCAAGAACAACTAAAAGATGATAAAATTAAAATTATTTTAGAAGCACTTGAGAGCACCGATGGTACTGAAGGTGAAAAATATGCCAATGAGGGATACATTGTGACTCATGGTGTATTATACAAGTATACAGATACTGAAGAAGCAGCGCTAGTAGTTCCAGACCAAGAAATAGAAACAATCATGAAAGCCCTTCATGATTCCCCTACTGCTGGACACTACGGAGTTGACAAAACCTTATCAAGGATAAGTTCAAAATTCTATTGGGATAAGATGTACTCTACGGTTCAGAAATATGTCAAAGAGTGTGACAAGTGTCAGCGATATAAGCCAAGTAATCTACGACCAATGGGACTTTACAAAACCACAGCAAGCAATCAAAGATTCGAGGCACTCTCTATAGACCTTTTTGGACCATTACCTGTCAGCAATGGCAACAAATGGATATTTGTAGTAGAAGACACAACTAGCAGATGGGTAGAACTTTTCCCTCTTACTGAAGCAACAGCGGAAAAATGTTCAAATGTTTTGTTACACGAAATCTTCCTACGATACGGAATCCCAAGAAGAGTAATTAGCGACAATGGTCCACAATTTATCGCTGCAATAATGCAGTATTTAACTACACGTCTCGGAATAGATCAGATGCTTACACCGGTATATCATCCACAGCCCAACATGGTGGAACGCAAGAACCGTGACCTAAAAACACAGTTGGCGATCCTCGTTGAAAATCAACATGACACATGGTCACAACACCTATCATCCATTCGTTTCGCGATGAATTCTGCAGTCTGTTCTACAACTGGACAAACAGCAGCTTATATTACTTTTGGACGCGAGCTGCAAGCACCAATACATATCTTCCATGATCTCAGTAGCAGCATTGATGATCCGAATTTCGACTCTACAATACTTCCTGTCCTAAGAGAACTACCCAACATCTTGGAAACAGTATCCAAGTTAGAAGATGACAACAAAAACAAACATGTGCAGTACGCTAATCGAAGGCGCCAAAGGCTCCAGAATATAAACTCGGGGATGAAGTCCTAATTACAACACACGTTCTTAGTAACGCAGGCAAAACAATAACATCCAAATTTGCACCTAGGCGAGATGGTCCATATATCATTATACGGCGATTCAGCGAAACACTTTTCCAAATTGCTGAAGCGGATAAGTTAGATGTACCTCTTGGGACCTATCATGTGTCTGCGCTAACTCCATTCCGAGCGAAGGACGCATCCACAATAAATAAGCCAATACGACCCATAAGAAGGAGGGGACGACCTTCCAACCGACGCTGACCTGTACAATCGTCGAGACGACTTCATGTCCAGAGGGGGAGATTGTAGCACAGCTATTATTTTATTATTTTGTTATAAATAAATTATTAATTGTTTTGTGAATTATTTAACATTATTTCAGTTTTAATTAACATTTAAATTTATGTACCAAATAAAAAATAATGATGTGACAACATTTAAATTTATGTACCAAACAAAATATAATGATGTGGCAACTCTCAACTTTTATTTGTGTCGCATCATATAATTCACACTCACTTCAAGTACCAAATTACTCTAATAGAAGAATAAAATTTTATTATATGGTGAAAAATCCACGTAAACCGTTGTTAGTGTTTTATTTAGAGAACAGCTTTTACAAGTTTACGCTCCGATTAAAAGGAATCACTCATACGTTTCGACCAAGACTTGGCCTTTCGTAAGTGATTGGAGGTTTAAGTTTATTCGTGTGTCTTCGACCAAGTTTTGGTCTTTTCACATAAATCAAAACCAATTTTCACAAGTTTCATCGAGAGGACGAATTTTCCCTCTACAAATGTATCTTTCAGTAGTAAGATTTTAATAATCATATCTCTGTGTAAGCTGTGCTAAATCAATAGAAAATGAATGTAAATGTTTAACTATGAAAATAAAATAAATATCTATCTATCTATGGCATTAAATGTGGTGAGTTAAGATGGTTTAATTCATACCTTAGAAACCGAACAGAAATAGTTAAGGTAAATGGAGTGTCATCGAATCCGAAGACCTTTAAATTAGATGTTCCGAAAGGTTCCATCTTAGGAACACTTTTGCTTACGATTTATATAAATGAAATGAAATGTGTCATAACGTATTCTAAATTGGCACTATTCGCGGACAATGTAGTCATTTATACGGTAGACAAGAGCATAACCGAGTGTAACCGTAAAATCCAGGAAGATTTAGAAAGTGTTAACAAGTGGCTGAAGGAGAACTGAAACTTAACATTAACAAAACGAAGAGCATGATTCTGAATGAGAGACAAGAAATGACTACAGGACTGATTATTGATGGAGACGTTATTGAAAAAGTTAACGAAATTAAGTATTTAGGCATCATCATTGACAATAAATTATGTTTAACTAAACATGTTGATTATATACAATATGTTAAAAAATAGCAAAAAATATTGTTTTTTTAAGAAGAATAAGAAATGATATTTCTGCTATTAATGAAATTAATATATATAATGTCATTATAAAGCCTCAATTAGAGTATTGTTCCACAATTTTGTTTCTGTGTAACAGTAGTGATAAACAAAGACTCCAGCTAATAAAAAATAAGGCAATGAGGTCAATTTTAAAGTGCAATAGATATATGTCAAATAATGTCATGATAAATGTATTGATATGGTTGTCTATAGAGCAAAGTCTGATGTCCTTTTATTTCTTTATAAGATTAAAATTAATTAACCTAAATATCTATTTCAATATGTGCAAGACATAAGGGATATATAACCCTATTTTGTTAAAGAAAAATACTAAATGCCAGTTTAACTGTATGTAGTATGTAGTAGAAAATAACTTAATATGTTTATATTATAAAAGTTACTAGATGTAAAGAAATATAATTTTTATTTTAAAGCTTTGTAAAAGCTAATAAATAAACAACCAACAAACAAACAAAGTTCTATTTTTGATGGCAAAAGAAACTGAAACATTTGATGTGGGCTTTGCTTTTTGGAGCCTGCCTCGGAAGTATACTTCGAAAATAAACTTTCTTTCTTCTCAAAATCATAGTGTTTCATTTTGATTTTGTGGTAATGAAACCCTTTATGGAGCTTCGGCAAATGTTCTATCTGCCGGCATTGCAGAAGAGCATAGATACAATATATCTTTCACGAGATATTTGAAGTAAGATTTATTTATACGCATAAGTAGAGTGGATTATTTTACACTAATATTGCTCTTTCGTTTTACAGAATTGAGTTCCCAATGATGGGTGGACAGATTACAATAATTACGGCGTACCTGATAGTGTCACATATGTTGGGGGAATGGAATTAGAGCTGGAGATTAGATCTGTGCAACAAATACTTAGATATGGCTTTAGAATTGAAAATTGTATATTTAAAAAAAAATAATTATACAATTTTTAATATATATTTATATATAATGTAGATGGAGATGATTGTAAGACTAAATAAATTATAATATTCCTGTATATTTTTTATTTTGTCTTTTTTATATCTCATAAATTAATCATTCAATTAAATTCTTTTTTATTTTGTTTAAATCTTATGATTATAATTACTTAATACTTATTATTATTTATGTTCCCTTCCGCCCAAAAACACGTTTACACTAAAGCTTGAATCACACATGTGTCTTACCTCAATTTTAAACTACATTATTTTATAAGACATTTTTGTAACTTAATGGATATGCATTATAGGTGACATTCGGACCATGCCGAGGATCAGCCTCACTGAGGGTTCAATTTAAGAAATTGTTCAGTTACGTACTGTGTGTCGTTCCACTGGACGAATTTTTGAATAGACAGCCTTGTCAGCACGATGTGTGGTTCTGTTTAGATAAACAACTCCTTTCTTACCTAGTCGTGAATAAACATTTACCATTTGTAAAGAGAGATGTACTTTAAATAATAAAGATGTAATTATTGTTATGGGGGAAATGAACATTAATGTCTGTGAAACAAGCAGTAACTTCTTAAAAAATTATTTAGAAAATTATTTAGAAAAAAATATATTAGAATAGACCCAAAAGAGGGACAAACTCTATAATTGATCATATTCTATTACGATCAGTTGTCGGTCAAATTAAGTCATTGGTTATTGAAAGTGGTATAAAAGATCACTACCCAACGTTGCAACGTTACTGCAAAGGAGCAATAAAACCAATTATAGTCAAAATAGTAACTACACCATACATAAATACAAACAAGGTCAACAAACTCATATCTCAAAGAAATTGGGAAGGAATTTTAAATGAATGTGATTCCGCTTCTCTTTATGAAAAGTTAGAGATATAGATATACGATAAAGTTTAGATGCAAAAAGAACCCGTGATGAACACGAGATCAACTTTGCAGAAAATTGAAAAACAACAGACTGAATACAAACATTTTCGAAATAAAATAAATACGCAAAAGTGTAATTACTATAATGTTACAAAAAGAAAATAACCGACCCAAGACTTTGTCTCGCTACAACAACAAATTAAATTTATAAATAAAACTACCAATTATTTTCTGGTTCCCGAGAGGTTAAGCTTTTTTTATTTCTTTTTTTTTATTTTGTTGTATTTTTTTTTATAAATTAATCAGGACAGTTTTCTGTCCTTGTTGACTCCTGTTTAAAGTCTTCCCAGTTCTCCAATTCGTATGCTCCTTTTAAGCTCCATCCAGTTTTCCACACTTGCTGTATTTTTGCTTCAGGTCCTGCCCTGTGTATCACCGGTGTGAGCACCAGCCTGTGAGTGTTCTTTCGAACACCTCACTATCGCTAGCCAGAAGCTCCACTTTTTCTATTTCTCCTACCAGGAGGAAGATGGATGAAGTCGAGATTTCGTCTTCACTCATATCTAACTCTTCCTAGACGGGGATTGTCTGTCATGTGTTTTGTATTTTGTTCCTTTTTTGTTTTTTCATTTTAAAAATTGAATCCGTTTGCCACCAGTAGGGTCGGAAATAAAAGGTCAGCCCAGGCAGCGCCGCCATACGTGGGTAAGGCTAAGTATAACAGGCCCACGCCAAACTGTCTGAGAGAGCTCGTTTGCTGTTGGTTTGACCCCCAATTAATAAAAACTAAAAGCCATTAATGCTTCGCGGAAAGAATAGAAATACGAGAAAGACCCCAGCGTCATTCCTGGATTTGTTTTGGAGCCATCCGTGAAGACCCGATTAATTTTGAGGGCTTAGATTCTGGTCGAAATCTGTACCGGGCACAGGGAAAGCTGATTTTATATTTTTACAGCAACAGGAGTTCTGCATCAGATGGCATGTCCATAAGACCAGAGTCAAAAGACTTACTGTTTGAAATAGCATATCTTGGGACTGTTTACAAAAAAAGATGCTGGTTCACCAACTATTCCAATTAAACCCGAAATTAAACAAAAAGTACTGGGACTGGAGAGAATGAAAAAAAATTGTTTTTCGGTTGACTTGCGTTTTAATTGTGTTATCCCCAAAAGGTATGCAATGCAATATGCGGTTATTAACCGCTTTTATAAAGGGATTTTTCTCACTATCATAATTTAATTGGTAATGCAGTGCATTACTCATCATTTACCTTTACAATACATATTATTTTTTATAATTAATTAAGTTAGATATACATGCCTCTCGAACACCATTCTTTGGAGTATAGTAAAAGTAGCATAGAGGTATTTTCGTGATATATAGCCTTTATCATAGCCGTGCAAACTTAAGGCATCCTCCTTGATGACAGGTAACTTGTCCAACCGGATGCATCCTTATATTACTAGCGAGCTGACAGTGCTTTAACGATTTTCGAAGTGACGTATTTAGTCCAAAGAACTTTGTTATCAAGGATGATAGCCAAACACCTAGCTTCGTTTGGAAAACGAATGGTGATGCCTTTAAGCGCTAGATGAGTCAGACGCATCAGCTTCCTCTTTTAAAGATCCGCTCAAGCAAAAATTCGCTAGATTACTCTCGAAGTGTTATGAATGATGAAATTGAGGTTCGATTAGCTGCTGCTAAAACTCGCGTGGCTCCAATAATATGGCTTTCAATCCCTCATCTCGAACTCTGTGGAAAACTACTTTTGTGTCGTTTGATGGAACTGATTCGATCGCCGTTGAATATTAGTCTCATTTGGCTATCGCCATTTTCTGATTTACAAATCGATTTATCTTGTATTATTAGTGGAATATCGCACTTCGGGGATATTAACTACACTACCTAGATCCGCTTGAAATTATGTTTGTTCATAAGAAAATCCAGCTGATTGTGTTTCTAGGGGTATAGAGCCAAAGAAAATATTGCAGCTGAACCTATGGTACAAAGTAGAGCCCTGCACGAGTGCACACTAAATCGTGTTAACAGTCAAGAATCACACTGTGCACACTTGAAAAATGATTATAGTTTATCCAAGAATAAATGTCAGTACAGGGAAGATAGGACATCTGCCTCTTAGTCTGGTTGCAATAACATGCATAAAAGTGTCCCTCTTTAAAGCTCTCATAGGGTTGCCATGGTGTATATGATGAATCACCACAAAGAGAAAGAGCATTTCGCTTAGGGTTACCATCTCCCCATTTAAAATAAACAAATAAAAATATTGCTGAACGATATAAATTTCATTTATCTTTTTCCTCGCCATCCAGCGTCCCATATAATTTCCATTTTGCTAGAAAATTAATGGTTGAGCCTTTGCTATTCAATTATCGAAATCTTCTGCTCTTCGAGTTTCGACATCTTCTGCTCTGTAAATCTAGATGTCGCTGCTCACATTTAAGTGGTTATCACATTATGATCACTAATTGCACAGTCAATGAATTCTAGTTTCGAAACACCGCGAAAATAATCCTTTTTTTCTTAAACACAACATTAACACCGACACAACAGAGTAATTTGAACCACTATTATTTAACACAATTACACTAAAACGCACATAGTCCAACAATAATATGGTCGCTTATTGCACTGCTTTGTTTGCATTAAAATAGCGCGCGAATAAAATTTAAAATAAAAAGTCGAAAAAAATGGTTTGACTACATTTTAACGATTTCTCAAAAAGAGGAAAAAAAAACGCAAATGACAACACCACCACACATATTATTGCACACAAATTCATTTTTGTGTTCTCAAAAGCTTCATCTCTGTAACAATAACACTGAAAAATCAGTAACGATGTGCTAACATTTGAGAATGGTAACACTGCTTTGATGAGATTATTTTCAATGCACAGCCAGCAGTAATGGCGAATGGTGATTTTATAATCATTCTGCCCACGGCTATCGGGCAAGCAAGTCATAGGGTGGCTATCGTTAAATCTGAAAATAATTACAACAACAATTGTACACAAAGTTCAGTGGCTTCCTTCAGTGGTAATGTGCCATTGAGTCCACCTACAGGCACCACTGTTAGAAAAAAAGCTTTCCCATAAGCCCTGTACTGACATGTTTTGTTGGATAAGGTATAGTGAGTGTTCTTCAAATGATATTCTCAATTCCATTTGATTCAATCATTTTATGGACTCATTGAATCGTAGCTTTGCTGTCGTGTGACTCAACTCATTTCGTACGATCACACTTACAGTGTTGCGAACATTTTGGTATCGTGAAAGGGTCGCAATGGTATTTACTCTAGCTCATTTCGTTCCCAGAATATGCCCCATAGACTAACCATACCTAGTTATCAAACTCTACTAATACTTTTGCAAACCTTTAACTTTCGCACAGACAAACTGTAAGTGAATTCCAACCTTTTGCATCTCTATAACTTTGTCAAAATTTGCTAGAATGAGAGCAATTTCCATGTAAAATTGCTAGAATGAGAGCGATTTGCACGAGTGTGTGTAATGTGGATGACGTTTTTTGGTTAAAATGGGCGTTGTTTGAATAAAAAAGGAGGGAAATTGCCTTTGATCATAATTCACATGTATTCACAGCCAGAGTCACACGGTTAGGGGCGATCAGTAGAAAACCGGTTTTGATTATCCAATATCTGGAAAGTTTGATAACTAGGTATAGTTAGTCTATGGTATGCACACTATGAAATTTGTGTACTCACAAAATAATTGAAAACAAAAATTGCAGTTAGTCGAAAGCATAGACTAACTATACCTAGATACGAGTATCAAACTTTCCAGATATTCCAAAATTAAAACCGGTTTTCTACTGATCGCCCCTAACCGTGTGACTCTGGCTGTGAATACATGTGAATTATGATCAATGGCAATTTCCCTCCCTTTTTATACAAACCACGCCCATTTTAACCAAAAAACGTCATCCACATTACACACACTCGTGCAAATCGCTCTCATTCTAGCAATTTTACTTGTAAATTGCTCTCATTCTAGCAAATTTTGACAAAGTTATAGAGATGCAAAAGTGTTGGAATTCACTTACAGTGTGTCTGTGCGACAGTTAAGGGTTTGCAAAAGTATTAGTAGAGTTTGACATCTAGTTTAGTTTATCTATGCAGTAAAGACGGAACGTAGACAAATTCACCCAGCGGCATTTTTTTTATTAACAAATAAAATGGATAAAGTTGACAACAATTCGAGCTTTGGTTCTATTGATAATGTACATAAATATAGTTTAAATATGTATTTATCTGTTTAAATTAGATTTGTCTAGTTGAATACGTATCTAGATTGTGCATTTTTTAACATTAATACAGAGCTGGTCATAGAAATAGGGACTGCTTTAAAAAACGAATAACATTCAAAAGTTTATTTCAACAAATTATTAACTGATTACTATGACCAGGTCTTTATGCTAATACGGGTGGCCGTGGTGTAGTGGTAGTAGCAAACGCTTCTCACTCGGAGGGTCCAGGTTCGAATCCTGCCCATGGCAATCAGTTTTTCATTGTGTAATTGGAACTCAGACAAAAAAATTCTGCGTGTGAAGGCATAAAACTGACGCGTAGATTTGGCTGTTATAAGAGTTTCAAGCAATGAAAAAAAATACTGGGAATTATATCTCGAATCACTCTGAGTGAAGAAAAACTCTCCGTCCTATTCGGACTCCCACCCCTGGAGAGCAAACATAGAAACAAAACACACCTGAGTTTCAAACCACTACAAAAACAATTTTCCTTTCTCCTCCTTCTATCTTTCCGCCCGCGCCCTGGCAATAGTAAAAGGGTATCTAACCCCTTAGGCGCGTGTAAATTATAAAAAAAAAGAAAACTAATCTATGTATGTATTATGTGTCAGCGTCTATTTATTTCTGTTTTTCTGAACCTGTATTATTCACTCTCCCGTTTGCTGAATTTGTTACTGTGTTTGTCCTATTATTGTTCGTAAGTACGAGTATGTACTGTACATGTTGTATTTCTCAGGAATTGCAAATTTTCAACATGTATTTGTCGGTACATTTGTTTCACAGTCCTTGTCACAATCTAGTGTGGAATTAACAGTGACCGAAATTAAAGCAAAAGTAATGAGTGGCCGGCCAATACGGTATTACCCAAAAATGCGGTAAAAGCAAGGTGTGGGAAGTTTTTGGTCATGTCATTGGAGAGAACAGCATTGCAAAACCAAATATCGTGGCGTGCAGAACTTGTTTTAGCATATTTAAATTTATTGGTGCCACGTCAAATTTAGTTCGTCATAAATGCTATAAGGCCAACAAATCATGCAATAAAAGTAATGTTCCTTAACCTGTCATAGATGCTGAAACAAAATTATTGATGATAAAGGCTGTGACAAAGTGGGTTGTTCAAAATTGTCGGCCATTCAGCATCATCAGCGATTCGGGCATTAACGACGTTATAACGCTTGCCCTTGAAATTGGAAGTCGTTTTGGACCGAATGTTAATGTAAGTCAACTACTACCTCATTCAACAACGGTATCCCGAAATGTCGCAGACCTATATAGTAAGGAACTGTATGTTGTAATAGATGAAACAGCCTTAATGAAAGGAAATGGTTACTCTATCACATCGAACGCTTGGTCGGACACCTATTCCCAGAAGTCTTATTTATGCGTAACTCTGCATTTTATAGTAGAAGGCAGCATGAATAATCGGTTGATAGAAATGATCTGCATGAATGGTGAATCGGCAACAGGTACGCTTTGAATATTCCTGAAATGTGCATATAGGTATTTGTACCCTTAAATAAGGTATCAAAATATTGTCACGAAATCTATAACGCATTGAAGGCATACAGAAAATAATAATTTTTCTTCTTGTTTTAATATATTTGTAGGCTTGTTTATTCGCAGTAAGGTTGAAAAGTGTTTAAAGACTTGGATTGGATTTATCAGACGCTTTATTGTTACGGACCGCGGAGCAAACATGATATCAGCTTTTAAGGAATCCGCCCATATTCATTGTATAAATCGTTTGCTGAACAATGATGTCGTAAAAGCATTGAAGGAGGTTCCACAACTACTTGAAATAGAAAAAAATTGTGCAAAACTGGCCAAATATTTTAAGAAGTCCGGACAGGATTCAAAACTTGTTTTGAGTCCTAAGGGTGTTTGTCCGATGTGATGGAACACTATTTTTTATACAATGAAATCTATTGAACACAATTGGCATAACATCGTTGCAATTTTAAACGAACAAAATGAAATGAATCTTTTGGATTCCTTAAATTTAAGCGACATTGTGGCAGTCACAAATGTACCCGAAAGGGTATTTTCACTTGCAAGAAGCCTTATATGCGAAAAAAGCTCAATTGCAGGAAATTATGAAATGGTTCATAAAATTATGTTTATAAATATAAATAAGAACAAATAAAGTTACTTTAAATAAATTTAAGCGCTGTTTAATTATCATCAGAGACATTCTTTTTATTAGCATTTTTTTACAAATTAAATGTTTTTGCCTGTACATTCACAGTGTTAACAGTGAACAGTTTGCCGATACCGAAGTTCTGCTTGTACTCGTAGTTCAAGGGTGAAATGAGAGAAACAATTTTCGTTCTCTACTTTTGATATGCTATCATTTGCTTGTACTCGTACTCACACTGGCTTCGTCAAGGAATTCGACTTAATCATTGACTCAAAGATAGACACGAATTATTGGTCAAAGTGATTGTGTAGTCAGTATCAATATTGATACTGTTGCGTGCAGCATATGACTCGTTTGAGCGAGATGGGATAATCTTTTGTTTAGTGTGCACTCGTGCAGGGCTCTAACAAAGGTCCGCATTAGTTATATCAGAATTTGAGCCAATGTATACCTGAGGAAAGGAAAATATTTGTGGCGTCGCATAATTTGTCTTCGGCTGAACATTTGTTGGTCCTTTTGTCTAATACTAACTACTAAGTATACAATCTCTTCATGACAAAGTGTAGTAAGAATTATTGGCCACGTTCATCGGCTTGTTCGAAACTCCCGAATTATAATGAAGGATCGTTCTTCTGGTCGTATTTATTTTTCTGAGTTTCATCGAACTAAGTAAAGGGTCCGCCATCTAACGTTTTTTTTTTTCAACTAATGCTTATTTCGTGAATGGTAACACTTAGCTCATGTCTGATTTGACAGATAATTAGTTTTATCCTTCCGGTTAATAATGGAAAATAATTTCATTCAAATGGCTGCCTCGGCTGGCCATGCAGTAGCCTATACGATTGGTCCAATTTTTAAGCACATTATCGATTGTGTGCAGCTGTATTTCACCAATGGCTTCACGAATATTGTCCTTTAAAGCGTCAATTGTCCCTGGCTTGTCGGCGTAACACTTATCTTTTACGGAAACCCACAAATAATAGTCCAACGGTGTCAAATCGCAGCTCTGAGGTGGCCAGACGAAATCAGCTCTGCGGCTGACAATGCGATCTTCAAAAACAGGGTGCAAAACATCGAGTGTAGCTTCGGCTGTGTGGCACGTAGCGCCGTCCTGTTGTAACCAAATGTTGCCAATATCCTCCTCTTCAATTTTTGTGAACAAAAATTCGTTCAACATGGCCCGATATCGATCGCCATTGACTGTAACGGCCACTTCTTGCTCATTTTCGAAGAAAAATGGCCCAATTATGCCTCTGGACCAAAATTCGCACCAAACAGTGACTCGTTTTGGGTGTATCGGCTTTTCAATGTATGCGTGCGGGTTTTCTGTGCCCCAAATGCGACAATTTTGCTTGTTTACATACTCGCCAAGATCAAAATGAGCTTCATCTGAAAAGATGATTTGTTTGGCAAAATCGACATCTTCTCTAAGTCTATCGCAGGCCCACTTAGCGAAGAGAAAACGCATTGGATGGTCAGTTGGCTTCAACTCCTGAACCAATTGGACTTTGTATGGCGTCATACCAAGGTCTTTATGCAAAATTCGTCTCAATGATGTCTCCGAAATGTTCAATTGTTGAGAACGACGGTGAATTGATGTTGATGGCGCTTCACGCACACTTTCTGCCACAGCGGCAATATTCTCGGGTATACGCACTGTTTTTGGCTTTTCACGCTTTGGTTTATCGATGAGGATGCCGGTTTCTTTCACTTTTTTCACAAGATAACGAATATACGGAGCTGACGGTGCTTCTCTTCTTCCAAAATCCGTACGCAATTTTCGCATACATTCTGCAACATTACCATGATTTTCAAAGTAATGTCGCAATATTTCCCAGCGTTCAAGCGTTCAAGTTCAAGCGTATATATAACCAGATTCGTCCAGCGGAAGGATAAAACTAATTATCTGTCAAATCAGACATGAGCTAAGTGTTACCATTCACGAAATAAGCACTAGTTGAAAAAAAAACGTTAGATGGCAAACCCTTTAGTTGTCTTTATTGTGGTCTCAATCTGAATTCCAAACAGAAATTAGTTCGTGAAGGACTGCTTGACGTGTTTCGAAAGGTATAGTAGTTGTCCCCTTTTATTGATAAGGATGGTCTTCTAGATATAGGAGGAAGAATAGTCAACGCTAAGGATTTTCCCTATGCTATTAAACATCCCTTAATACTGCCTAAGCACCATAAAATTACCCATCTTATTTCATTGGATGCACACAAAATGTACCTGCACGCTGGTGTTCCTGGACTCTCTTATTTAATTCGTGAAGGATAATTGGAAGTTGTTGATAGTTGGAAGTACAAATTTAATCCGAGAAATTGTTCAAATTGTGGAGAAATTTTCTCCCGTTGAACCATATTTCGCTTTTGTTCACACAGGATGTGATTACGCGGGCGCAATAACACTGAGTTTATCAAAAGAAAGGGAAGAAAGCCAAAATTGGTAAGACAATACATTGCGCTATTCGTTTTGTATTCCCAAGCGCTCCACCTCGAAATTGTTTCGGTTTTAACCACGGATGCATTTTTGGCTGCTCTGAAGATATTTATTGCGAGATGAGATAAATGCAGTGTGATATATTCGGATAATGACACCAACTTTCATGGAGCAGTTCGCTTACTATCGAAAATGTCAAAATTATTTTATTCCAGGAAGTGCAATAAAAGAGTGCCAACAGAATTGGTTGCGAAAAGCATCAAATGTGAATTTATACCCCACAAAGCTCTTATTTCGGAGGACTTTATAAATCGGAGTTTAAATTGGTAAAGCAACATCTTTATCGCTTAGCCGGAAATAACATTCTAACTTTGGAGCAAATATCTATCTTGTTAGCCCAAATCGAAGCTCTCTTAACGATTTAGAGTTTATGTGCAATTTCCGGTACACCGCGATTTTAGAGCTGTCAAAATACAGTGGAATTTGTTTTTTTGTCATAAGTTATAGTTGCCTTGTTCCTCATCCCCCCGCCAGATCATTCACTAAAATTTCAAATCTTATAAATTCATCTTCACGTTACCCGTGCACTGAGTATTCAGTTAAATCTTTGGCACGTCAGTGAAGATTTATAGAAAATTACCAAAAGAAAATGAAGCTTATCGACCCCTCGCAGAACACTATCGTTATCAGCACTGGAAACGTTCTAAATATTGACAAAAAACCCGGACGCAAATAAACCGAGGAACTAATAGATGGTCTCAAACTAACGCTCCAAGATTCAGCAATAAAAGTCAACGCTGCTGGCGAGCTCCTCCGCAATGTAAACGGATTAAAGGAGAAACTCACTGAACATGAAC
Source organism: Volucella bombylans (assembly GCA_949129095.1). Taxonomy (NCBI): domain Eukaryota; kingdom Metazoa; phylum Arthropoda; class Insecta; order Diptera; family Syrphidae; genus Volucella; species Volucella bombylans. The sequence goes on from OX422140.1 coordinate 138,039,993, forward strand.
GGCCAAACCTCAGTATTGGAGCGAAAATTTTTCTAAATAATAATTCCGCCGAAAATCTCAATCGGGCAATGAACTCACTTCTAAGTGTTCTAGAAGCCAGTTGTATCGATAACGTGGTGTTGGCATACCATCCAAAGCCATCGACAATCACAGAAGCAGACAGTTCATATGGCGTTTTAAAATGGAGCAGCAAGCCGAAAAGTCCATTGCGGAACTCAACGATCTATGGGCACAACTGGAGCAATTCTCGGAGAATAAGAAAATCTGCCAGCTTGGAGTATCTGATTTGGACATCGACACTCTCACCGAACTGTACAAGAGCTCAAAGATCCACCCAACAATTGCTCAAATTAATTTGGCTTCATGTTGTGTTGTACCCCCACCACTACAAGAATTCTGCACTAAAAACGACATTCAACTCCTGACCCACAGCGATCCCGAAATCATTCTAGACGACGAAACATGGAAGCAGTTCAACGTTGATGGCTTCATTCTGGACTGGGTGGTGCGATACCAAATGTATGTCCGTTGTCGAGGTGTACTCACGGCCAAGGGCTACATTGTCGGCTCTTCAAGACCACCGAAATAAACAGAACATATTTTCGCCGCATTGCATAATTCACAGTAAATTTGGGGCGAATCTATTTTCACACAAAAACACACATTCAGATGCATTTTACGTCATTTGCAGGTTATTATTGGTTCCAGGAAATTAGTCCGTTAAGGGTTATAACGTAATTCCGTAGATTGTTATGTATTCTTATTTTATAGTTTACGAGTACTTCGTTATGTACAAAGAGAAGAGAAAATATATGAGTTCTATGTATACACTCCGACTCTGAAATTCTCATATTTTAATAGGTCGACCATATACCCCTGTTTCGGAACGCAACTACTTCGATATTGGGTATTTCTTCAAAACCTGGTATAAGGATTTTTTCGACGATTTCAAAACGACTATTTGACGTCTCTGCAACAACGCCCTAAGTGGAAAGAGACCGGGAGACAATGTCGAGTGGGATATTTACTTAGTGGTAATTAAAAAGCCCAACTTACCGCCCTCCCAATGGTCCCATGGCCGCATCGAAGAAATCCAGGAAAGGACGGTCATGTCTGATCAGGTGTTCTTCGTCCTTCAAATGGAACAATTAAACATCCTGTTGTACAATCTGCTATCTTACCAACTTCCCAAATTCCTTCAATGGGGGCGGCATGTTATAAAATGTAAAGTATCTTAAAATGAAACTAAATCATAGATATCAATTAAAGTAATTATACCATACGATTAGGTTCGATTTTTCTCGTCCTTCATTGTACCATTCACTTTGCCTTGCTTGTGCTGTCTGTCCCAGGAGTATAATTACTCAGTGCGAAAAAAACGGTTTTTTGGTTAATTTGCATTTTTTCTAGTATGCTGCAGCATCTAGAAAAACGAATTAATCGCTTTTGTTTTAGCAGTCACCAAGTAAACATCGTGTCATTATCATAATTTATTTGTTAGCAATAAAAAAATATATTATTTCATTGATAAGAAGTGTTTCGTTGCTTAACATTATGTCTAGAAGCTTCTTTTACTGCTCAGCATGTGACTTATGCAGGTTGAAACACAGCAACAGCAAGCTGGTCACACCAGTGTGAGTAAACGACACCTAAGCCAAGCACTGCTGTGAAGAGTTCATAATGATCACCAATTTCTACTTAAGTGAGCTAGCAACAACAGAAGCTGGAAGCGCACATATTTACAGTCCAACAATACCGACACCGTTTGGTGTGAGAGAAACCAGCAGTACAGCAATAACTGGACCGGCACAGTTGGCAGGTTGAGTGTTGGCAAAAAGTCAGTTCTTGTGATTTAGAGTTATAGAACGGTGACATAAATAAGTTTCCTCATAGAGGAATAAATATAATAATTAATAAATTGAATATAAATCAACAACTCATATTTCAATCTTATTAATTGTCGACCAACGTGGGGCAACGCTTTTGAAAACGATTATTATAAAAGATCTTGGTAAAAGATAATTATAACAGTTCGCGTTGCTTCGTTACACGGATTCACGAACAAGTTTATAGTTCTGCTGATACTACATCTCAAAACCATAAAGATAAACCACATAAAAAAAAGTGTGTCGATTGCAGCATACTCGTAATAATTTAATTTTTTTTACAATTTAATTTTATTGAGACATAACAAAATTTCGATCATTTAGGTTTTGTATTCACAAAGTATATAAATGTGGCCGACTTTAGTAAGTATGTCTGGCTATTTGAAACTGAACAAAATGTATCTTTTACATTTACATGAGCAATCAGAATGTACAATTCTACACTTAATTTCGATATTTATTAGTATATGCTTGCTCCCGACATGTATTCTCAGTGCTGCTCTTTTTGGCATAACTATACAAAATAAAACAACTTAAACTAAAAAGAAACAAATGCTGGGTTTTACAGTTTCCAATCTCATTAATGATCTATAAAGTTAGTTTACAAACGAAAGAGATTGGATACTGTTCAATATAAGAGACCGGAGTCCATGAAACATTGAGTGGTTGGTTAACCTCTTAAATTACATGGACATGCTTTCTCGTAAAAGGGAACGACTAAACCTCCATTTGCATCAGGTCTTAATAGCTGTAACGATGTGGAATGTAAGAGATTAAACGGCGAAAGATAGTAATGATCGTTCACGCAGCTGTCAATATTGGAGTCTAACAAGGTTCTTACAAGTGGGTTGGGATGCTCTTTTATTCGATACAATTTCTTGAGTAGAAGTTCTGCTTGATATATCATAAGGGGGGTCATTCTCGTTGTCTCGTAGAGCGTTTGATTAGAGAACCACTTTTTATCCGGTGTTCTAAATTTACCACAGCAAAAGCGTAATATTTTTCTTTCAAAGCACTCCATTTCCTTGGCAACTGTAGGTGAAATTGTAAACCAAGATGCAAAACCGTAGGTCAGAATTGGCCTAATGAGCGTTTTATATATCAATATCTTCGTATTTTGCGAGAGTTGTTTTGAATTTAGTAGAGGTTTTAGAACACCTGTTACCGTTTTTGTTTTGGCTAAAGCTCTCCGGCCATGTTTGTTAAACAAAAGTCTATTTTGAAAATGAATACCTAGATATTTAGTTTCAACTCGTAGTGGAATGGGACTTCCATAAATTTGAAGTTCTAACAGTTTGCTTTCCTTGAATGCAAGATAGTAACCTTTTCCACTAGCATTTCTAAAACATGTTAAACCGCTTTTATGGGTATTTATCTGTAGTCCCCAATTCTCTAGATAATTTTGTAAGATATTTATTTTATCCTTAATCTTTTTAAGGGCATCTATTGGTCTTATTCCACTTGCCAATATTGTGGTGTCGTCGGCGTAGAGAATAGCGCCAGGATCTTCTATGATAGGGTGCTTAAAAGGAAAGTCGTTGAGGAATATATTAAAAAGAATTGGCCCAAGGACAGATCCTTGTGGTATACCCGAACGCACATTAAAATATTCCCATTGCTCAGTGCCGATGGCGATATAAGTGGTTCTGTTTTGAAGGAAACTATAAATTAATCGTGTTGTCCACGTCGGGCACCCTAGCCTAATGATTTTGAATAACAGTCCCTTCTGCCAAATCGAGTCAAAAGCTCTTTCAAAGTCAAGGTCCAAACTCACTGTGCATTTTTTGTTCCTTAGGTTTTGAACAATTTTGTCGTGCAAGGTAATGGATGCATGTTCGGTTGAGTGACCTTTTTTAAAACCAAATTGGTTGTTTAGGATTACATTTGGTGCATCGCAAAACCTATTTAATTCGTCCGCCAGTACTCTTTCGAAAAGTTTTCCCACGTTTGATAGCAATGAAATGGGCCGAAAATCTTTGACTTCTTTAGCGGATTTTTTTTTTGCTATTGGTAAAAGCTTGGCCACTTTCCAGGTATCTGGAAAGTAACCATTATTTATACAGTGGTTAAACAAAAGCGAGAGAAAATGGTCGAGCGAATAAGGACATTTTCGCAGGATAAAGTTAGAAATGTTATCTATACCTTCAGATTTTTTATTGTTTAAAGCAAGCCTAAACTGATTAACTTTATTTGGGGTGGTAAATATTGGTGAATTGGAATTACGAGCATCATTTTCGGTGGAAAATGATGTGTACGAACTGTTCAGGTGAGTTTGGCAGAACTGGCTTATTGTTGATGATATTTCACCTTCCAAATTTGGATCAAGCGTTGGCCTATTTTCAATATATATTTCTGAATAGAATTCTTTGAACGCATTTAACTTAGCTTGTGTATCTGCTAACTGTTGACCGTTATGAAAAAGTATGTCTCTAGAGATATTTGTTTCAAAGTACTTCCTTCCTGTAATCCTATCAATTTCTTTAAAAGCTTGCGGGGATGGACGAATTTTCGTAAGCCTTGACTTGAAGCAATTATTTAAATTAATCCTTACTCGTTCTTTAATTATCTTACTATGACACTGGATTTTGAAATAAAGTTCATGGTATTCTTAATTGATTCTATTCAGATGGCGATGAAATATTCTCTTCAGTTGTCTAAGGCAGGTGTTTCTGAGTTTAATTAATTTTTTTGTGAGATCGGAGATGTTATTGTATCTTAGCTTTTTAGTGTTCTGGACTTCGGAGTTTGCCACTATACAGAGGTTTATTTGCTCATTCATTTGGGTAATTATTGCATCTATTTCAAGATTCGATACATTTCTGTTGGTTGGGATATAGAGCTGCGAAAGGCGGTTATGAAGACTTGATCTAAAGATTTCCCAATCGGTGTTTTTGAAGCTTATGTGATATGAGGGTGGTAACATGAGCGGGAAAAAGTTTGTGAGTTGGACCTCCAATTCTATTCCAAAATGATCCGAAATTGTAGAAAATGTTGTACAAATAGCCAGATTTGCATTTCTTGCTGAATTCAGAGTAGCAGAAATAAAAAAAAAGTCATGAACTGAAGAAGATCTGGGAAATGTGGGACTGTTGGGAGATACCAAATCCAAATCCATGAATGGTGCGCTATAAAACCAGTTGTAAAAAAAGTTTCCATTTCTATTCAAAGTGCTGTCCCCCCATGATGTGTGTCGTGAGTTGAAGTCTCCCCCAATAATCACTGCTTCATATGTATTAATTAAATTACAAAGCCTTTCGAGCTCATTTTTTAAAAGTTGACTAGCATTAGAAGGAATATATATACTTCCTAAAACTAGACGATAAGGTAAATTGGCAGCGTCTTGTGAGGTTAAGGATACCAGGCAGACTGAAAACAAATTACTTTGGAAAGGAATCGGGGCATATTTATACCGTTGATCCAATATAATGGCTGTACCCCTACCAGAGTTTAAATAATAATTTAAAAAAATTTTGATTTGAAATGTAAATCTGCCCAAAATAAAAACAAGAAAATAGTGAACGTACGTGGAAATCTATAATTATAGTAATATAACTAATATAACCTTGCACAAAATAAAATAATTCTAAAGTGAACAACTAAAAACAATTGCGATCACCATTATAAATCATAAAATTAGGCAGTTGAAGCTGGAACTTGATATTGCAAGGAGGGAGATCCGGATAAGTTCTGGTGTTCAACATTTAACTCTGGTTTCTCATTTAACTTACTTAATAATTATTAGTTTTATGAGTTGTGATTTATAATACATATTTTCTAGTTCTCTGTACTTATAATTAATAACTTTAATTTTATAGAAAAGCAAGTAAATTGGTTTTGATGTCAAAACATCATATCGAGTGAGTTACACTTAGCTGTATCTATCGTTCTTATTATATACATATATTGTATATGTATGTTACATAAGTAGCAATATTTAGTAGATATATACTTCATTATACTTTTTGATCTGAATTACGTTGAACGTTGAGTTGCAAATTATAGTTACAAAAATTTATATTGAGTACCCTTTTTTTTCTGAGTTAATAATGAACGTGGAACAGATTAGTGCGGTAGCTTTCGCTGCGGTTACCGCAGCAACGGAGCAAACTAGACATGCTTTTAATGCTACTAATTAGTTTCTAAGAGTATTAGAATCTCCAACAGTTGTTGAAGAATATAAATCGGTTACCATCGATGCTGGCATACGCTGTGAAGAATCATTAGATTTGGTTAAATCCTTACCTGAGTTTAGTGGTGAACAAGTTCGGTACATTTCTTGGCGTCAGGCTGCTCACGCTGCCTATAAATTATTTGAGGCATTCGAGGGAAGTTCTAAGCACTATCAAGCAGTAGCCATAATACAAAATAAAATCATTAGCTCTGCAGATCAAGTATTATCCTCATTTAACACGGTCCTTAATTTCAGAGCTATTATAGCGCGTTTAGACTTTACGTATGCAGACAAAAGACCTGTATATCTTATTGAACAGGAAATGTCCACTCTAAGCAAGGTAGGTTGTCGATTGCAGAATTCTATGACGAGGTGGAAAAAAAGTTAACGTTAATTATAAACAAGACGCTAATGCTTCACGAAGGTAACAAAGGCTTAATTGATTCTCTCAGTCAGAAATATAGGCAGGTTGCACTGAGGATTTTTATTTGTGGCTTACGAAAGCCCATGTGCGATATACTGTTTTCCTCACGACCATTTGATATGCCTAGTGCTTTTGCCCTTGTGCAGGAACTTGAAGCAAACCAAGCGCGCTATATCTTTACTAATTCATTTACCAATAGGAATGAGCGTTCGATAAACTTTTTACCTCGTCAAAATCTCAGTTATAATCCATTAAATTCACCCTATTATAGACCAATTTACGCTAACCAGCAACGTCAAAGACCAACTGCAATGGATACAGATCCAACCGTTTCACACTATAGAAATAGTAAAAATTTCCAAAGACCTACACAGAATCCCAGTCACGGCCATAGACCCGTAATAGGAACCCCAATAATTCTCAAGGCTCTAAACAGTATTCCATGCAACATTCAAAACCTATGCAAGGCTCCAATCACTTTGATGGACCTTATAATACTAATCAGTTAAAGAGACATCGCGACTCTGGTCGAAATACGCTTCCTAAACATCAGAGAGTAAATCATTTAAATCATGAGTTATCAGAAACTAGATTCGTAAACCAAGAGGATTCATACCAATACTATAATAGTTAAATCGATCCACGGAACTACCCAAGTTACGTTCAAGTCTGTCATCAATATTTTTAATAAAAATGCTACATTTTTTATACTTCCAACCCTCAAAACATTCGGTGGGATTATGGGATTTGATTTTCTAAATGAAATAAATGCAAAACTAAATTTGGTAAAAGGAATTTTGAATTACAATGGGGGTGAGGAAAAATTGTTAAATTTTTATTGTAGAGATGTTAATAATTTCTCTATACAAAGCAGAACTACTTCACTACATATGAATGAAAATTCTTTATTGCTAAATCGTCACGCAAAAGTTTTTGCCAAACCTAGTTACCATTTAATATGAATGTTGTCGCAAACATTCGAACAACGGATAATGATCCAGTTTATTCAAAGGCTTACCCGTATCCTATGTCTGCCGTAGACTTCGTTAACGATGAAATTACTCCATAACGGAATAATAAGATCTTCACGATCTCCGTACAACAATCCAGTATGATTTGTGGACAAAAAAGGAGTCGATAAAACGGGCAATGCAATTCCGAACATTGCGGTTATCCAACGTCATTGCATTTATGGTTGTTTGCGTAGACTGTGGTTGGCTGCAAACTTCACACCCCTTGAAACTCGACGGAAGCTAGTCCAAGCCCTTATACTTCCCATAATAACATATGCCGATGTTGTTTTTAGTAGCATGGATTCGTTATCACGTAATAAGTTACAGGTAGCCTTCAATGATGCAGTTAGATACATTCATGGACTATGCAGATACGATCGGATATCAGTATATGTGAAAGGTTTATTGGGTTGTACTTTAGTACAATACATGTATGCAAGAAATTGTATATTCTTACACAAACTTATAATTACAAAGACGCCAAATTATCTGTTTTGCAAGCTTGAGTTTTCTTCTTCTCGCAGAACACTTAATATAAACTTACCAAAATTTAAATATCTCAACTCATCAAGGTTCTTTTTCGTTCACGCCGTGAGGTTATGGAACTCTCTGCCTTTGAATATCAAGAGTATTAACAATACCGCAAGCTTTAAAACTTCAATATTTAGGCATTTTTCTATTCAGCAACAATAAAGATTAATGTATATTTAATCCTCTTTCTCTTACTTCTTACTTTTCATCTTCGTTACTTTCCTTTCTTTTCTATTCTGTTTTTTTTTTCTTTTTTTGTTTAATTGTTTATACAAATTATATTTTCAAAAAGTTAACCTTGCTTATTTCAGTCATCTTATGAATTGTTTTTACTTTTGAAATATTACATATCTTGTTAATTTAAACATCTAATGTAATGAAATTAAGTTTCTATTTTAACTATCAAGCCTAAGTACTATAAGAGACCTATGTCTTAATGCACATACAATGTTATCTAATAAATCTAATAAATCTAAAATCCTGGCAAATATTGGTAAGGCTTCTTTGTTTACAACCTTGGACCTGAAATAAAGAATTCATCAAATCAAATTGTCTGAGCGGGATAGAGAAAATACAGTCTTCTCCGTAAATAACGGAAATTACAAATTCTGCAGCCTTCCATTCGGATTAAAAAATGTACCCAGCATTTTCCAAAGGGCTATAGACGACGTGTTAAGAGAAGAGATAGGTAAATGCTGTCATGTTTGTATCGATGATGTCATTATATTTTCTAAAACAAAAGAAGAACACCTTCAACACGTGGAAAAAATGTTAGAATTGCTTTTCGAGGCTAACATGCGAGTTTCATTAGAAAAATCAATAATTTTTAAAGAAGAAGTTGAATTTTTGGGGTTATAGTATCCAATATGGGAATAAAAACATGTCCAGATACGACACAAGACATTTTAAGTTACGAAGTTCCTAGGACACTTCATGGTTTGCGATCGTTCCTCGGATTGTCGGGATACTACAGACGTTTCATTAAGGACTAAGTTCAAATCTCGAAACCTCTTACGAGATACTTACGTGGTGAGAATGGAAACGTAGGGAAAGATCAGTCAAAGAACAAAAAGATATAGCTCGACCAAGAAGCACTTGAGGCTTTTCACAGAATTAAAGGAATTTTAGCCTCGGAAGATATGTTACTTCTTTATCCGGACTATGAAAAGCCCTTTGATTTAACAACTGATGCTTCATCCCATGCTCTTGGCGACCAATAACTATGATATCTAGAACGTTGTCCACAGCTGAGGCAACCTATGCCACAAATGAGCGAGAACATAGTCGATCGATCGATGATATCACAAGTGTCGTGGGGTGCGCGCTTTTTTTTATTATCATATAACCGGATTTTTTTTTTGTTCCGTATACCAAAATGAAGTGTCTAGTTTGCGATGAGAAAATAGAACGCAGCAATTTAATCAAAAAGATTAGCTGCTCGGATTGTATGGGTTTCTTTCACTGTTCTTGTGTGAATTTGACGGAATCAGATGCTGAATTTATACTTACCAGCAATTCTAAATATCGATGCGACAAATGCACGGTTCTGCGCCGCAAATCTCTACATTTACAACCTGTGGAACCATTGATTTCACCGCCAAAACAGCATCAAACTTTGGAACAACAATCACAGCAGCAGCAACAAAAACAGCTGAACACTGAAAATCAAAAAGGAACAACAAATACATTGAGGCAACAACAGCATAGGAATATCAGAATAGCAACAACAACAAAACATGCAAAGTCAGTGCATAGCCACCAAAGAGAAAAATCTCAGCCGCCACAACAGCAGAGCATCAGCCAGGTACTAGTCTGCGACAATGTGAGCCAACAGTAACAACGGAGTTCCAGCAACAACAACCGCGGAGCAGTACTGTAACTCTCCAGCGTCTCTACGAGGAGATTATCTCTCTAAAGAAAATTAACAACGATTTCATTACTACGGTGCTTCAACTTAAAGAAGAAAATGAAATGCTCAGATTAAAGGTAAATAACCTTGAGAGTAAACTTAACTGGAGGGAGCAGACGCAAATGGAGAACATCATTGAAATTGTTGGTGTTCCTCAAGTGAATAACGACAATGCCGAGCTATGTGTACAAAAAATTTTTGTTGATGCATTGAATGTCTCTGTCTCTTCTGAGGAAATTAGAAAAACGTTTAAAACAGAAGAATGTAAACAACTCGAAGCAAATGTACAGTGACATTGTATGTGTCCATCTCTCTTCGGCTGAAGTTAAGAGAAAAATTATGAAAAGTAAACAAAATGCGAGAAAGAAGTTGAACTCTTCATTATTTGCCACTGACAGCGATAGTAGGATCTACATCAACGACTGCTTCACAAAATATACTCGAGATTTGTTCTTGGCAGCGAAAAAAGTTAAAATTGAAAAAAAAATTAAATATTTATGGTTTAGCAACTCTAAAATCTTATTGCGAAAAGTTGGAAATGGTGAGGCTGTGGTTATAAGATCATTCGAAGATTTAGCTGCAATATCGAATTAATTTAAGAAGATACATAATTTAAAAGAGAGTTTTGATCTTATGAACAACAACCTTACCATTAACAACATAAACAATTCAATTGATAACAAATCTGTATATATTATACATCAAAATATTAGAAGTTTGCGAACAAATTTTGATTTACTGGTCAGCAATCTTGAAGCTTTTCAATATTTGCCTGCCATAATTTTTGTGTCTGAAATTTGGGTTTATTCTTGTGAGACCAGCGATTACACGATTCCTGGTTATAATTTTGTGGCTAATACTAATGATTCGTATTCTGCAGGTGGCGTAGGTGCTTTTGTGCGAAACTTGTATGCCGATCATGAGGTGAAATACTACAGTTTTTCGAGTTTTGATGGTATTAATGTTTCTTGTAGGATATGTGATGTACTTTTTACTTTTGTTTGTGTGTATAGATTTAACAGTCAGTCTTTTAACGTGTTTTATGACGAGTTTTCAATTTTTTTGTGCAACCTGAAAGCGCCCAATCTTATCATTCTAGGGGACTTCAACTTGAATTTACTAACTTCAAGTCCTGCCTCCGATTCTTATCTTGCTCTTATTGCTGAGCATGGGTTAGTCTCTTTCGTAAATGAGGTAACTAGGCCAATCGGAGGAACTTGTATTGATCATGTTCTTGGTCGTTTTGAGAAAATCTCACCAAATTTTTGTAATGGTATTAACATTGATTTACGAATTTCTGATCACTGCATGACTGGGCTTCTGTTTAATGGTTTAAAACATCAGAACCACGTTAAAATTCGACCATACCCATAGTTTCTAAAATTAATTTTTTGGAACTGAATAATTTGTTGCTTTTTGAGAACTGGGTTGAGGTCTACGCTGAAGAGAATGCTTCCAGGGCTTATGATTTATTTCTGAAAACCTTAAAAAACTACATAAGTTCTTCAAGTTCTGTCACTTTGCGAAAACATTCAGAAATAAGGCTTAAGCCCTGGGTGAACAACTCTCTTCTTAATAAAATAAAATATAAAAACAAACTCTGTCAAAAATCCTATAGACATCCTATGAATTTTAGGTTAAAAATCCCGAGGAAACCTGAAACAAGAGTGGAAAGCTGTAAACAGCATTATGAATCGCAGTGTTAAAGACCAGCATATTTCTGTAGAACTTAATAGCAGTGATGGTAATATCATTGATCCCCTAGCAGTAGCGAATGAGTTCAATGATCACTTTGCTTCAATTGGAGATAACCATTTTCCCGGAAATTCCACTGTTCATTGTAGCTGTTGCAATACTACTGCTGATATCCATTTGTGTAGAAATAGCTTCTTTTTTGCACCAATTACTGGCATTGAGATCCTAAAAATTATTAATTCCTTAAGAAATTCATATTCCTGTGGTAGTGATGATGTTTCTAACACTGTGCTGAAAAATATTGCCTTCTACATCGCTGACATTTTAGCACATCCCTTTAATCTGAGTGTTGTGTCCGGAGTTTTCCCCGAAAAACTTAAACGTGCCCTTGTGATACCACTTTTTAAGAATGGGGACAGAAAAGAGAAAAATAATTACAGACCGATTTCACTTCTGTCTTCGATTTCTAAAATTTTTGAAAAGGCGGTCAAGAACAGGGTTTTGGAATATTTAGGTAAAACCAATTTCTTTAGTCCAATGCAGTTTGGGTTTATAACTGGCCTTTCCACTGAGGATGCTCTTTTGGACTTTTGCTCCTTTATACAGAAAGGTTTGGATGACAAAAAATCTTGCGCTGGGTTCTTTGTTGATATAACTAAAGCGTTTGATTAGATAATGCAGGATTTCGCGGATTTATGCATAATTGGTAAGCGTCGTATCTCAAAGACAGGATCCAACAGGTTAAAGTCGGGACGAGTATTAGTCTCCCTAAGACTCTTCATCTTGGAGTTCCTCAAGGGTCCGTCCTTGGACCTATCTTGTTTCTGATTTACATCAATTCCATATTTGCACTGCCTTTTAATGGAAAAGGTAAAGCTTATGCTGATGATCTGGGAATCGCATATAGCTCTGTCAACCCTCTGAACCTAATTGCTGATATCAACCACGATGCGCATTTATTGAGAACCTGGTTCGCTGAACATAAACTCATAGTTAGCAACAAGTCAAAGCTCATGTTTTTTAGCCTAAGTCCACAGGAATGTCCCGACATAGATGTCATATTTCACGCCCCTAACTGCCGGAGGTATATATTGTCGACGTGCTCTGCTCTAAATGTTGAGAAAATTTTTGATGTTAATGTCTCTTGTCATACCACTTGCTTTAAAGTTGAAACTGTAAATCACTTTAAATATCTTTGAGTGACAATTGATCGAAATTTGAATTGGTCCGAACACATTTCAATCTTAAAGCAATATCTCCTTTCTACCATTCATTGCTTCTATCGCCTCAACAAGTTTTGCTCCAGCGATATTTTAAAAACCATTTATTTTGCGATTTTCCACTCAAAGCTGCAATATGGCATAAGCTGTTGGGGGGGTGCCTACTTAAATAAAATGCAGCAGTTGAACACCCTGCAAAAGTGTGCCATTAGGAAAATCTGCAAGTGCACTCGTAGAGTCCATTCTTTTGAACTTTTTAGGCTATTGGGAATTCTACCAGTGAGGCACTTGTATTATTATAGGGTGCTAAAAATTTTTTATATGAGATGCGGCTACATGCAGAGTCCAATCTCTGATGTTTATAGCTTGCGTAGGAATCTACTTTCTATAATTCGTATCCCTGCCTTTCGTACCACTAACTTCAGGAACTCGTACAGTGTTTTATCATGTAAATTGTTTAACAGTCTCCCTGCAGAAATACGATCCATTAGATCTTTATTCGCCTTCTTAAACAAAGTAAAACTGTGGCTTATTGATTTCGATCATGATGAAATTGAAATTTTGGTTCGCTATACTGTGTAATATTTATGTAAATTGTTCAAATCTTTTATTTTTCTATGCATTCGCTTGTTTTTGCATCCTATAGTAATTTTTCTTTTTTTGGTCCTTTGGTTTGAATTTTAGTTTTCTTTTTTAATATGTCCACCCCACAGCATATATAACTATTTGAAGTGGCATTATCACTATTCTTTTATAATATCGAATGCCACTAACTTTTCTTTATATTATTGTTAGCTTACATTTATATCTGGAATTACTAATACCATTGTGATAAAGAATAATGAATAAAAAATAAATAAAATAAAAATAAAAATATTGTGTGGTCATTGCAAAATCTTCGAAACTATTTGTATGGAGTAAATCGGCTCAATATTTACACCGACCATCAGCCTCTAACATTTGCAATATCCGAAAAAAATCCTAATGCAAAAATTAAGCGGTGGAGAGCCTTTGTGGAAGAATTTTCACCTAAGTTTTTTTACAAACCTGGAAAGGAAAACTTCGTTGCCAATGCGTTGTCGAGACAACATATTAATAGCTTGGAACAGGAAGTTAATTCAACCTCTGCAACAGCTCACAATGAGGATTCCCTAATTCAGACAATACCAAATGTTCAAAATCCCCTAAATTGCTTCATAAACCAGATAATTCTCAATACAGGGCTAAAATTACTAAAAACAACTAAAATAATTTTCAAAAAAACACATGAGACACTCAATTGAATTTGATAAGATAGACAACCTTTTTCTAATCCTAAAAGAAGTAATCAATCCTAATGTTGTCAATGCAATTCATAGCGACTTAACAATTCTTGCACAAATTCAAGATAGACTGATTACTATGTTTCCTTCTGTAAAATTTCTTTACGCTAAAATCATGGTTACTGACACTTTCAATCCAAACGATCTATCTGAAATTCTTTTAAACGAGCATAATCGCGCCCATCGATCTGCATTCAAATCCGGTTTTGAATGATTTTACTTCCTTGCAATTCGGAAAAGGCTGAAAGAAATAATTTCCAATTGTAAAATCTGCCACGAAGCGAAATATTTATAAGAGACATCCACCGAAGCCTGAGATAAGCGTACCAACTGTACCAACTCACCCAGGTGAGATTTTGCACATTGATATTTATTCAGCTGCAGGAGCTCATTTCTTGACACATTTCTAAATTCGCGATTGTAAAACCGATTATTGATATAATATTGAAGATATAATTTATATTGAAGAGCCGATTATAGAAACACTCAAAAACAAAACAAAACAAACACAAAAACAATTGTCTGCGACAATGAGAAATCCATTTGTTCAGGAAGTATAAAATCATTGCTAAGGGATCAATTTGGAATAAATATTTTTAATACACCACCCTTTTACAGTATAGGAAACGGACAAGTAGAAAGGTTTCATAATACTCTGTCCGAGATAGCAAGGTGTACCAAGCTAGAACAAAACATCTGTGATATCGCTGAGCTCCTTTTACTTGCCACTGTCAAGTATAACAGGACGATTCACTGAGTCCCAAACTATCGCCCAATTGATATATTCCATTCCATTCGAAAAGAGTTAGTGGATGAAATCAGGAAAAAAATATCCGACACCCAACGTAGAGACCTAGACTATCACAACAAAGGCAGACAAACTAGAATTTTTGAACCAGGTGAAAAAGTGTTTGGGCGAATAAATAAACGAGTTGGCAATAAATTTAGAATGTTATTTATCGAAATGGTTATTCAGAAAAATTAAGGGACTACGGTTCTCATAGACAACAAGAAAGTTCGGAAGGAAAACCTCAGGTAATTGTTTATTGGCCGACAATTATATTTGATTCACGGCTTTGTCTAAGCTCCGATTTATTTCAAATTCTTTTGGGTCAATCTTATTCTAAATTTTATGACAAATTATTAACTCAGCAATTTAAAGATTTGTTATTTTTTAAATTTGTTAAAACTGTTAAAATTATTTTTTAAATTAGAAAATGAGAAGGGTTCATACAAAGAATATTGTCGTTAATTGAAAATTCAAATTTGAGTTAAGGATATTTATAAAAATAATTTTAAGGAATAACAACAATTTTTCGTTCTTTTTTTTTAATTTTGCTATATTTGCTTCCAATTAATATGTTATGTTCATTTGCCGGTACAATTTTTTTATTACTTAAGATAGAAAGAAATACAAAAATGTAAAAATAATATTAAAACTCCATGTAAATATGTTGCATAGAAAAGAAAAACAAATTAGAACTACTTACGAGTACATATGTAAACATTGATGATATTAGTAAAATCTGAATATGATATGAAAACACTTACCTTCTAGCCATAGTATCTGTTGAGATGAAGCCGTGGACGTCTTCGTTCAGGAGGGGAATAGTTGTGGACAACAAACGACACGATTCTATTGCAGATTGAAACACAGCAACAGCAAGCTGGTCACACCAGTGTGAGTAAACGACACCCAAGCCAAGCACTGCTGTCACGAGTTCATAATGATCACCAATATCTACTTAAGTGAGCTAGCAACAACAGAAGCTGGAAGCGCACATATTTACAGTCCAACAATACCGACACCGTTTGGTGTGAGAGAAATCAGCAGTACAGCAATAACTGGACCGGCACAGTTGGCAGGCTGAATATTGGCAAGAAGTCAGTTCTTGTGATTTAGAGTTATAGAACGGTGGCATAAATAAGTTTCCTCATAGAGGAATAAATATAATTATTAATAAATTGAATATAAACTCGTATTTCAATCTTATTAACTTGTATTCCACAACAGAGGAAGCAGTGAAAAATCTCTTGAGAGTTGTCAGTAGATAGTCTACACCATTTTGTAATACAAAGTGTGGCAAAAGTAGGGTCATAGTGTGAAAGTGCCATAATTTTTGCAAATGGCGTCAAGTGTCAAGTGGTTTGTCATTTATGTTGTAGACAGATAGAGAATTAGTCGACAATACACATCTGAAAAACTTGAAATTATTGTTACTGTTTATTTGACCGATTTCCGGTCTGTTGTTTTAACGCAGCGTGAATTTTGTCATCGTTTTCACCGTCGTCCTCTATCGAACTTGTCGAGTTGCACTGGCTGAGTAAGGTCAACGGAGGTCGAGAAGTTCTCCAGATGAGTCCCGAATGTCCCTCCTCCTTTACTCTTCCCCACCTTCCCGCCCACTCCTTTTTATCCTTGCACTGGGTCAAGGTGTCATACGACCCGTGCCGACGATCAGCCTAGCTGGGGCCCAGCATCTGCAAACATAGCTCAATCACGAATGGAGTATCCGGTTACCTGGCGACCTCGAGATTAGCTAGCCTTATCTATCTATATACATTGGCTCTCGGTACAGATGGACCATCATTTCTCCGCTACTCGTGGGATTTACTAACAGATAAACTTAAAAAAAAAAAACTCAAGACCGGTACTTCTTTAATACCGGGCGGTAAAACGGTGACTGCATCGACTACCAGTAAGGCTTCGGCATTGTCGAGTGGAGGTAAAATTTTGGCAGGCTATGGTGCACCATCCTCTAAAGGTAAACGCATCGAACATAAAACCAAACTTTTAAGGAGTGGTAAAACTGTAGCAAGCCATGGTCCTATCATTTCCTCCAGCCCTAGAACGAGCAAGTTTGTGGCAGGGCACGGCCGTACTGCTGCTACTAAAATTCCTCCCTCAAAGGAGGAATCAGAGGTTCAATTGAGTCGGCAAGCTCCATCTAAGGCGCTCTACATAAGATGCCGAAATGCTGTACGCATTATCAAAACCTTCGGATTCGTTCGGATCCATTAGCGTAGTCCTAAAAGATGCAGTAACGATCGCTCTAATCAACATAAACGACACAGATGGATCGATAACCCCTGTACTGTGATAGTTAGCCAAGCTAAAGTTTTCGGGCAACTTCTTGGCCATCATGAGGTAAATTCCGGGGCCACCTCCCGCTAGCTGGCACCAAGGCCACATCACACTTATGGCTTCTGCCGATCAAAGATCTTTAAATTTTTAAACCAAAGCCACAGGTGAATTAGGCCGGACGCGAAGCTCGATGTCGTGTCTAAGGGGGATATCCCTAGTAGACTTAGAGCCCGCACCTGGATCCCAGCTAAACTCTCCTCCTCAGAAACCATTCTGGAGATAAGCGACCTCCTCTTTCCTTAACTAAAATTGTAAATTCAACTTTAGATCTTGGAGCGTCTATATGATTTCCTGAAATGAATAGCGATGACTCCAATTTATCCAAGGTGACAACTAAGTCGTTGGTCTCGTTCTCTGATACTTTGTTGGAAATGGAAACCGATGACGAATTGAAAAGAGATCTTTATGATCAGCTCTTGGGCACACGTTAAGAATCGGAGGACTCGAATAGCACCGTGGTCGAGGCTACTGTGATAAATTTTACCAATGATTTTTCCAGATTAATCTCCATCACCCAAAAAATGCTGCGGTCGCTTTTATTCGGCGCCTTTCCAAAAACGCAGAAGACATCATCCTAATCCAGAAGAAGAAGGCGTGGTTCGTGGATTTAGGATGCCTATATAAGCTCCGCTTTATATAAGAGACAAAGGTAAGATTAGAACAAAGGTAAGCCGTAATGCATTTTTACTTCCTAACCTCAGCGAAATCGACTTGACCGTGGCCAGACTAGAGACTGCAACAGGCTAATACTAACTGGCATCGGCATATCTTTGCGACGATCAAGTGGGCCCTCTCTCTGGTTATAACCTAGAAAAGGTGGTACTGGAACCTAGAAGGCTAAAAACTGGCCTCATCATCGGTTGCGACGCTAACGCTCATCATACGGTATATGGCAGTACAGCCGTCAACGATAGAGGTGAGTCACTTTTTTGATTATATTGCGAGTATAAGTACTAACCTTATTGCTTGCTACATTGGTAATGAGATCACTTTTATAACAAGAAACCGACAGGAAGTGCTAGATATCACTCTTGTCTCCGACAACATCACTGAAACGCTAACGAACTGGATGGTAACATCCAATTCAGCCTGAGTGATGCTCCTCCCAACTAATAAGCATCCCAGAATTATCGGAAAACTGCCAAAATACAGAGGACTATCACAATCATCTGACCTCTCAAGTACCCCGCATAATATAAACGAGCTTGACATGACATTCAAAAGGAAAAACCGCACTGGCGGACATCAACACTGGGACTGCTCAGCAACACTTGCAGAAAGCTTTTCAACTTATCAAAAAGCACAAGAAATGTGGCATACTATGGCTCATATAAGGAATCCCTCAAAATATGTAAAATAGAACTGAGGAAGGCAAAGTGACAATCCTGGAGATCATTTTGTGACAAAATTACAGAAACATCTGAGGCATCACGGCTAATAAAAATCCGTTCTAAAAATCCTTTTAGGCATTACGACTGAGCCCAGTAAGGTCGTAATTATGGTATACTGGAATCAAATTTATAGAATGATTGACATATGGGCTGAGGTTGCAGTATTCTGTTACCTGGGTAAGCAGGAGTGAAATCCTGTTGAAATGGTTTACAGGCTAATGCTGTGAACGCCCCTGTCCCGTTAAAACCCTGGCAGGCCTCAAAGTACGTTCAATGTTTCGTCGCCATCAAGGTGGTGTAGGTCCAGATGTAACATTCCTGGTTAGCACCGATCCGGCTCTGGCACATAACCCCATAAGGGTCTGTGTCAACCCTTGCATGGCCTCATTGCGTGCGTAGATAACCATGGAATCGCTAGGTGACTACACACCCGAGCATTGACAGCGGCTTTGAGTGGGGACCCAAAAGAATTGGACGCAACTAAACAACATCAACATCAACAAAACCAGGAGAATGAGATCAACGGAGAGAACCCATTCCGGAAGAGCTCGATGGTGAGAAGATCTCCGGCTAGACAGCCGCCTTTGGCCCAGACGAGTCCTGATGGACAAGCGGTGCCTCAAAGAAATACATGGATGGTGCTGGATCCGTGCCCTCTGTGCCCTCTGTGTTTCACAAATTAGGGGAACGAATAAAAGCCCTAGTGGAAATGCTGGAGGATGGTAAAAGGCGATCAATTCACCAACCAATGCGGGATGCAATAGAAAGCATCAAAACGCTCTATGAGCTCTTGGCGAAAGAGATGCGTGATAGCAAGCCCAAGGAAGTTATCAGCAAAGACAACACCTCCCAAACATGCCTATAGCTTAAGGTGATTTCGGGGCCCAAACGAAGGCTAGAGCCTATAGAGTCGCCGAGCTCGAAACGCCGGCCGAAGTCGCTGCCCATAGTCGAAGCCAAGAAGGCATCACGTGGCAAAGTGGTGCACCAAAAACAAAGAAATGCCGGAAAGAGCAAGAAGGCCCATCCCAAGAAGCCCGCCAAATCGACAATGAATGAGCAGGCCACAAATGGTCAAATAACCGCTAGGATGGCGAGCAAAGAACAGGCCAAGGGCGACTACAGCGCCTGGTTGAAGGTTCCCAAAAAGAAGCCAAGAAAGCCCGCGCGCGAAAAAGCGTGACCTGACGTAATTGTGGTGGCAAGCAAGGGCGAACTTCCATACGCCGAAATATTTCGCAGGGTCAAAGGGACCCCAAACTCCATAACCTGGGTGAAGCGGTTACAAAGATTAGGAGAATCCAGAAAGGAGATCTGTTGTTCCAGCTGCGCGAATCTGAAGCGAGGTATTCAGCAGTAAAATCGGCGAAAATCTTGGCGCAGAGGCGGAAATCCGCACTTTAGTCCAGAAATCCACGATAGCAATCAAAGACCTTGACGAAGTCACCACTAGAAGTGACATCTGCGATGCAATTAAAGCGCAGCACAACATTGGAGTTGTCGAAGGAAATGTGCTCAGTCTTAGGAAGGGCTACGGTGGCACGCAGATCGCGACATTAGGCCTACCGGCAGAGATGGTGAACAAATTGCTGGAATTCGGTAAAATCAAAGTCGGCTGGGTAAATTGCCGTATTCGCGTTAGAAAGACCCTCACCAAATGCTTCAGGTGTCTGGAGTTTGGCCATACGGCGCGCCAATGCAAGAGCGAGCATGACCGATCCAAGCTGTGCATAAACTGTGAAGAAGGAGGTCACATAGCCAAAGAATGCAAAGAGGACACATTATGCTTCTGGTGTAAGATGGTTACGCCAGAAAACGCTGGACACGTGGCTGGTAGCAGTAAGTACCCGGTACTAAAGAAGGCACTGGCCAAATTAATATGATGAATGCTGTCCAGATAAATTTAAACCACTGCGCAGCCGCGCAGGGTCTTCTGGCGCAAACAGTAAGGAAGAAAAGGATCGACGTAGGCCTAATAAGCGAACCGTATAAACCCATAGACGGAAGCAGCTGGATAGATGACAACACAAAAAAGGCCGCGGTACGGACTGTTGGACGATTTCAACACCTGGACTACCGATTGGGGAAGTAAAACCACAGACGTAAGAGGGAGAGTTCTCCTCGAATCCTTCGCAAGAGTGGATATAACTCTGGCCAACGAAGGCGCAGCGGATACGTTCCGAAAGGCAGGCAGAGGGTCAATCATCGACATCACATACATGAGCAACTCACTCCTGTGGAAAACCAAATGGCGAGTCAGTGAAGAATATACCCATAGTGATCACCAGGCTATCTTATTTAATGTCGGCAAAGAGAAACGCAGACTGTGCCCCACGCTAACAGGGCTAATGTGGAAGGACACGCTGCTTGACAAAGATATGTTCAAGGAAATGCTAAACACCAGCGCTACAATGAACAATGGATCGGCTGAAGCTCTTTCTTATCAGCTAATCCAGACCATCACCGCAGCGTGCGACGCATCAATGCCCCGAAGATCCGCCAGTAAAAATGGCGAGCCTTGCTACTGGTGGACCGACGAGATTGAACTGCTCAGAGCGAAGTGTCTACAAGCACGACGAAGATCTCAGAGATCCAGAGGAAGAGAAGATTTTCAAGAACGACTAACCAACTTTAAACTGGCGAGACAGAAACTGGAAAGTGCCATTAAAGAGAGTAAGTCAAGGAGTTTTAGAAAACTCTGCGACGAGGCTAACCTAGACCCCTGCGGCTTAGCGTATAGGGTGGTGATGAAGATGCTCAAACGCACCAGGTCCCCACAACTAACCTGCCCTGCAATGCTAAGGACTATAGTAGAGCGTCTATTCCCGCATAGACCAACTACTATGGTCACCATCATAAGGGAGACCAATATGGAAGATATCACGTCGGGAGAACTTTTTGGTGTTTGCAAGAAAATTGGAGACACCAAAGCACCTTGACCAGATGGCATCCCGAATAAGGCATTAAAGAGGGCTATTAAGACGAGACCGGACATCTTCTTAGCGACGATGCAAAGGTGTCTAGAGGAGGGGATATTACCTACGCCATGGAAGCTGCAACACCTAGTGCTACTTCGAAAGGGCAAGCCACCCGGAGAACCATCATCGTATCGCCCAATATGTCTGCTTGATACTCTAGGTAAGATCCTAGAGCGTATATGGCTATACAATAGACTGCTGGCGGTGGCGGAGGAAAACGGAGCGCTGTCAGATCACCAGTACGGCTTCAGAAAATCTCGTTCTACCATCGATGCAATAAAGGCGGTAGTAGATACAGCAACTCAAGCAATACAAGGGAAAAGATGGAAATGGGGGACAAAAAGATACTGCGCAGTAGTAACGCTCGACGTTAAAAACGCGTTCAACTCGGCGAACTGGTCGTTTATTAGGAGATCCTTGGCCAGGATGGATACACCATACTACCTCTTGAGGATAGTCACGGACTACTTCAGTAACAGGAGGTTAAAGTACCATACGGACGATGGTGCTAAGCACTACAGTTTATCCGCGGGAGTCCCAAAAGTGTCGGTCCTTGGACCTCTCCTATGGAATATTATGTTCGACGGAGTTCTGCGACTAACCCTTCCTGAGGGAGTCAAGGTTATTGGCTTCGCTGACGACATAGCAGTGGTTACAGTAGCCAAGCACATCCACGAGGTGGAGTCTGCCACAGACGAGGCAGTTGCAAAGATAAAGGAATGGCCGGAGTCTACGGGTCTGAAAGTAGCTGCACACAAGACTGAAGCTGTCCTAATAACCAGTCGCAAGGCGGCAGAATACGCGAACTTCGGCGTCGGAAACCAGACAATTAGATCCAAAGAATCCTTAAGGTACCTTGGATGATGATCGACAATCGGCTGCGCTTTAAAACCCACGTCGAGTACGCTACCAAAAAATGCAGGCGGCACTCGCCCGAATGCTACCGAACATCGGCGGACCTAGATACGCCCGAAGGATCTTGCTGACCAGAGTGATCAGCTCGGTACTTCTATACGCTGCTCCTATATAGACGGGTGCGCTGGTGACAAATGAGTCTAGGAGAGAGTTAGTATCAGCTCACAGGCTCTGTGTAATCAGAGTGATCAGTGGATTCTGTACAATCTCCTATGATGCAGCCTGCGTTTTAGATGGATTGATCCCAATAGACATCCTCGCGGATGAGATGAAGAGGGTGTACCTTAGGCGATCATCGAACCGGCAAAAGGCAAAGAGGGTTAAGGAAGAAGAAAAGGCAGCATCCGCAATGCTGTGGCAAACCAGGTGGGACCGCTCCACAAAAGGCAGGTGGACTTATAAGCTTATTCCCATCATAGAAACAGGGACAAAGAGATCATGGGGGAACTGTAACTACCATATCACACAGTTCCTGTCTGGGCACGGCGGTTACCGGAAATACCTCCACAGATTTGGACACTATAGTTCGCCCCAGTGCCCAGAATGCCAAAATGAAGAAGAGGATGCATTGCATGCAGTGTTCTACTGCAGACGCTTTGCAGAAGAAATCTGCCAAGTCCAGACAATCTCATTAGTCACGTGACGCAGCCAGAGAATAAGTGGATGGAGATCTGCTCATTTATAGTGCGCATACAGTACGCGCTGCGAAGAGCAGAAGCCCTAAGAAGAGCTCACGAGGCGGCCTCGTAGAATAGAGCATAATTGCTAACCAGCCCCGCGAAGTAATACCGCGGCAGTCCCGCGGGGAGAGTGGTTGAAGCTCGTAGGGGTGTGGATTAGTACGTAGGCGCACTCCTGGCTTCGAACATTCGGGTGTTGCGAATCGTGCATGTTGGTGGCACGGGCTACCGCATTTATGAAGATTACCACATCCATTGGCGCAACCATGAAAAAAAACATACACACACCCACAAACACACACACTTACTGCACCCCTTCAGGCCGTGCAGTGAGAAGCAAATGGCGAGATCCGGCGGTACCCGCCACAAGGTGAATGGTGCAGTTTCTCCACCCGGAAGTGACTGTACACGCATGTAATTATTAAAATAAATTGAAAAATTACCGTAAAACATTAAGACTGAGCCCAGTAAGGTCTTAATTATGGCATACTGGAAAAATAATGGGAATGACAGCTATGAGGGCTGACGTTTGTAGTATTCTGTTACCTGAGTAAGCAAGAGTGAAATTTTGCGGAAATGGCTTTCAGGCTAATGCTACAAGCGCCCCCGTCCCGTTAAAACGTTGGCAGGATTCAAAGAACGCTCGATGCCTCGTCGCCATTAAGTTGGTGGTGTAGGTCAAGGTGTAACATTCCTTGTTAAAACCAATTTGGCTCTGGCACAACACCTCATAAGGGTCTGTGTCAATCCTTGCATGGCCTCACTGCTTGCAAAGACAACCATGGAATCCTTAGGTTACTACACACTCGGACATCGATAACGGCTTTGAGTGGGGACCCAATTGAATTGAATTCAACAAAAACCAAAACAACGGAGGGAATATTAGTGGAAGAGAAAGATAATGAGGAAAATCCCTTTCAAAGGAGCTCAAGGATGCTTAGGTCACCAGACACCGCTCCAGCACCTTTAGGGAGAAGCACTGAAGGCAGTGTTTTTTCTGCGACAAGAGAGACGGCATTTGAACCAAATTCGCAGCTATCTACCTTCCAAAAACTAGGTGAGCAAATACGGCAACTGGTGGAAATGTTATAAGATGGGAAAAGGCGTTCAATACATCAACCTGTGAGAGACGCAATTGAAAGCATTAGATTCCTATATGAGCTTTCTACTATTCAACTGCAGGACGAAAAAGCAAAAGCGGTGACAAGGAAACACAACTCCTCACAAACCTCTCCCTGGCTGAAAAACGCACAAGAACCCAAGAAAAAGCAGGGTCAAAATGGCGAAACTCCAGAACCAAAGAGAAACAAAAAACCCCAGGCGGTAGAGTCGAAGCAAAAAGAAAACAATATTGGAGCATAACCCCAAGGATCAAGGAGAAGAACACCGCCATTCCGACAAAACAGAAGTCAAACGATGGCAAACAGTTGAGAAAAACTAAGAAGGAGACTAACAAAAAGAAGCTTGAGGCGAAAAGAAGTAAGCCGGACGCGTTCGTCATCGAAGCAAGTGAAGGACTATCTTACGCGGAGATTCTTCGTAGCTTAAAGCAGACCCCAAACTAGAAGCTATTGGAAAAGAGGTATCCAGGATAAGAAGGACCCAGAAAGGAGAGCTCCTAATACAGCTCAAGGAACATGGAAATAAGACAGAAGAGTTTAAGAGTGTCATTGGCGAGGTTTTAGGAGAGCGAGCGAGTGTAAGGACACTCACACATCGCACTGCCATCGAGCTGAAAGACATCGAGGAAGTTACCGGAAAGGAGGACATTTGCGAGGCAATAAGGACTCAACTCGGGGTAGAACTACAACCAGCAGACATATTATCCTTGCGAAAAGCGTACGGTGGAACCCAAACAGCAACAATTGGACTTCCCGTCGGATGGGCAAAGAAATTGTTAGATGCAGGAAAGGTAAAAATTGTATGGGTTATTTGTCGCATTCGAGAGCGAACGCTTCTCCAAAAATGCTTCAAATGTTTTGAATTTGGGCATATAGCCAAGCATTGCAAAAGCAGTGAGGACCAAGCTATGTAGAAGGTATGGAACGGAAGGCCACATAGCAAAGAACTGCGATAAGGAGCCATCATGCATGTTCTGTAGAAAAGAACACCCAAACGATTCGAAGCATGTAGCCGGAAGCAGAAAGTGTCTGGTTTTTAGGAAGGCCATCATCAACAAGAAAACATGAAGATAATACAGATTAACTTAAATCACTGTAGAATTGCACAGGATATCCTGACACAAACAGCTAGAGAAGAAAAAGGGGACGTTATTTTGATAAGTGAACCGTATAAAACTCTGGACAGCAATATATGGATCTGCGATAGGACAAAGCATGCTGCTATATGCATATGTGGAAGGCATGCTTTTCAAGAAACTAACGGACTTACGGAGGGCTTTGCACGGGCCAAAATAAATGGCATATATTTTTACAGCTGCTATGCACGTCCAAGCTGGACCATTAACGAGTACCAGGCAATGCTAGACAACCTATCCACCGACGTTCGTGGTATAGTTCCTGTGGTTATCGGCGGCGACTTTAATGCATGGGCAACGGAGTGAGGTAGCTGACTTACGCCAGAGGCCGTAGTCTGCTAGAAAGTTTTGCAACTCTTAACGTAGGCATTGCTAACCAAGGTCGTGCAAACACATATCGTAAGGCAGGAACGGGCTCGATTATTGACATTACGTTCGTTAGCGACTCCCTCTTGGGAAACATAAAATGGCGAGTCAGCGAAGAATACACGCACAGTGATCACCAAGCAATAATATTTGAAATTAAGGAGAAGAGTACCGTGCAACGCGCTAAACGAACGGGCCCAAGATGGAAGGACACATACTTCGACCTGGACGCGTTCGAAGAAATGATAAATACCGGAAACATAATTGAAAGCGGAACAGCTGAAGCCTGTATACAACAACTCGTCCGCATTCTCACTACGTGCGATGCATCAATGCCCAGAAGAACGGGTACTAGAGGAGGAACACCATGCTACTGGTGGAATGAGGAAATAAAAAAGCTTAGAGCAAAGTGCTTAAAAGCCGATGCAAAGTCCAAAGATCTAGGGGAAGAGAACGCTTTGAAGAACACCTTATTGGCTTTAAAAAAGCAAGACGTGACCTAAAAAGACCTAAAAGCCGACATAAACCCTTGGGGTACAGCATAAAGGATCGTCATGACTAAGATAAAGGGCAGCAGGTCGCCGCCAATAACATGTCCAGTAATCCTAAGCTCCATAGTAGAACACCTTTTCCCCCGAAGTACATTTACTATGTACCATATCATTAGGGAGTCCAACACGGAGGACATCCTAATAGTCACAGCGGATGAACTCATAAGCGCATGCAGGAAGATAGGCGACAGTAAAGCGCCCGGACCTGATGGCATACCAAATAAGACACTAAAAGCAGCTATTCATAATCGGCTTGACATGTTTATGGAAACAATTCAAAAATGTCTTGAAGAAGGAGTTTTCCCATATGCTTGGAAATTACAACACATAGTCCTGCTTCCAAAGGGAAACAAGCCAACTGGGGAACCGTCCTCGTATTGTCCAATATGCCTTCTAGACACAATGGGAAAGATACTGGAACGGATAATATATGCTAGACTGCTCGCGGTAGCAGAAGAGAGAGGAGCACTATCAGACTTGCAGTTTGGGCTTAGAAAATCGCGGTCTACTGTTCAAGCCGTAAAAACTGTGGTCGACATTGCGGCCGAAGCGATACAAGGAGAAAGATGGCGGTATGGTACAAAAAAATACTGTGTAATGGTGACTTTGGACATCAAAAATACCTTTAACTCGGCAAACTGGGCGTTCATGAGAAAATCACTAGCTAGTATGAATACGCCATATTACTTGCTGAGGATAGTAGAAAACTACTTTACCAACAGAAAACTGAGGTATGAAACTGACGAAGGGTTGAAATACTACAGCGTTTCAGTTGGAGTTCCACAAGGATCAGTACTCGGTCCACTCCTATGGAACATTATGTATGGTGGACTGCTAAGGCTTATGTTGCCGAGAGGAGTTCAAGTAATCGGATTTGCAGACGACATTGCCGTCGTTACGGTGGAAAAAGAAATAAAGGAGATAGAGTCAGCCACAAATGTAGCGATTATTCGCATCAAAGACTGGCTAGTATCCGCAGGTCTAGAATTAGCGGACCATAAAACGGTAACAAGGCTTTACTGCTGCAAGGAGCACTTTCTAGAATACTATCAAACATTGGTGGACCTGAATATGCTACGAGGATTCTCCTATCTAGAGTAGTCAGCTCAGTCCTCTTATAAGCTGCTCCGGTCTGGGCGGGGGCACTCGCCATAAAAGCAAACAAGAGAAATCTGTTGTCCGCATACAGGCTCAGTGCGTTAAGAGCGATCTGTGGATTTCGAACAATCTCGGATGAAGCAGCCTTCGTGATAGCAGGAATGGTTCCGATCGACATTCTCGCGGACGAGATGTTGAGAATTTATAATAGAAGAACCCGAGGGCGACAAGATGCAGGTGAAATAGCAAGAATAAAAGGAGAAGAGCGAGTGGTTTCAGCAGCCCTCTGGCAAGCCAATTGGGATAATAGTACAAAAGGCAGATGGACCTACAAGTTGATCCCGAACATCGAGACCTGGACAAAACGAGCACATGGGGATAACAACTACCAGTGGAGAATTAATCTGCCCAGTCCAATACTACACATAGACCCAATGTTGCAGTCGGAGGAAAATTGGATGGAAATCGGCACATTTGTGACAACTGTGCAAAACGAGCTAAGAAGAATAGAAAAAATTAGAAGAGCTGAAGAAGCAAATATTTACAAGAAGAATAGCATGATCTGCTAACCAGCCCTGCGAAGTAATACCTAACGGCAGTCCCGCGGGGAGAGTGGTGGAAGGACGTAGTGGTGTGGATTAGTACGTAGGCGCACTCCTGGCATCGAATATTCGGGTGTTGCGAATCGTGCATGTTGGTGGCACGGGCTACCGCATCTTTAGAAGATTACCACATCCACTGGCGCACCAAAAAAAAAAAAAAAAAACACACACACCCAAGGCTAAGATAAGGCTACTGGGGGGGGTCACAGGTGGCGGATGGTGATCGGCCTGCAGATAAAAAAAAAACACACACACACACCCAAGGCTAAGCTCAGGCTACTGGGGGGGTCACAGGTGCAGATGGTGATCGGCCTGCAGATATGCAGGTTAGCTGCGAATAACAAATAAACAGTCCCCGACCAAGAGCGGCAGAAAAGGAGGGCGCGGCTGAAAAGGCCACAGGAACCCCTAAGAACTTTCTGCGACAAGACGAGTCGGCACCGTCTTCAACTATGTGCTAACCCGTCTCCTAGCTCTCGGGTAAAGAGGTGGCACCGTGGGAAAGCATAGCTCCACTGGTACCTACCAGTGGACACTCCTACTTCATCACTGCCTTTTAGGCATTACGACTGAGCCCAGTAAGGTCGTAATTAAGGTATACTGGAATCAAATTTTTAGAATGATTGACATATGAGCTGACGTTTGCAGTATTCTGTTACCTGAGTAAGCAGGAGTGAAATCCTGTTGAAATGGGTTACAGGCTAATGCTGTGAACGGCCCCGTCCCGTTAAAACCCTGGCAGGCCTCAAAGTACGTTCAATGTTTCGTCGCGATTAAGGTGATGTAGGTCCAGATGTAAGACCCAGATGGTTAGCACTGATCCGGCTCTGGCACATAACCCCATAAGGGTCTGTGTCAACCCTTGCATGACCATACGTGAATGGTGCTGGATCCGAATGACCAGCCCTCCGTGTTTCACAAATTAAGGGAACAAATAAAAGCCCTAGTGGAAATGCTGGAGGATGGTAAAAGGCGATCAATTCACCAACCAATGCGTGATGCAATAGAAAGCATCAAAATGCTCTATGAGCTCTCGGCGAATGAAATGCGTGATAGCAAGCCCAAAGAAGTTATCAGCAAAGACAACACCTCCCAAACATCCCCATAGCTTAAGGTGATTTCGGGGCCCAAACGAAGGCTAGTGCTTATAGAGTCGCCGAGCTCGAAACGCCGGCCGAAGTCGCCGCCTATAGTCGAAGCGAAGAAGGCATCACGCGGCGAAGTGATGCCCCAAAAACAAAGCAATGCCGGAAAGAGCAAGAAGGCCCATCCCAAGAAGCCCACCAAATCGACAGTGAATGAGCAGGCCACAAATGGTCAAATAACCGCTAGGATGGAGAGCAAAGAACAGGCCAAGGACGACAACAGCGCCTGGTTGAAGGTTCCCAAAAAGAAGCCAAGAAAGCCCGCGCGCGAAAAAGCGTGACCTGACGTAATTGTGGTGGCAAGCAAGGGCGAACTTCCATACGCCGAAATATTTCGCAGGGTCAAAGGGACCCCAAACTCCATAACCTGGGTGAAGCGGTTACAAAGATTAGGAGAATCCAGAAAGGAGATCTGTTGTTCCAGCTGCGCGAATCTGAAGCGAGGTATTCAGCAGTAAAATCGGCGAAAATCTTGGCGCAGAGGCGGAAATCCGCACTTTAGTCCAGAGATCCACGATAGAAATCAAAGACCTTGACGAAGTCACCACCAGAAGTGACATCTGCGATGCAATCAAAGCGCAGTACAGCATTGGAGTTGCCGAAGGAAATGTTCTCAGTCTTAGGACTACGGTGGCATGCAGATCGCGACAGTGGGCCTACCGGTAGAGATGGCGAACAAATTGCTGGAATGATGTCATCACCAACGAAAAGGTACTACCCCGGTTCATTTCGAAGGAAGAGCTCCAAACGATCTTCGAATCACTTAGAAGTAAGAAATCAGTGGGAACCGATGAAATACCGAATATTGTGCTTCGACATCTCCCTCTAGAACCTGTGAACATTTATATCACTCTGTATAATAATGCAATGAATAATGCAGATTATCCAGCGCGTGCATTATTGGACTTGTCTTCGCTTATACAGAACACCAAAGTCTCAGTACATAAAATTATATCCCAATGAGGTCTTGTACAATAGGGCGAACCTAATAAGAGTGGACAATTTCCTCAATAAGTTGACTCGAAATCACATTGCAAGAGCAATGACTTCATCGAAAAACCTGATCTCCGGGGCTTTCTCCTCCAATTATATGTATCACGAGAGATTTCGCTTTGACGTCTTTATTCCTCCAGAAGCATTCCTCTATCTATTGGGTTGTTCAATAATTTCTGCGCTTTTTTTCTTGGAAGTGGCGTTTATCGCTTCAGAAAATCTCTGTGTATAAAACCGTTATGAAAACTTATTTTTTTTTTGTTTTGATCGGACGTGTTTTAAGTGCTCAAATTTTTCTTAAAAATGGAAGATAAAAAGTGCATTTTAGGCATATTTTGTTTTTTTTCTTTAAAAAAGGTGTCAAAGCGACAGGGGCGCAACGTGAGATTTGTAGGGTGTATGGAGACTCGGCATTTAGCGCGGGTTTACACGCTTTCGTTAAGGCAATACAGACCTTGCTGATGCTGCTCTCTCTGGATGTTCATCCACCACAGACGACGATCAAATCTTAGCTGCAGTTAGCGTTGGCAGACATTTGGCGACACGAGAGATCGGTCAGAGGTTTAGCATTACCCATACAACCGTTTCACAGAGACTGAAAAGGCATAATTGTAATGTGCGTCATTAGTATTAGATGTTATACTACCATATGATTAAAACACGTTCAATAAATTCCGGTAGTTTACTTTATTTTTCTTTAGTCCGTTGGCGATAATGGTTGAAGCTCAACTGCTTGACGTTTATCGCTAACATACCTACTGCATGCAAGTTGATGGATTCACAATAAATAATTATAATAATAATAATTTGAATTCACAATGAGCATATCTATTACACGCTTCTTTTTTTTTTCTTTTTGTTTTTTTAATCTTAATCTTAATCTTAATTATTTGGTAGCGAGATTACCATACCGAATAGGTGGTGCACTTACGCGACCACTTCGAGTCACATAAGGTGTGGAACTTACATCAGGTACTTTAGGTACCTCTATGTCTAATTTAGGTTGGAAGCTGTCGCGATCAATTGGACCATCAGGAACTACTGGTGAATCCGTCTGTTTAACTGTTCGTTCGGCTTCGTTTGATAAGCTGCTACCAGGTGCCATATTTTTATTGTGGCAATTTCTACTTAGTTCTACGTTAGCATCAAAATTACTAGTCTTACTTGGTATAGTATTAATTTCCTTAACATTTTTGTCTTCGTCATTTACATTGTTTCTAGTGTGATCTTCGAATAGCAATTCACTTGTATTGATTTCATTATTTTGTGTCTTAGCTAAAAATCTTCGATTTCTTCGAAAATAATTACCAAAGTTGTCTAGTACAATATATGACCTATCATTAATATTAGCTACTATTTGCGCGTAATGCCAATCTTTTCCATTTTTTTTAAATATAACTTGATCACCCACATTCAATATTGGCAAGGATCTTGCAGTTCGATCGTAATAATACTTCTGTTTATCCTTCTTGTTTTGAATTTTTTCTTGAATATCGACCTCGTTCAAGTTGTTTCGACGCAACAGCTGACGCGCTACAGGCAACCTGGTCTTAATTTGGCGCCCAAAGAACAATTGAGCCGGCGACAGTTTCATGCTAGAGACTTGTGTTGTATTGTACTCGAGAATACGATATTGAAAACGATCGGTTTCCTGTACCTCGTAGCATCGCCTTAGAAGATTTTTGCCATGGCAACGCCTTTTTCCGCTAATCCATTGCTTTGCGGATACCTCGGACTAGAAAAAGTAAACAAAATGTTTGTCTGATTGGCAAATTCCTTGAATGCCGTTGACCTGAACGGGCTATTATCACATTTGATTTCCGATGGATATCCTACGCGATCAAATATTTTCAACATTACTTCAATTATATGGTTAGAAGTTTTCCGAATCAGTTTCTCTGACATGACAAAGCCCGAATATGCGTCAATGATCGCTATATAATCGTGCCCTGCAATTTAAAATAATTCAATCGCGACTCTTTGAAATGGGTACTCAGGATTAGAGTCTTGAACTAACGGTTCTTTTTGAATATTGCGTTTAAATTTTTCACAAATAATTCACTGTAAAACGATTGTTTTAATTTTGTCGGACATACCAGGCCAAAAATAAAGAGAACGTGCACGTGCAAGCGTTTTTTCAACACCCAAATGTGGTTCGTGTAACCAC
Organism: Volucella bombylans; assembly: GCA_949129095.1. Taxonomy (NCBI): domain Eukaryota; kingdom Metazoa; phylum Arthropoda; class Insecta; order Diptera; family Syrphidae; genus Volucella; species Volucella bombylans. Next base: position 138,072,452 of record OX422140.1, read on the forward strand.
TTGCAAATTTTTGCCTGCAGTTCAGAAGGAATTACAAGTCTATGGTCTTTAAAAAGAAGTCCATTTTCGAAATGCAAATTATCGCGATATTTGTGAAATTTTTGGCTCAAATCATCAAGCTGATGATATCGGGGCCACTGCGTCTGGACATATTTACATATGCGCATGTACTTTTCATCATCTTTAATTACACGCAAGTATAAGTTGTAATTATCTTCCGATAAGCACACCTTCCGAGTGATTGTATGTATTACTCCAAGAAGATCTGGGTTTTCCAATTGATCGGGCAACTGTGCCCTTGAAAGGCAGTCCGCCACAAGCATTTCCCTTCCCGGTGTATAAACGATATTCATCTTCGGATACTTGAGAAGAAGCATAAACATCCTCTGTAATCGAGGAGTGACATCATCAATGTCACGCTTGACAAGTACCTCGAGTGGCTTATGGTCACTTTGAACCGTGAACTCTCGTCCGTATAGGAAGAAGTGGAAGCGTTCACAGGCAAAGACAATTGCCAACAATTCCTTCTCAATTTGAGCCCATTTTTTTCACTAGCGCTTAAAGTGCGTGAAGCGTAAGCAATTGGATGTCCATTCTGTACTAGAACGCATCCCAAACCATCCTTTGATGCATCTGTTTGAATGATAACTGGTTTTCTCGGATCATAAACTGCCAGTACAGGCTCTGACGTTACAATGGAAATCAATTTTTTTAATTCGTTCTCATGTCTATCCGTCCAACTCCATTCTACCTCCTTTCGGGTTAACTCACGCAAGGCTGCGGATTGGCATGAAAAATTAGGGATAAACTTCGCAAGATACTTAAATAACCCCAGTAATCTCATAACCCCGGATTTGTTTGTTGGCTTCGGCATGTCTAGAATGGCTCTGGTATATCGAAAATCCGGTCTAATTTGGCCCTCTGAAATTAAATGCCCCATGAACTTAATTTGTTTTTGCCTAAATTGAATTTTACTCGCATTAAATTTAATGTTATGCTTCTGAGCTCGCTCCATTACGATTGCCAAAGTTTGGTCATGTTCAAGGTCATTTGCGGCCGCAATAGCCATGTCATCGAAATATATGAAAAGGTTTGGGATATCCCCGAAAGTTTGCACCATTTTTTTTTGGAACATTTCTGGTGCGCTATTTATACCGAATGGCACGCGATTGAACTTGAATCTACCAATCGGTGTCATAAAAGTAGTTAAATCTGCGCTCTGGGCATCAAGTTCCATATGCCAAAATCCGTTACTAAGATCAAGCACAGAAAATACACACTTATTTGCCAGTCGCCCCATCACGTCTTCGATCGTTGGAATGAGGAAGTGCTCGCGCTTTATGCATGCATTAAGGGGCTTCGGATCTAGACAAACCCGAAGTTTTCCATTAGGTTTTTCTACGAGCTGAACATTGTTTACCCAATCGGTGGGATAATCGACTGGAGAAATGATTCCAGCCTGGACCATCGATTTGAGTTCCAATTTTAAACGATCACACAGACCCAAAGGAATGCGTTTTTTATAGTGCAACGAGGGTATGGCATCCTCTTTTAACCTAATAGAGCAAGTACCTGGAAATTTACCCTCACCACTAAAATTTTTCTTAAATTTTTCTAAGAACTCCCCTTTCTCCCGTGGCAAACATGGAAATGACTTCACCGTATTCAAGCGTTTTATTAAATCGAACTTAATGCAAGTCGACAATCCCAGCAGCGGTTCAAGCGCATCATCAACAACAAGAAATTCAGCCGTTTTCATAGTTCTCTTTTCCATATCAAAACATTTTAAATTAACCAGACCATGAATGTTAATTTTATTAGCACTATAATCGAGCACAACAAATCCATGTGTTTTCTTTTCAAAAGTAACATTCAACTTCTTAACTAAATTAATTGGTATGCAATTCACATCGGATCCCGTGTCAATTTTGAATGTGGTTAACCAGTTGTTAATTCGATATGTTTTCGTCCATCTTATTCTGTTTACTGTATCAGTATTTGCATTTAATCTAAAACCATTACCATTAACATTACAATTTCTACTTAATATACTAGTTCCATCAACCTAACCTCTAAACTACAACAATTACCTTCCTCATTCCAATTGAGACCGTTTGCCTGCTTCTTGTTGTGGTTGTTGTTGTCCCTCCTTGGCTGTTGGTTCCCTGATGATTGATGTTGTCCATTTGGTTTTGCTTTTCCCTTTTGTTTGCAGAATTTAGCGAAGTGTCCCTTTCTTCCACAGTTTAAACAATTGACGTCGTTTGCCTTGCAAGAACGCATATGAGTTGGTGTAAAAGTGCACCGCAATTGAAGCAATAGCGAGATATAGCATTTCATGCTTGGTCAGTTTTTTAGTTTTAAATGCATTTTATTTTCTTAATACTAGTTCTTACATTCTAACAAAAAATGCTTAAATGCTAGCTTACAATTACTTAACAATCTTATGCTAACTTACTGGCCCCACACAGGCGCTCTAAGTTACTCTAAATTCTTATAACTATGTCTTTCGACTTCATTTACATTTTACTTAGAACTATTTATTTTGAAACCATGCTTGGTCAGCTGTTTCAGTCAGCTGTTTCAGCTGTTACAGTATTCACACTTGATGCATTGTTGTTGTAACGTCGATCTAGCAAAATTTTATTTGCATTTGCCGCTTCATAGATTTTGCAAGTTTCAATGACCTTTTTCAATGGATCATCCTTTCCGTCCAATAGTTTTAGTTGTAATTTCTTATCGTAAACACCGATAATTATGCGATCACGTAACATTCGATGTTCATAAGTAGCGCCACACTTACAATTGTATTCACAAAATCGCAGCTGAGTTCTTAATTCGGTTTCAAAGTCAGCAAAAGTCTGGTTCTCTTTTTGCACAATTGTATTGAATTTATACGATTCCATAGCAATATTTTTCCTGTGGAGGCAGTACTCATCGAATGCCTTTAAGACGATTTCCAATGTAATTCCCGTTTGCTCCATATTAACGTCACTCTGCTCTTCTCCGTTTCCTTCACAATCGGGTTGACCTGCATTCACATCAGCACGTGCATTTGCTAACCCAAACATGCTATCAGGTGTTCCATCGTTTGGGTACAGAGTGTTGTAGATATTTCCTGCGTCTGGGCCGATTAACCACAAAAATGTTGCGATTTTTTGTTGCTCCAGTTCGCTCATTTTATTATTTGCCATCATGTAGACCATGAATGTGTGTTTCCATGTTGTCCATTCTTTGGCCAAATTGGAGCAGTCCAATGGTTTTGGCAAACGATCGGTCGATGTCATTTTTAAGGTTATAACATAAATCTATGCACGTGTTCTATTTGTACGTTTCCAAATTTTAAATTTATCGTGTTCACTTCTGACACCATGTAATGTGCGTCATTAATATTAGATGTTATACTACCATATGATTAAAACACGTTCAATAAATTCCGGTAGTTTACTTTTTGTTGAGGTGGAACTCGCTGGATACTTTTTTGAAAAGAGTGGTTACCGGAGACGAGAAAGGGATGGTTTACAAGAACATTCGACGTAAGAGGTCATGGTGCGCTCCTGGTGAAACACCGCAATCGGTTGGTAAGCAAGATTTGCATCCCAAAAAGGTCATGTTGAGCATTTGGTGGAATTGGCGAGGTGTTCTATACTTCGAGTTGCTTCCACGCAATGAGACAATAAATGCTATCAAATATTGCTCTCAGCTCGACTATTTGAAGCAGGCAGTGGAAGGCAAACAGCCGGAGTTAGTGAACAGGAAGGGCGTTGTTTTACACGATGACAATGTCAGATCACACACACCTTTTGTGGCAAAAGAAAAGCTGAATGCCTTTGGCTGGGAAGAAATGCAGCACCCACTGTACTCTTCAGACCTTGCGCCGTCTGACCATAGACTAACTATACCTAGATATCAAACTTTCCAGATATTGGAAAATCAAAACCGGTTTTCTACTGATCGTCACTATACGTGAGACTCTGTCCGTGAATACGTGTAGATTGTGGTCAATGGCAATTTATCTCCTTTTTTATACAAACCACGCCAATTTGAACCCATTTTTTTTTAGTTTTAAGTTTTATAATAAAATAAAAAAAGGTTACTAAGTTTTTTTGTTGTTAGAAAATGTTTTCTTAGTTTTAGTATTAATTAATTTTAAAATAGAAATAAAATTAGACTGTAGGATACGTCGAAAGACATAGTTTAAGTGTCAGGTTTAACTTAGAGTGCCCGCATGGGGCCAGTAAGTTAGTATAAGATAATTTTAAGTTATTTAAGCTAATTTTTAAGCGTTTTTTGTGTAGCAAGTAAGAGTAATTTAAGTGATATAAATAAAAATGCATATAAACTGAAAAAAAAGACTTCAACCAACTAGCGTACTTTTACAGGACCAGGTCCACCCTGGACTGTAGTGCCACCTTAAGTAAGTAAGTAAGTTTATTATTTGGTCAGATTAAACCAGAAAGATTTTGCCTGTTTTGTGGGTATGGATACCGTATTTCGTATATTTTTAGGATGTTCAATTTTGTACCTCATGAATTCCCGATCAAGTTGTGGAAGTATTTATTTACCGTTGCCAAGAAGGATATTGACGTTCCAGAATCCAATCGTTGCCGTTTCGTAATAGTAAAATAATTTATGTTTGCGGCTCTCTGGGCCATAGCCCAACTAGTAGTTGTTTTGTTTTCGGTAACTGGCGACTCATTATTCGTCCTTTTCAAACTTTGCAGTTAATAAAGAAACTCCGGAGACGCCACCTTAAGGCGTTGAAGTAGAAGGACTTATTAATAGTGCTATAGATGTTCGTCTGCAGAAGCATCTTCTGGTTTTTTAAGCGATCCATTCATTGGCTAATACTTCGCTTTAGAGACTTTGAAAAATTATTTTTTCCATCATTCGCAGCATACGTTGTACTGGAGAGGATCTGCACTTCCACTGAAATAATTTTTTTATAATCATTATGTTATAGCTGACATTCGCTATCCTTAAATGTTATTAAAAAGTACTTGCGACCGTTTTTTTTTAAGTGATTCATCTATCGTTCGCTAATTTCTTTCCCAAAGTAGAAGAACTTACAAATTCAGAGTTCAAACAACTGCTCCATATTTATAACGCCTTTGGAAGCTGGCATCGGCATGTATGAACGATTGCAAGTGTCAGTGCTTAATCAACTAATTAATCTTGCAGATTGCCTCAATTGGTCGCAATGTAATGTAAATGGTACAAATTATATTATATACCACTGCGAGCACTTCTTGGCTAATTACTGGTTAGTTGGTCGAATAATTAAGATCCCCTAGTTGTCATAGTCGCATTAATTTAAACACATCTTGCAAGACATGGGCGACAATTTTTAATTAAGCAAATTAACCCTTGCATTTCCGCGAAATGTCTGCAACCATCAATTGAGTGCATTTGGTGATTAGGTACAAAGAAAGATGAACGAATGTGAATACTAATCCTTTGAAAGCAATCGTTTAAATGCTCAAAGGTTTTGTTTTTTAAGATGATATGTGTGAAGGTCTATGAAGCCAAAAGTAATTTAGTAATGCTTATAGTATTAGTATTCGGGCTATTACTAACATTACCTGTAAGGAAAAACGACGGACGCATTTCCACTTCCATCTTGATAATGGCGTAGTAGTAAGAGAAATGTTAGGCACGTTTAATGTACGGCCTTCAACTATGTTAGCTTACTCAAAGGGAGTCAAGTTAGTAAATCGACGATAATATGTTCGATCTGCAGCCGATCTCCTCTGATAAAGAAATTCGGAAGCACATCAGTCCAAGAAGAAACACTTCTTTGGAATTCAATTTAAAGATTAGGAAGAAGCATACTTCTAGGGCAGAACGCCCTACTTGGCAAATCATCTCTTTCTGTAAAATTCGACCAAAAGGCTGCTTACAATGTTATTATCAATAGAAACTTATCCATTGCGATGGTCACCTATACATCCGTCTCTTACAACGTGAAGGCCAGTATCTAGGGGATAACATGTTTCCTTTTAGTACAATCCAAATCTGTGTATTGCACCAAAGAATGCAAGTATAGAGAACACTTTCATCAGCAGTCGTAAGTTCAAAAGACGCCACATTGATATTTGAGCAATCTGCAATAGAAAAATCGATACTGCAGATTATGGCACAGCCGCAACAACAGCAGCGGTGCAGACAGCAAACCATTTGAAAGCAAATCCTGTGCGACAGCAAAAGGTAATAGTGCAATCGTCCATATTCATAAACCAGCGGCCGTTCTCAAATTACCTGGGCCGAAATAGTAGTAGGGTTGGTACTCAGGCCCAAGCGCCTAGAAATATGCTGGATACTGTTCAACCGTATTTGACATGAGTTTTGAGCACAAGAAAATAGGCAGTATGAGTATTATGCCTTGTGAAAAATGACTGACCCTCTTTAATGGGCTTTAATGGGCGTGAACCTGTGCCTCAACTAATAAGACTATTTAGTTAGAAAGGTCTTTTGTAGCTGTCTCCAGTTGCCCACTCCAAGTCAGTTGAGGTCATTTCTACTTGTGTGCGCCACCTCAGGTTCATCTGAATCGGATTCAAAGACTCTGCGGGTCGGACAATTTGTGTTAACTTACTCTACATGTCCTAGCCATCAGTTTTTATGCATTTTTATTCTTTAGCTTAAATTACTCTTATAAGCAAAACAAAAAACGCTTAAAAATTAGCTTAAATTACTTACAAATAAACTTAGTCTAACTTACTGGCCCCATGCGGGCACTCTAAGTTAAACCTAACACTTAAACTATGTCTTTTGACGAATCTTATAGTCTATTTTTATTTATATTTTTACATTTATTAATACTAAAACTAAGAAAACAAATTTTAAGCAAAAAACTTAGTATATGGACTTAAAACTAAAAGCCTGCAAACTACCTAAAAATAAATCTTAATCTACTTAACCTAATTAGATCTAACAAAAACATAAACATACATAAATATATATATACATAATATGTATTTAAATAATATATAAATACATGTATATATATATTTTTTTGGATTTTATATATTTTTTTTTCTTAAAACTAACTTTTTCCTACCTAAAACTATGTAAGCCGGCCATGGCTAAAAACAAAAAAAAAACAAATTAGGCTGGCCCACTTTGCTTCAAATGAAGCTATGTACATATCACTGAAGGAGTTCGACGACGAAGCATCCTCCACTTCAACAAGCCACCAAAAGTTTTGGTGCTGCTGAGCAACATCCCTCACGTCGCGACTCCCTACCGACCTACTGAACCGGTGACGCTCCGCACTGCCATGTGCGACGTCTCTGTCGTAGTTGAGTCGCCTGTCCGCAGCTGTTCGAGCGACGAGGAAGATTACCGGCACCGCCAATCTGTCCTGGATCAGACCCTTGCTATAGATAGAGTAACGCTTCTGGAGGAATAAAGCCGTCAAAGCGAACTCTCTCTTTATAAATATAATTAAGGTAGTAAGCCCCGGAGGTTAGGTTGTTGGATGAAGTCATTGCTCTTGCAACGTGCGTTCGAGTCAACTTAATGACGAAATTGTCCACTCTTATTAGGTTCGCCCTATTGTACAAGACCTCATTAGGATAGAATTTTATGTACTCGGACTCTGGTGTTCTGTAGCGAAGACAAGCGAAGACAAGTCCTGAGACAAGCCCTCTCAAACACCCGAATCTTTTCCAATAAACTTGCTCTTACGTTGAACCACACGGGACATCCAAACACAAGCATAGGCCTGATAAGGGCCATGTAGCAGATAACCTTTACCCTCGCATCGAGTTGGCTGTTATAAAACAGTTTCTTTGTAAGGGCAAAAGCACCTTTGTCTCTGGCCAGAGCAACATCTATATGTTTGTTAAAATACAGATATTGATCTAGCCAGATCGCAAGGTATCTGACTACATTTCGACAAGCAAGTGGCTGCCCGTGCTGCCCCACGATCGAGAACTTTCGCCAATTCTTTCTGGTATCCCTAGAGGCCCCAGACAAAGGCGTCCTAAACAGAATAGTTTCCGACTTCTGACAGTTAATTTTCAGCTTCCAGTCATCGCAATATCGCTTAATTTTGTCGAAGTCAGGCTGCAAAAGTATATTAATGACTCAATTTTTGGACCTGATCTGTAGGCGATTATGTCGTCTGCGTACGCTATGGCATGGTGAAGTGAACATATCAGATCTCTCGTGTAAATGTTTAAGAGGATCGGCGAATTTACCGCACCTTCTTGCAGACCGTTTTTAATGTTAAATGTTCCAGCAGAAGTCACATCGCCATTCTTCACGATGAACTGTCTACTGGAGAGCATATCAAAAAGAATATAAAGCAGTGGTTTACTAGTGCTCAAACTGTCCAGCTTAAAAAGAGTCCTTCTAACCATGCGGTATCGAAGGCCTTCTCCAAGTCAATCAGGCAGGTACCAGTGCACTGGTTATTGCCTTTGTTCCACTGGATATCAGAAACCAGTTTAGACGCAGCATGAATGATATCATGCCCCGCCTTGAAACCGAATTGATTATCCGGAACTATATTTTTGTCCTCAACTCACTTAGTCAGGACTCTATTGATCACCTTCTCGAAAACCTTACTGATGGTTGGAAGAAGACTGATCGAGGGGAGATTCGCCAGATTGGAAGTGTTCTAATCCATTTTGGGGATGGGATGTACCACAGCAGTTTTCCAATGCGCTGGATAATGTGCATTATTCATTGCATTATTAAACAGGGTGGTATATATGTTCACCGCTTCTGGAGGGAGATGTCGAAGCACAATATTCGGTATTTCATCGGTTCGCACTGATTTCTCACTTCTAAGTGAATCGAAGATCGTTTGGAGCTCTTCCTTCGAAATGAACGGAGGTAGTACCCTATCGTTGGTGCTGACATTATTTGCCATATTTTCGTCACTGAACTGGGTGAAACCCGAGCTCTCGAATCGCCAATTCACAATTTCGTTTCGAAGGTAGAAATTGTGCACAAGGACTCGACTTTCCAGGTCGTGGTTCGGGCCAATGATGTCATTCGCCTTATATACTTCCTGGAAAGTCGCTCCTATAGCCGCTACCTGCTCCTGCGGATCCTCGATCACAAAGAAGTTGTCATCATCAACAGCCTCATTTGGATCTATGCCTGCTGCTACCAGTATTTGTTCGTTGTTCGTCGTTCGGGCGATTTTAAGACATGGAAGGTCGTTCTGATTATTTCTCCGAAATATTTTATTTATTTGCGGGAACATATTCGAGTTGCTGGTGTTTACAGCCCGAATTTTATTGTTCCAATACAAACTTACAGATGCTCTGTAATTTTCTTTTATTAATGTTTGGAGGTTTTTAATCGACGACTTCAGTGTCATGATCTCCGGGTTATGTCTGTCAGTAAACTGTCTGTACAAGGTTTTTAGTCTTGACAGCAGTCTACTTTTCTGTCGGTGGAGTGCGTCAATAGTTGCGTTGCGGAATAAGTCTTCTTCGTCAGTGTGTTGGTACCGAGGTATCGTTTTGTCCATTGCTCGTTTGATTGTCTCGTCCATTAGTCTTAGATACCTGTCAATCTCCTCGTTTGACAGATTTCTGTTGGACGGTGGGTAGAGCGAATTCGAGGAGAGTTCTCTAGTCAGTGTTCTGGTGAAGTGTGTCCAACGCACCCTACTATAATTGTAGGAATGCCTTTGAACAAACTCATCCAATTCCGCAATTTCATTGGGAACAGTTATTTCGGTGCTGAGACCGCAGTGGTCACTGTCATACACGAAAGTGCGTAGACAGTTTGTAGTTTGTTGGTTAGTGCATGTCAGTTGTATTCGTGAGTCGAACAGCAGAAGATCCAAATAGGACCCGTGTCTGGGAAACGACGGACTATCCGTCGCCTTTAGCCCGAGTCGATACATTACACTGTGCTGACCCCACCAATTGAATAGTATGTTCCGTCTAGTATTTGGTGTATTATTTCCCCAATCATTATGTTTGGCGTTGAAATCTCCGCCGATAATATAATAGTTGTCTTCCAATTCCAGCCTCAGGAATCGAAAAATCGTCTCGAGCTCTGAGATGAATAAAGTGGATTGAGTAACCTTAGGTGCATAGACAGACACCATGTACAACCGCTTTCCACTACGGAGGGGAATATACACGATGCATGCTTCCAGCACCTGGAACCTACGTACTACACGACTGTATACTCTTTTAAAACGTATACTTTTTCGTACGAAAATCGCAACGCCTCCTCCCTGAATGGAGTTGGGTCGGTTTCTCCGTACTATTTTGTATCTTCTGTGCCTCAATTTGTGTCTCAAACTTAGTTTCGCTAACCAAAAGCACATCGGGGGCTTGGTCTTTAAGCAACTTAAATAGTGCGGCTCGTCGTTCGAGCCTAATCAGTGAATTCACGTTCACAGCAAGGACCTTCAGGGTTTGCTCCGCCACGTACGTACCCATTACGGCAAAAGGTGTGTTAGGCCAGGCAGCAGTGCGTATACTTGATCCACCCGCGCGGTCTGTTCAGTTAAATGACGTTGTAGCTGAGCCATCTGCCAATGAATAGAGAGCAAGATAGCTAGCATGTCAGGTACTGGTTCAGGTGCTCTGGGCGCTGGGGCCTGAGAAGCAACCTTCGCTTGCTGTACCGTATTTTCCCTACCTGCCGCCATTTGGGCGTAGGTAACATGGGGAGTAACGGCTGGTGTTTGTATATGCACGGGTGGACGTTTAATTTCCACCTTCTGCCGCAGATTTACTCTTTTGATGTATTGGAACTTGGGGCAGCCCCGATAGTTTGCGGTGTGTCCCGTGTTCCTACATAACGCGCAAGAGAGTTGGCTTTTTCCGGACGCTCCGTCCTTACCAAGAGCGCATTCCTCGGACTTGTGGTTCTTTCCGCACTTTACGCATCGAGGCTGCATTTCGCAGTTCGACGCGGCATGCCCGAACCTTTGGCAGCGAACACATTGTAAAATGTTTTCGCTCCTCTTTAATTTCTCCCAATGTACAACCTGGTAGTCTAGGACTTTAATACTCCTTAGACCATCCAGATTTCTGGTGGGACTTAGCTGGACCAGGAAAATCGGCAGTTGCCGCTTCTCTCTTCTGGCTCTAGCCGTGACAAACGGCTTGACCCCCACGAATTTGACTCTTTCTCTTTCAGCAGTGCAAGGAGCTCCTCCGGATCAGACGATGGTTCTAACTTCCTCAGCAGCATTGTTTGCAGCTTCTCCCCCTTCGGGTATAAGAGAAGAACTCCGTCGTCGTTTCCTTCAGTAAACTTTTAACTTTGTTGTAGCGCTCCACTGTATTGCAGTGGATCGCGTGCCTATCTAAACTAATGTTTTAATAAAGAAATTCTTGCCTATGGCCGACTTATATAACTCTATTGTATCCTTCAATTCCATTTTGTAGGTATTAATTGGAGGCACCCTTTGCTTAGTTGATTTCGGCTGCTGATATTGCTGTTTCTGTTGCTGTTGTGCTTGATGTTGTTGCTGTTTCTGCTGCTGGCGTGGCTGCTGTTTTTTTTTTGTTGCTGCTGCTGTTTTTGTTAGTTTTTTTTGTGGTTGTACTTTCTGTTTATTCTGCTCTTGTTGCGCAGTAGTATTGTTTTCTGGCTGAGACATATTCTGTAGTCTCAGTGTTTGTTTTTGTTGTTGCTGTGTTTCAGACTGTTTTTCATTTGTCTGCTGTTGTTGTTGTTCAGAACTTTGGGTCTCTTGCAGTTCCCTCGTCCTTCTTGCTGTTTGCTTGGTTTTAATTACCAGCACTTGTTCTTGCATCTGCTTAATGCTGCTGGTAAGTGAATTAACTTCTTCATCTTCGTCCTCTGATTCCGAAGCCATCAGAGAGGCGAAGCTATTATTTGACCCGGACTGGTGCCCTTCCCCACTATCGGAGTCACTACCGTGTTTTTTACAATTTTCCCCTGTTGTTTTGGCCTCTTTTCTAACACCAATCTGCAACTTCACGGGCGAAGCAGATAGGGCGATTCGTTTAACCGGGTTGGGATTCGGAATTATCTTACTCCTCCTCTTAGACCTTGTTTTACGAGACAAGTTGTTACCGTCAATTCCCTAAACAAAAAAAAAACAACGCTGCGACGTCAAGCGGAAGGGTGCCGGACCAACCTGGAGAATGGTCGTGAGTGAAGATGGTATGTGGGCGCCACGCGATTGCTCTTCCGTTCGACTTACCACTGGTTGAACCGCGACTAACCACCGGCATTCGCGATCGAACCGTCTCAATAAAAAAAACAAAAAGGAAAACGAAAACCGATATGTACACCACTCTTCCTTACTATGTATATAATATATATATTTCACAAATTGCTTTCCTTAGACTAATACAAAAGATCTTAAAAACTAACTTATATGTAAACTCCAAAAAAAATTAATTCACAAGACAAATAAGGCCAAATAAGGCCAATTCAAAAAAAAAACAAAAAAAGAGAAAAATAAGCAAAATGATTAAATCGGGATTAGACCCTCTTAGCCTAATACAAAAGATCTTAAAAACTAACTTATATCTAAACTCCAAAAACGAGTGCAATAAAAAAAATAATAACGCCAACTCCGAATAGAGACAAAAAGAAAAAAAAGATTGGTCAAACCGGGATTCGAACCTAGGCATACACGATTCACTGACTTCTACTGCGGCCCGTGCTACGACGAAGCGGATTTTTGAAAGTTGTGTACTTTGATCCGGCCCGAACTGTTAAGCTGAGTGCACCCTAGTCACTACTTATTGTCTTTTCACAAATTTGTTTTTAGTTTCTATTTTATATTCGTGTTACATGTACTTTATGTTCGATTTTATACAATATATTAGTACGATACCTTGATAAATGTATATATATACGAGCATGTCTATATATTCGTCTTATTTCTTTTTCAATAAGTTTTCCTTCTGCCTCTCAATCGACTCCTCTGCTGCGGTGCGACTCCTGTTTTCTTCCTTCGCCTACTTCCTTTTTTTTTGTTGTTTTTTTTTTTTTTTGCTTATTAGGATATACTTGTCCTTTTATCTTTAACTTTATTTTTATTTTTATTATTTTTTTTTCTATTCCTTAACTCAATGGACGTCTGCTCCTTACGTTCGTCCTAACTCCACCAAAACTCAAAACCGACTGCCCTGAATTGTCTATTCGCCCTCCTCACTTCCAACCGGACTCCTTATCCGGTTCGCTCTTTCCCGATTCGCGGTAGTTTACCTCACGCCATAGCGCCGCTACCCACGAGATTTGAGAAAGACGAATTCTAAAAAAAAAAAATCAACATAAAAATCGGTCCTCGCTGAGATTCGTACCTACCCGCTGCGTTAACCACAAAGGATAAAAGGAGAGACAAAAAGAATAAAGCCTTCTTTTAGGCGAAAAACTTTTTCTTAAAAAAGACAAATATAACAAAGTTTCCCGTAAGAATTGTCTCGTCGGCTGATATCTTGGCGTTATCCACTGATTTCGCTATTGGGTGAGCGGAACGCTCACTTTTGTCCATCGCCACTTTGGCTCTCGTTCAAACACCACTTCCACTGGGCTGATTGACCCTTTACAAAACGTTATTAAATACGGGTTTTCACGTAATATGGTATATTTCTTTTTTACTTGATAAAAGCCGAAACACGATTTCACTCCACGACGGTCTGTGAACGACTGATATGTCCTAGCCATCTCATACGACTGATGCTCAGTTTTCTGATTAGCTTGATGTTATTAGATAGTTTGTATAGTTTGTCGTTGGATCTTCTCCTCCAAACGCAAAAGGGACCGAATATTTTTCGAAGGATTTTTCTCTCGAAACGACTGATGATATCTTTATTCGCTTTCGATAGAGTTCATGTTTCAGCTCCATAAAGTATGATCTAGATTATCAAGCGATTATGAAGTGATTCTTCATTTTATTTCTGCTGAGGTGTTGTTGGCAGAATTTGTGGCAGAGCCGAGATAGACAAAGTGTCAATACTAAGTTTCCTATCATCGCCATATACTATTAGTTGCACAGGGTTTTGTAAGACAGTATTCTTAGGTATGATATTAAAGTAATCACATTTCAGTGCTCCACCTTGTCTAAAACCTTTTTTGACATATGGGTCTCGGTTATGTCGTTATTGACCTTGCCAGAGCAGCGATCGTTTTTAATCGTTACTCTGCACAGACAGACGAGCTCGGCAGGGCATGACAAAAATATGCATGGCTCTACATAGCTCGTCCCTATAAATACTGTCATATGCGGCGTTAACATCGATGAAAAGACGTCGTGTACCAATATGAACTTCTTAAATTTTTTCCAGGATTTGGACTTTCCTGTTCTGAAACCACATTAATAGGGGCCAATCAGCGTGTTGACTAGGGTCTTCAGACATCACACAATAAGACAGATAAGATCTTGTATGCAATGTTGAAGAGACTTATGCCTTTATAGTTGGCGCATTGGGTAAACGAACAGAGATTCCATTCATCAGGCATACACTTTTCGGACCAAATCTGAGAAATGAGTTGCTGTATGCTTTTCACAAAGTCACTTCCAGCAGCTTTGAATACCTCGGCCGGTAAGCCGTCAGGTCCAGTTGCTTTGTTCAATCTTGGATATTGCTATCTTTACATCATGTTGGTCAGGTGGACGGAAGGTTTGGCTCTTCTGTCCGATGGCGGCATGTTGCGCTTCTTCGTCGTTATACAATTTGCAGAAATATTGTTTAATAATCTTAGTAGCGACTGTGGCTCTACTACAAGGTTTCTTTATTCATATCTACACGCTTCCTTATGGTTTTTCTTGTCTTTCTTTCGACCTGTTGGTGAAACTTCTGTACATAATTATTGGTATACAACCTTCCACCAATATCATCGATCTCGCGCTTCTCGTACTCTTTTTTTTTTCTAGAAAAGCCGATGTATTATACTTGCCGGCATTCTTCATCAAACCAATAATTTTTTGGTGGTGGTCGTGTGAAACCCAGCACATGAATTGCGTCTTCGATACTTGATGCCGCCGACATAGGAGTTATTGAGAGATTTCCAGCGGTATCTTGCGATTGCAGCTTTCTACGTTATACTCGTATCTTCCCATAGCAGTTCGTCGTTGTTCTGGCGCTTAGGAAAACCGCATTCATGCTTTGGCTGCAACATAGTGTTGTTCCGAGTCAATGTTGGCTGCGCGGAATATTTGTATGGACGCATGTCTTACGTCGATCGCAAAGTAATTTGGTTTAGCATTTTATGATCCGGAGATCGAAATATCCCCTAGTGTATACGAGTATTGATGGAGGATACCGTGTGCTTTCTGCAGCGATAAGACCGTTGCCAGATGTGGTGTCGTGTTGAATATGTTTACCAACTGTCCTACCAAAGACGTCCTCCTTTCCTATCCTGATGTTAAAATCGCCTTGTACTATTTTAATGTTATACTTCGAACACTGCTCATATATCTTGTCAAGGACATTTTTTGGTGGCGTCGTGCTTGTTTTCCGTAGGGGCATAGGGGTATATTAGCCTTATGTGAGTGAATTTGGCCTTGATGCGAATTGTTATAAGACGTTCGTCCACGTGGCGGAAACTCAAGATTTTTTGCCATAGTCTACCGCATATGAGAAATCTGCATCTGAATAAGCGCTGATTCTTTTCCGTACAGCAGTCACCATAGTATCATATATATCACAATTTTTCGTCCCCTTTTTGTCCTGTCCACACGTATCGCACTTCCTGGTCGGCGGTAATATTTGTGTGATAGCAGTCAAGGGCCTCTTCTAATTGTCTGGTTAAATTAGTTCCTAAAATATCTCAGAGTGTTGCTCGATAGCAGGCTGCGCTTCAAGTCTCATGTCGAGCATTCCAGCAAAAAGGTATCACAGATGCAGGCAACACTCTCTCAAATGCTTCCGAAAATCTGTGGCTCTGGATACGCATGCAAGATCCTGCTGTCCAGAGCAGTTAGTTCGGTCCTCCTATAGACTGCGAGGGTATATTTGAGTCGAATCTAGAACCACCAGGAAGCCAAAAATACGAGAAAACGTAGAAAGGACACCAGCAGCAATATGGCAAGCCAGGTGGGACAGGATAAGGCTGATGGACCCACCCACAAGTACTACCATCTTACACATTATCTGTCCGATCGCGGCGCGTGGCTATCAGTATTGTCTCTACAGAAAGACATAAATAGAACAAACTAGCCAAGCCTAGAGAAATTCATAGGTCATAAGACGAGATCAGAAGACGGCTGGTTGGAGATCTGGTCGTTTATTGTGCGTGTTCAGAATGAGCCGGAAAAATCTGAAACCTTGAGAAGAGTCTAAGAGATGTCCTCGGAGTATATAGCCTCGTCGTAATACCTCTTAAAGTAATACCTATCAGCAGTCCCACGGAGAGAGTTGTTGACGGGGGTATAGATGTAGTTTGTCGCGTTGGCGCGAGGAAAATCATAGCTCACGAAACATGCGGAGTATTGGAATCTACATATACAGAACTATATGTAGATACCCATACTTCGTACCTCTACATCCATACAAAAGACAACTTGTAACTATTGGAACAGTGCCCTTAGCTCTGAATGAGGGCATCAAGTTCTGTCTACATAAGGGAACGCATAATTCGGTTGGAATATAATAAAGATTTATTTTAACCTTGAAGTAATATAGTTGTGTACCTCTGTTCAAACGAAACGAAGAGCTATACTTATCATTTGCTGTTTCATTGACTTAAAAAGACAATGAAGTAATAACGCCTTACAGCTTACTCCCAGGAAGAGTACATCTTCCATCAATACGGATAAGAGAATCCCTTGGGCCATCAATAACTACACTCCCTAGGTTTTGATGGTATTATTCCATTTATGTTACAAAAATCGTTAGACACTGCATTTCCATGGTAGGCGATTACCTTCAAAAACTAGTCAGACATTATGAATCTATACGATATATCCTTGGTTCACAACCGAACTGAGTTGCTCTGAGTTCCAGGACACAGTGACATTGAAGGTAACGAGATGGCGCATGAACTGTCCGAGCGGCGATCAGCACTATACCACTCACTTACAGAAACAGTCAACATTCTGCTAGGAGAAGTCAAGGGCAACATATGCCAACACTTCCACATGCTGACCAACTAAGGCTGCGGTATAGATATAACAAAGTTAGCATTTAAGAAATATATAGATATATTAATATATACAAAGGTATGCACTAATACATGTATATTATTGTGTATAATGCCTATGTGTGTGTGTATTGTGTATGTAGGTTTATTTTAAGTTAGATATTAAGTTTTTATAAAAATAAAAAATTATGTCCATATGCTAAGTTTTTTGTTAATAATTTTTTTTCTTAGCCTTAATTGAGCGAAATAAATAATTCTAAATAAAATGTAAATAAAGTTAAAAGACATAGATATAAAAATTTAGAGTAGCTTAGAGTGCCTGTGCGGGGCCAGTAAGTTAGTATAAGATTGTTAAGTAATTTTAAGCTAGCATTTAAGCATTTTTTTGTTAGTATGTAAGAGTTAATGATGAATGAAATAAAACTGAAACTGGTATAAAAAAGTAAGAACAGCAGAACTACCAAGCAGATCAAGAAAAGATATTACTAGAATTATGTTCATAATCCCAGGGCACTGGTTTCTATGTAAATAACAAATAATCTCTTAGCCACTTTGCAAGTGTCCGGCTATGACGATGAAAAAAAAACAACGCTTTAGATAAAAACCTTTTCAAGGAAGTTGAAGATACATATATTTATCAAAAGGATGTGAGAATTTATCCCTATCCTAAATTCTGCTAGATGGTTCTAATAAGATGACGAATCTTTGATTCATTCCCGAATTGTCAAAGCAGGTGTACAAGACCTTAGCTCAGGTAGCGTGTATAAGTGAAAGTGAACTTTAATTATCTTGGAATACAGAACCTAAGGCAATTGGCCAAAGAGCCAAGTAGGTAAGCACCGTTTTGGACAACATTATTTGTCTTGTTTTGATTCGGGTTATCCCTCAGGAAGAGCGAATCTCACGTCAAGTCGTGACTCAGGGTCGGAGAAGAAACTCATCTGTGGATCTTCGTATGCGTATACAGGAAGGATTCATTTATTGTTGAATAGATATTCCACTGAAACTATTTTCGGTTGTCGGCTAAAATACCTTCGTAAATTACCACTCCGAAAACCCCCAGCTTCTGCTGCAATACATATTATTCCCCTTAGCTAAACAGGTGGTCGTTAATTTAACAATTTTCCGCCGTTTGAAATAAGGTCGCTGTAAGATTCTCCTCCTTTTTTTCAATACCCCACGTTTCTCTTAAAAGGAATTTTCTTGAATGGATTCCATTTCTCTTAGTACAAAACTCAATGTCAAATAGTACAATGCCTCCGCTGTCAATTCCTTTCATCACACCAAGGCGCACCACATTTCCACAAAGAGTACGTCCTTCAGAATGAAATACAATTTGTGGATGGTATTTTCTTAATTTCCCCTCCTTCGTTGTTTTCCACAGGAAACCCACCCTCAATTATGGTACAGCATAGTAAACATTTCCACCAGCACACACTGTACGCCCTGCGTAATACGTGCTAACTTCCACATTTCCCTCCATCAACCCCAATTGGAAGAAAACTAGCTCTTATGGTAATGGCAATCCTCCATCACTGAATCAACGAGTGGTTTTCCTACCAAAATCCTCAGTCAACTCGGACGCTTTCCCTTAGTCGGTTGTGCGATCTTCACATCTATTAAATCGATTCCAATTCGAGAGCCGTTTGAACACTTCTCAGCCGCTGTGTTTTGTATTTGTAGAGTCAGTGTCAATTCAGTATTCTCGGACGGTTTTTTGTTTTTGTTCGAAACGATTTCATCGTCTCCGTTGTCGGTCGGTTACTGCGAGTACTACGACTAGGTTTAGATAGTGTGCATCTGGGATAACGCAATAAATAATCACTCTTCTTTGATTGAGATTCATATCCGATTGGGATACCATTTGAACGGATTAGCTAAGCTACAGCTACAACGGATTAGTGTCAGACACACTGCCTAATATCCACTCTGGATTCTGTGTGTAGCCAATTCGATTATCTATCTAAACAACATAAAAAAGGGATTTTCCAAAACGGTTCGGGAGATTTTTTCGCGAAGTTTTTACTTTTCGAATCCATACGGTCGGTTGATTTCTTTGGGTGTTTTTTTTGTAATTTCGAGTTGCGGAGCTTACGAGTATTCGTGTTCATACAGTGAAGGGAGAACAAATTTGATTCTCTCGCTTAAGTGCCGCGTTGCATCTACTCACAGTTGGATGGTCTAATCGAATTAGTGACAAGTGCCAGTGCCATTAGCCAAGTGTCCAAGCATACTAATTAGCGCCAAGAAGTGCGTGTAATTAATTGATAAAAAGAAGTATTAATTCATTAGCAAGTGGCCGTTACCGTTAGTGAATTTATATCAATTAAAAACCAATACCTACTAGTCCTACGAGTGGGTGTAATGATTTAATGAAGTCGTTTATGAATATAAATACGGCGACAACGAATTCGAGTACACGTGTGGATACATGTTCTTAGTGATTGCCCACCAGTGAATAAGTGCGACGCATCTTGTGTGCTTAGAGATATATTCCAGTCTTGTGAAATAGAAAAAAAAAAGAAGATAATTAAAAAGAATTAGAGTCTGCCACGAGGTAGACAAGAAAACAACCAACCTCATCCTGTTGTAATTGAAGCCGGTTATTGGAATTACCTTAGCTTAGATATTATTGTATTCTTCTACAACCTACATCTACTAGTCAACCTAGCTACCACATACGTCTAATTTTGGATTGTGTAAGGTGAGTAGTCCCGATTTTCGGGATAATTTTTTAAGACTTTACCAAGTACATGTTGGCCTTTGTTTGTTTTTTTTGGAAACCGTGAGCTCTGGGAAAGAAGGGAAAAAGTTGCCTTTCGTGTCAACACTACGTGTCTAATTTATTGTCTTTGGCAATATTTATTTATTTATTTTTTTTTAGGTACGAGTATATGTATGTACAGCGGGTGCGGGTTGGG
Source organism: Volucella bombylans (assembly GCA_949129095.1). Taxonomy (NCBI): domain Eukaryota; kingdom Metazoa; phylum Arthropoda; class Insecta; order Diptera; family Syrphidae; genus Volucella; species Volucella bombylans. The sequence continues at coordinate 138,092,425 of OX422140.1, forward strand.
GGGGGGGGGGGTCCGAGCTACGAATAGACTACAGTCGGATATGATTTACGAAAGGAAGAAAAACAGCTCCTAAGTTACCTTGGGGAAGAATGCTCATTAAAAAATTCAAGACATGATTTTTTCTTCTTCTTAAAATTTTTCCTTTTTTTAAACAGCTTTTTTTTTTCTTCTTGTTAGCTCTTGTTCGTTGACAAAAGATAATAAAAAAAACAACAACAATGTAGAAGCGATGACACAAAATAAAGGACAATAAATTAAATGGATCCTCCTTGATTTAAGGAGGAAATAGAATTTTATTTATTTTTCATTAGATTGGAGGACAGGTGATTTTGTGTTTTTATTTTTTTTATTTTTTATTTTTTTTGTCTGTCTTCCAACCACCGCCCACATTGGATAAATCTCCTGAGATAGTAGGTGGATGTGTCATATTTAATTGAAAGAGTACAGTATTCCGTGACAAGCCTTGATGTGAAAATAATTGATTAAATTTTTTTCGAAGGAATCTCATTTTCTTGATTCTATTTTAACCCTGTTAATCAATAGATGCGCCTGGTGATGGCTTGATCTGAAGGTAGTATTTGTGCCTTGTTATAAAAAAAATTCAAAACCTAAATCAAAAATTGTAAGGACACAGTTTATTTCTGCGGGAATTTTTCACTTTAAATTCCAGTTTTAAGTAAAAGTTTTCATGGTTTTTATTATACATATAAATATCATTGGGTGATTTTGGGATGAACTTTGAACTTTGCCGAGCAAATATTGAGAAGTATATTTACGAGAAGTAACTAAAAGTGACAAGATGTGCTTTGTAAGGAATAGCTCTATTGTAATGATTAGTCAATTTATGATTTAAGTGGCGCCCTGTAATAGGTCGCACTACCTCTGTAATCATAAACATTTGTACTGTGGAAAAGACAAATTTAATATATAATAATATTAATATTATAATTAATATTAATATTCGAGCTTGGAAAACTATTTTCTTTTAAATGACGACATCCACGTATTTCTCCACGAACAGTATTATAATCGGAATCTGTTCCAGTTTTTCTTATCAATGCTGCATTTTTCTGGCTGAAGCAAAGTCAAACGGAGAGGATAAGGTTAAATTTTGTGTGATATCCTGCAAGGTTTTGAAGGTCTATTGAAGGTGAAAATTTTCAATAGACGTTAACGCAAGCGTGTGCCTCAAAATATTGTGGTTATTGTGCAACAAATTATGTTGCGTAAATGAGTTTTATTGATGCCATAAATCCTGTTTGAGTTTCTAAATTAACTTACACCTCTTCAAATTATTCCGCCTAATACAATAGAACAAAATGAAAAGAAATAGCAATGCATTAGAAATCGAAATATGAAATTACGTTGGGACTTAAATATTTTTTGTTGATGTGGAGACGAGAAGTGTCTGAAATTTAAAAATTTTTTTGTAAGAAAGAATGAAAGCATTCATACTGCTCTTATGCTTTTACTTTAGTTTCTGCTCTCCTATGATGAAATTCAAGTGTCTGTCGAAGTGAGAATGCTCAAGAGAAATAAATGTCACAACGTTCGTTTCTCATTTAATGTTGATGTAATCACAGTTGAAAAGCCGATGTAGGAAATATATTCAGTCCGTCGCCAAGTCAGATGTATGTATATAAGTGTTAGTGTGGATTGCTTTCTACGAATTTCTTTGATACGAATTGTGTAGTCTACTCTACTCCATAAGTGAATTTTAGTGAAAACCTATTTCAAATCTTCGAAAGGTACATTACTTTGGTTAATTCCTTAATCTAGGATCTGAAACCCTTTACGTACTAATTTATGAGATCCTTGACGGTGGTAATTCGTCGAAATATATATTTATAGAGGGGAATTATTTTCACCCTTTGTAAAATGTATCATTGTGAGTGTATCGTTGTGAGTAGTAAAATATTTGATGATACCTATTCCTATTCACGTGAGGAATGTTACCATCAACTTACAATATCCACTTATACTTTGTACGAGGGGCGTTCAATATATTCTCGGTATCGATATGAAGGAAAATGCGAATTCAATTTAAATTGTTTTTATTTTTCAATATAATCTCCCCTAACATCAATGCATTTGTTACATCTTGAGATAAGCTTTTTTAAACCCTCAAAAAAATAAATTTCCTCTTTCTCTGCAAAATACCCATTTATTGCCGACTTGAGTTCTTCATCATCCGAAAATCTTTTTCCACGAAGACATTTTTTCAAATCCGGAAACAGGAAATAATCACTAGGGGCAAGGTCTGGACTATAGGGTGGGTGTTGGATTTCTTCGAAACCACAATCTCGCGCAGCAGCCTTGGAAACTCGCGCCGTGTGAACAGGAGCGTTGTCATGAAGAAGCAACACACCCGCTGCGAGTTTACCCCATCTTTTCTTTTTAATTTCCTCCCGCAAATTATGCAAAGTGGAAGCGTAGGATGTGGCGTTGATGGTTTTCACCTTTTTTTTTGTACTCAATGAGCAAGATTCCCTTTGAGTCCCAAAAAACTGTGGGCATGAGCTTCCCGGCAGACGGAGTGACTTTGAACTTCTTCGGGGGGTCTGTTCCTTTTTTATGCCACTGCATGGACTCTTGTTTGCTTTCAGGGTCATAGTGGTGGACCCATGTTTCGTCCCCAGTAACAATTCGATCCATAACACCGTCCGCGTTCTCACTACACATCTCCAAAAGCTCTCTACAGCATGCGATTCTCACTTTTTTCTGAGGCGCTGTGATCATTCGGGGCACCCACCTTGCACTGACCTTTAAAAGGTTAAGATGGTCATGAAGAATGGTGTGAATGGTACCAATTGAAAGCTTGGTGATCTCTGCCATCATTTTCACCTTTATTCGGGCATCCTCAAGAACAAGTTTTTCGACTTCTTTGATGCTTTCTCCCGTACAAGCAGTAGCCGGGGCGCCGGAGCGGGGGTCGTCTTCAATGCTCTCTCTGCCTCTCTTGAACTCACTTGACCACTTTTGCACAGTTGATAATGAAGGTGCGGAACCCTGGTAAACAGCCACCATCTCTTCATGAATAGTTTTTTGACTTTTTCCTTGCTTAGTGAGAAATTTAATTACAGCGCGATGCTCAATTTTCACCATCATCGTCTCAGTTGCCATTATGATTCTGTTTTACTAGAGATAAAACGCGAATTAATAATCACATTTATATAAAATTTTACATGAATGCACTAAAATAATAGTATTACTTGATAAATAAGTCAATTTATACATACAACCACAGCTTCATCCCGATACCGAGAATATGTTGAACGCCCCTCGTAAATATAGTAATCCCCATTTGAGAGTTAAGTACTTTAAATAAAAATAAAAATTTAATAGTGTCTTTTTCCTCTTCGTTCCTAAAGTTTCTACAATAATCTTGAAAAGAGGCACCTATGCTGCTGGCCATCCTGTCAATGAGGCAGCGGCCAGTTAGGACACTTGTCTTCTTGGTTGAGTCCGAGCAGGGTATGTATTCTCCAAGTATCTAGGTTTAGCCAAAGTGAGCGTGAGATAATATAATCACCCCTGCTTTGTTGGATTATTTTCTGGCTACAAGTTCCATTATGCGTTTCAGGATTTCCATTGGTATATTTATGTCATTTTGTGTGTTACTCCCATGCAGAGGGGCAGCCTCTTTTGCCAGCTCATACACTTTCTAATTCACTTTCATTTTTCTACGAGTATGTACTCGTACAGGTATACAGCAGATACGCTCAGTGGGATTCGCAGATTCCACTTAGGATTGGACGACATTTTTTTTGTACAAAAATGTCAGACGCAAGTAGCAAAACAACTCTTCATAAAAGGACTGGTCGTGAGCTCTACGACCAAAAGAGGAAGAAAGAACACTCACGAAACAACATTCGGAAGCATATCAAGCATATAGTAGTAAAAGCTGCCGAATTGGACGGACGGGGCGCCGGGGCGGGGGTCGTCTTCAACGCTCTCTCTGCCTCTCTTGAACTCACTTGACCACTTTTGCACAGTTGATAATGAAGGTGCGGAACCCTGGTAAACAGCCACCATCTCTTCATGAATAGTTGTTTGACTTTTTCCTTGCTTAATGAGAAATTTAATTACAGCGCGATGCTCAATTTTCACCATCATCGTCTCAGTTGCCATTATGATTCTGTTTAACTAGAGATAAAACGCGAATTAATAATCACATTTATATGAAATCTTACATGAGTGCACTAAGATAATAGTATTACTTGATAAATAAGTCAATTTATATATACAACCACAGCTTCACCCCGATACCGAGAATATGTTGAACGCCGCTCTAAATGAGTCCAGTGAAGATAATGTTGGATTCAATTACTTTGTTTGCCCATAAAGCCTGAATATTTTCAGTAAAACTTCTCAAAGCACTTCTAACTAACGCTTGATCTATTTTCACTAACTACTTTATTTCTAAACTGCCATACTGTAGTGATTCAACTCCATTGCACACATAACAACTGTTCTTGAGTCGTACAGTTACAGGTCGAAGTTTTGATGGGGTGAGAAAATTAGTCAACTCATTATCAAATCAAGAGTGAGACTTTTGAATCTCAAGTAAATATCGAATGGACCTTTTATCCTATCAGGGTAGTAGTAGTCTTACTTCAATTACTATGGACTTTGCAAGCATGTTAAGTTTTCTGCATGGGTATCTATCTCTAAATGACCGGGTATATGGAAAGTCATCCAAATTATGTTTTTCAAATCTTGTTGAACGTAGGATACAGTGGTGTGGCGAAGCAGTTCAATCCATCTACTACTTCGACAGAAGGCTTAGGTTCGATTCACAAGCCAGACACCGAAAACGCAAAACAATTTCGCCATATATTTCGGCAGGCAATGGCAACCCTTCCAAAATAACCACTTCACGCTATGACAAAGTCTGCCAATATCTGCCATTGCAAATCATCAACAAATCGTATTTTCTCTTCTATGGTATAAAAAAAATTACAATTGATGCAGGGTTTCAAAGGTTGTGGCTATCGGACATGCAGTTTCGATATATCTTGTCGACGCTGCTATCGTTAATGTTGTATCTAGCATTTACAAATTTCTATGAAGAGTCTTGCAGGTCATGCTCTCCAATTCTGACCACAAACAATAATTTAGGGGACTTAAATTTGGACTTCCTAATGGACAATATTCTTCTATATAGCCAGGAGTATTGAACCAGAGCCACTCCTCTCTCTATTGAAGACGGTACAATATTTGCCAATCCCTTAACAAAATCCTCTAGCACATCTTACTGGTAAACTTTTGAATCCGTTCTCATGTCTTTTTTTGCAGAAATCTTAGTGAGAGACTCTCCATCAACCGGGACGTAGAACATTTTTGTTTTTTCACTTACTACTTGTATTACTGCGATTCGATTACCTCGCTAGCTGAAACCGCCAGTTCACATAAGATAATAATTCAATACATCTTTTCAAAAAACTGAACAGGCTTATGTATGATATAAAAAAAAAATAGATAAATAATAGAAAAATACAATAAGTAAAGGTACATAAAAATAGAAAAGAAGAGAGAAAAGTAAAGACCTTGAAATAAAGTTCCATTAAATATTAATTACTAAAAAATTATCTAAGCAATTTTGAAATAATTTTTTTGTGGAGGCACTCATGTTGCTGTTACACAAGTGGTATTCACTACTGATCAATGCATGGTTGACGATGCTATTCATAGGAGAAATTTTAAGCGATGAGCGCCGGAAATTGTGTTTTAGAACTTATGGTAGGATTAGATATTTTACAAGTTTTGCAAGTAGTGAGGAAAGTGTAGATACTGACCCCGAGGCCGCGCCAAATTGGTGAGATTCAATTTGAGAATTTTCTAATTATTGTGAATCCACATGGGGATACTCGATTATTTTATTTTGAAGTCGTTCTAATCTTTTTTTTGGATTTTATTTTATGTGGATGAAGTGGTGATTCATGAAGCACATGTGGATTTTCACCCGACCAATAACGCATATTTTGCTTATTGACGAACCCATTGAGCCAAAAATGAGCTTCGTCACTGAAGATGATTTTGCGATGAAATTCATTATCTTGGCGCATCTTCTCCAGAACCCAATCGGAGAACGTACGTCGCTTCAAATGGTCCATCGGCTTCAATTCTTGAGTCAGCTTGATCTTGTATGGGTGTAAACCAAGATCCTTACGCAAAATACGCCATAATGTGGTCTGAGCGATGCCGAATTCTTGAGAACGCAGTGGAATTGACTGATTTGGATCGGTTGCTACGGACGCCTGAACGGCAGGGATATTTTCAACACTTCGACCAACCCGTTGTCTCACTGACACGGCAACATCATACAATGAATATGTAGACTTACATTTTTGTACTAAACTTGTTATTGCCTGTCTACTAGGGCGAGAATTACGACCGAAAATTGGAGTTAACGCTCTCAAAGTTGTAGTCACCGACTGCAAATTTCGGTAGAAAATTTTTATAATTTGCAGACGTTGCTCGTTCGTGTACTTTACCATGATGAGAATGTTAAGTTTACTGAATAAATTGACAGTGACAGTTTGATGATTAGTGAAAGAGTGCGTTCACAAATTAAATTCAAAGTTGTCAAGTCCCTATTGGAAAACCCTTTAGTTAAACCATTATATACACATATTTAGAGAAAATAAATTTAAACAGTGCACACATGAATGTGTGTGTGATTGAAAATTGAAAAAGAAAAATAAAAATAAAATTACATGTTAAACAACTTGGTTGTTAATTGGTTAAACTAGTTGGTTTTTCTTAATACACGTATAATATATAATATATAATATATAATACACTTAATGTTACAATAACACCCCAAGCAAAAATCAGGTGAAGCTAAGTAACGAGTGAACGGAATGTGGGTAGTGTAATATTCTGACTCACTAAAAACACCTCTGTTTGAAATCAATGTGTTTTTTACTGTAGCAAGGTGTCGATTTATGAAGAAATTTTTCTATTGCGAAATCAACGTGTTCGACATCTAGCTGATGTCTTTAGAATGAAAGTTTCTTTTAAATTTGACCGCGCTAGTTCGAAACTGCGGATCCTTTGAAGGCGGTACATTATTACGTCAAATAGCTTATTTTATTGCTAGAATCATGACTTTTGAGCGAATAAAGGTATCGTAGCGATGGGTCGTCCCCCATAGCCAGAATTTTGTAATGAGTTGATGTCTGGAGCTCATGATTGTGTATGTATATAGTATGTCTTTATTGTAGCTATAATATTACGTTATTCTTATAACTAAATACATTGCACTAATTACAGAAATGTGGTATATACAACCTTACCACTAAAAAATAATCATAATTTGTTCGAAAGATATAATTTTCGATTTTAAATAATGTTTGAAGGAAAAACTACTGCGAAAAACCTTCATTGCCGTATAAAATAAAACTATAATTTTAGATTTGAGAGAATGGGAGGCGCTGACCAAATTTGTAGATACATTCCTACTTAATTCTCATTAACAATTTATAAGATAAATAAATATGGAAAACTGAGCGAAATATAAGTAATAAAACGATATGAATAAATAAATAGATGCAAAAAATAGTAAAGAGAAATAAATAATAGATAACAGATAATACGAAAAACAAATAGTGAATAATAAGTAATAAATTATTATCAATAGATAACAAATAATCAATAAACAATAGATTTTTTGTTCTTGTGTGACTAGGTTTGAAATCAAGTTGTTGTTAGACGAACTATAAGATATGTTGTCGCGATAAAACAGTTTTAAGATCCTTGTTTGCACTTTTTCAACATTTGCCAATATGTGCAATTCTTCGGTAGAGAAATGCCACGGGAGGTCAACAAATATTTTCAAAAGTTTATTTTGGCTTATTTGCAATATGGCTAATTACACACTTATCCCAAACAGGGGATCTATAAAATATGATTACCTAGAAAATGATCAATTCTGTCATGGATAAAACATTTTAATATTAAAATTTATCTTATATGTAGTTTTCTGGATATGTAAGCCAAAGATTAACATTTTGTCCAAGTGTACACCAAGATACTTTTCACTGTCCTTCCACTTAGCGTTCCATTAATATGGAACTTGGTAAGAAACAGGCTTTTATTTTTCAGTAAAAATGGCAGCCTGAATCCGTGAAGCATTTATTTATTCCAGTCATTAAAATACGTTAGGGTAATCACTTGATAACAAGCCATTAACGGATACCTTGAAAATTCGCTGGGATAGAAATGACTTCATGACTCTGATCAGGTAAATAGGAATTTTAAAGGACATAAGCTTATGCAACAAGCCATAATGTCATACTGTATCAAACGCCCTTTCGAGTAGTACCATTACCCTTACTTTCACCTTGAACAAAGTTATTTTTTTTTATGATTATAGACTCGGTGTACTTGATAAACTGTGCTATGATGAGCTCTAAATTTGAACTGCTCAGGAGGCAGGATGTAATGGAAATTGAGTGTGCTACAGTGGTAGATATTCGTATGAGCGCACTATATTTATTTGAAATAACTTTTAAACAAAAACTTTTTCCATAATTTTTTAAAAATAGAAATGATGTATTTGTTTGTTAACTATTGTTTTACTTCATTTAAGTTGAAAAAAAAAAATATAAATACTCGTATATGTATATTTCTTAAATAAATATAAAATTAGGATTGACTTCGATTGTAAAAGAAAACTAATACAAAAATTAAAATGTTTAGGGCTTAGCATCTTTTAATACTTTTTGGGCCTCCCTTGTTCTGAATCACTGCAAAAATTCGATCTGGCATTAAATTTGTTAAATTGGTAAGGCAGTTATGACCAATTTGAGACCACTCGAAACGTATGGCTGTTTTTAAGTCCAGTACGTTAGCAAATTGTCGTCCATTTGCATAAACTTTCCCAACGAGAATACCCAAAGTTTTCTATGGGATTACAGTCAGGCCTGCAAGCTGGCCAGTCAAGTAAGTGTATAATTTGGCTTGCAAACTAATCCCTCGATGACCTGGAAACGTGAATTGAGGCATTTTCCTGTTGAAAATGCACAGCTATCAAGGTGAGATATTAAAACGTCATCCAAAAGATCTATGTACAACTGCGCCTTCATTCGCGTTGTTATAAAGCAGATAAAAAGCTTTCCACTTTGTGAGAATGCACCCCATACCATAAAGCTGCCGCCTACAAAGTTAAGCTTTGATCTGACAACATTGTGCTTTCTTAGATCATGCCAATAGCAGCTGTAGCAGTCCGCCCATCCAAATTAATTTTTTTTTCATCGAAAAAAATTACTTTCTGCCACTCGGATGTCCATGACATATATTTTTTGGCAAAGACCAATCTCTTTTCTCTATGGACGGCAGTTAGGCATGGTTTTCTCTTAAATTTCGTCCATTTTATGTTTGGAGAAGGTAACAAGAAGGTTCAGTTTGTCTCTTATTTTTGGAGCCTTTACACCATAATTTCTGCCTCTTTTTAGAAAATTTCGTACCACAGTCTCCGACCGATCTATTTTGATTGCAATTTGTCTATTGGGGTAGCTTTCGTCCTTAAATAATCTAATTGATAGATGCTCCTAATCGCTTCCCAGAAGGCATGGCTGTAAAACAACACTTAGAACGAAATTTTGAACGCAAATACTCCACACAAACCTTTATTAATAACACTTCCTTTCTTTAAAATACACAAACGTTCTTTAAAAAACAATAAACAATTCTGTTTCGCGTTCTAAGCACAACTTTTGATCCATGCGTTCATATGAATGTCGCAGCCTGAAATGAGCTAACTTCACACATTGCGCTATTTCTTCGAATTGAGTACCGTTACTTAGTGAATACTTCTCTCATAACAAATACTCATACAAAAGAGTTACAAAAACAACAACTTTTTTTGTACTTTTCGAAATTCCTTATTGGGGAATGAAATGCATAAAATTCTCTTCATAAGCATAAAAATCATCTTAAATACAAGTTCTTTAACTGATCAAGGCCAGAAGATTTTATCAACTTCAGATAAGAAACTAAACTATTAACTTTACTAAACGATACGACATTTGTATACGTAGAATGCTCAACTGTTGAAGTAATGTTATTTAGGTTACTGACATTACTTGTAATACCATGATTGGTGAAAAACCCAGGAGCTAAAGCATTTGCTTTTACAAGATTTGACAGTATAACAGAGTTTTCTACTTTAAGAGCTCGTTATTTTTAATTTAAAATAGGCTCTATATACTCGTATGTATAATAAGAATGAAAATAAATTAATAAAAAAAAAATAAGTAGAAAGATATTGTAGAACAGAGATATCAAATCTCTGTACTTTAATTGTAAATTGGGCGATAACTTATGTAGAAATAAATTATTATGTAGAATAAATTATCTATCTATCTATCTACTTTAAATGCAGGAACATGCAGGTTTTTCCTTTTAATGACCCTTACTATTATATCTTAGAAAAGTTTACTACCTTTCGCTAAGTCTTGTAGCTTATAGTTCCAGGACTGGTTTATGAAATTTCAATTCATCATTTTTATGTTTGCGTTAAGCTTTTTCATTTCGGAGAGATAAAAACGGTTCCTAGTAGTGATCCAATTCGATTAAAAAATGTTTCGGACATTGATCAAATGTTGTATGTAGAACCGTACAAGACCTAAATTTTTTGGGTACCGAAAGTTCAATATTCTTCATACTGCACTAGTAAACGAGCCTACGGCCTGGTCAATTTGAGATTCATTGCCAACATTAGTAACATTATCTAAGTCACTGATGTTTTGCAGCATAAGACGCTTAACCATTTGCTTCCTAGTGGTTTCGCAGTGACACCACACACTTAATATTTTTTGTCTATATTCCTAGTGGTTTCATTGTAAAACCAAGTGTATTTCTATGAACTATTATTCATTTTCTAACTGTAAAAAAAATTTTCGGGTAATTTGCGGTAATTTAAGTTTGATGGTTCGTGTCATTTGAAGTGGTTTTTATTTTGCATATTTGTACCAAAAAAGAGTTTCAAGAAGAAACAGGTCGCGCTATTCCTGCAAATTTAGAAACACTTCACAGCCTCTACGTACAATGTGGTCCTGTTCTTACTGCGAATTGTTATTATATTGTAACCTTTTCTCTCTGTTTTTTTTTTCTTAGTTTCCTACTGGTTACGTGGCGAAACCACTTCTAAAAACATTAATGAAATATTTAAAAAAGTTAAAAAAAATTTTTATTTAAATTGATTATTAATAAAACAGAATCTAAATTTCAAAGTTTTATAAAAATATTTTAAAAAATTGACACCTCCGGGAACAAAGGGTTAAATGTCTTCCGGAGCTCATGATTGAATTTTCCCTACTCGTCGAACTTATCCGCACTAATAGGTTTTTTAAATATTGTACCAATGTATTTAAAACCACTTGCAGACTCTTAATAACTTCTTCATCTACTCGGGTTATATTGTAGTTGATATCACTTTTGTTTTTTGAAAAAATCTTCGTGTTACTAATATTACATCATTTGTGTTATCAAATTGTTATTTTTTGTCTTGCAATTAACACTTCTTGACTATCGTTTTCAGCAAGAATTCATGCCGATCTATTACAAGTTTTTGCTCATTAATAGTAATTAGGATATGGTTTTTGTATTGATTCTTTATACACAGAACTGTTCATTATTTGAATGAGTTCGGAAGACTCAGTCTACAGAAATGAACTGATGATCGCCTTGGATTTTCCAATGTTCGACGAATTTACCTTTTGAATTTACCAGTTGAACATGTTCGCAATGCATAAAACCTGGCCATCTTCTGACATTATTTTTTTTATTAATAGAAGCTTTGTCCAGAAGATCCATCGCATCCCCTCACTTAACATACTCGTATTTAGAGATTGGAAATCCTTATCATCTATAAATAAATCTTGAAGATTCACCTCAAGCGATTATAAAATTGTATGTGGTGTGCACTTAATCTGCGTGCGAAGTTTCACCTCAAGCGATTATAAAATTGTATGTGGTGTGCACTTATGTAAGGACTAGTAAATTTATTACTACTTTTTTAATTAAATGTTTTTAAAAGAAAAGTGTCGTAGCTGTGATATGTATAATAAAACGCATCCTTATTAATCTGCGTGCGAAGTTTATTTTTCAACAAATTCTTCTATCCCCGAAGGTTGAAAGAATTTGCATCTGCAACTTTGCATACGCATGAACAAATGGTTAAGGACTGAGATCCTGTTCACCGCTAATTGCGACAGAGCTATATTGGTCGCAGGAAATGTGAATTTGTTTTTTGTACGAGTATATTAAAAATATGAATAGATTCTTTTCTTAGTACGTATTTAAATTTATTTTACAAAAAAAAAACAACTAAGTTGCATTAAAGCAATATAAAATTGAGCATGAAATATGTAAAATTTGTTAAAAGAAAATTTACAACTATACTTTTTATTTTTTGTTATTTTTTACCCCAGAAAAAAAATTTACCAAATTTGAAAATCTCTATTAATCAAACGACTTATTAGCAAAACATTTTGCTCTCTTTATATTCATAAAAGAGGTCAGAAACAAAATAATCAAGTAAAACTATCGCAATTTGGCATTTAGAGCAACAGTGCGAAGCAACAGATTTTGTTCGTCCAGAATTTGTAGGACTGTATTATTAATATAGGTATCCATTTAGTTGAATTTTGTCCTCTTCAACTGTAGTAATTTCGAGATCTCTGTGCAAATCGTCATACATGTAATATGTTTTACAGTTCCAAGGTACAACCACCGAGTTGTATAACCTAAATCCACTCCGGCTTCAGCGCTTGTTTGTATAAAAGCACGCTTGAAACATTTTCCAGGTAACTAGTACATTTCTCTGCATTTGTTTTTGAATTCTTTACATTTCTTTTTTTAAGTGCGACTTCACTTATAATTTTATGCCGAATGTCATTCCGAGGTATTTAGCCTCATTTGCAAACGGAATACTGGCCGAGTTTATGAGGGATGGCAACCTGTTCCGTTTAATTGTTGATGCTTCGATCGTTTTACTTACTGATAGTATATCAGTAGCTAAAACGGTTGCATCTTCTTACGATATATCACGTGTGCATATATAGTTGCGGTACAGCGGCCGGCTAAAATTTCTTTGAATTTCTATTTCTCGAGATTCTCGAGATTGTAATTTAAATTTCTTGCCCAAGGAGCAAATCATTCTTTCTCAAGTGTATATCGTGGTGTCTAAATAACGTCGGTGGATCTATACACCTGATCCATAGTTGAATACTTGCTTCTGAGCTCAAATTGGTGGTCATGGATACATTTTTCCCCCCAATAACCGGCAGGATACCTTTAAATACAATAGTATCCTCTCAAAAATTTTGGGTAAAATTGGGTGAAGTCAGCTTATAAGACTTCTCGTCATAATGTGGTTTCCCTGGTTTTGGCATTTACCACTGACTCGGAACGTATTCGTGCACTTATTAAGCACATTTCATTTGTTGTATTTTTTTTTCTTATTATTCATTTATAAATAAATTTTTTGATGATATCTCTACAAAAAATTCAAACATTAGAAAGATATTTCTACCACCGTACTGTTTAAACAAACTATTCAATGTTTAGCAGAACATCAATTTTAAGAGAGGACTTTCCATTATTAATATCTCATCTAGATTCTTTTTTATGTGTTACTGATTTCATTGTGGTCTTTGGAATTTGGTATATGATATAGAAAAAAGCGATGTCATATTCCGGATTTCACGTTTATCTAAACAGAAATGAAACACATCCAGCGCGAGGTGTAGGTTGTTTTGTAAAGGATGAATACAAAGATTGTATTGTGCTAAAATTAGATTTCTTGAGTGCAGATGCCTTTAAAAGTTATTTTAAAATCAAAGGTGAAATTTTTGTATTGAGGCTTCATATGTTTAAAGTGTCGGTCTTTTTGGTAGAGTTTTCTTTACCTTTTATCGGTGGTTTTAATATAAATATATTGGAAAAATATTGAAGTTGAAGTTGAAGTCCTATTAGCTTCCCATGGCTTGGCATCAATAAAAAATGTCTATTTTTGATTTAAGGATCACAGATCATTCTATGACAGGTATGGTAGTTATTGTCGAAAAAATACATTCCCACGGTTCTAGCTTGGACAGCTCTGTATTGCGAATTGATTTTATGAAGCTCAACAAGTATTTTTCGGAACCTGGGAAGATATTTGTGTCGAAAATGATGTTTCCAAATCCTATGATCTTTTTGTAAAATGTCTTTTGGAACATTCGTCAAACTGCACATACAGAGAAACTTTCAAAAGCGGTTTAAAGCATTTTTTTTTTAAAGACCTATCACTCAAGAGTGTATTACTACGCTTAAAATGCCGGAGCACGTGTTAAGTTTTGCGAAAATTTGATAGAGAGAGATAGAAATATGTTTGGGCATAGTTTTTATTTCGCTCCATGGGTGTCATCCAACATTTAATGGGGAGACTAAATAATTAGTGTAAACTGACTTGTTGTTGTATATCTCACGAGACAGTTGCCAGAAAAAAAGAATGTAATTCGGGCGCGGATGGGATTGAACGCCGAACCGTCCGATTGGGAATCCAATACACTAGCACTTAAGCCACGGCCACATGGATCACAAGAAGGTTGTTCTATAGTAAGATCAGGGCGAAAAACAAACTCAGACTAAAATGTTCTATGCATCCTAATAACCACTTTTTAAAAGAAATTTTTGTGAAAAAAAACGCACGATTCACCGATCCAAAACGAGAGATAAATTGCTCACCGAACTCATTTGTCAATTGGTCCATCGCATGTAGCGCTGTCTTGATGGAACCACATGTCGATCAGGTTCAGCTCTTGCAAAAAAAAAGTTCGAAACCATTGAACGATAGCATACGCCATTGACGGTAACGTAGTTCTCACGGTCGTCTTTGAAAAAATATGGGCCAATGATTCCGCCAGACCACAAACCGCACCACACAGTGCATTTTTCCGGGTGCATTGGCAGCTCTTGTATACGGCAGTTTTGTTTATTATCATACTCATTCAACCAGAAATGAGCTTCGTCGCTAAAGACAGTTTTTACATGAGCTACATTTTGTAAGGTTCTAGACCAAGATTCTTGCGCAAAATCTCCCACGTAGTCGAACAACACAATCCCAATTGATGCGAATGGCGACGAATGGACAAATCACAGGTGGATACAGCAGTAATATTTTCTTCTGTACGCACTCTACGCATACGGTAAGGTGGCTTGAGGGCCGATAGCGTGAAATTGTTGCGAAATTTGGTCAATATGGATTGAAGCGCTTGCTCAGTGGGTCGATAATGGCAATCGTAAAATGGTCGAAATGCGCGAAAAACATTTTTCGCAGAGCACGAATTTTGATAATAAAATTCAATAATTTGTAGGCGTTGTTCGGGTGTAAGGCTCGCGCGTGAGCTATCAAACAACAAAAAAATTGCCCTTTATAAACCTCATATGGCTCCAAAGAAGAAGTTAAATTGCATATTTCGGCGGAGAATTTGATCACTATTTCTAGCAATGACTGGGTCAAGAAACTTCTTGTGCAGAAGTGCAATGGTTTCACCGCCACTAGCGTAGCACATAGCACCGTCTTGAAAATGGACATCACCCACATGAATCCTGTTAGTCTCGCCTATAAAAATTAATTGATAATGTTTCGATAGTGCAATCCATTTACGGTAATATTTTCGAAGAAATAAAGTCAAAACGTACCTCCTGCTCAAAAATCGTGGAAAACATTATTTTTTGTGGAAAAGTAGACTTCTCAATAATCATTCATAGATTGACCCATCGGTCAAAATGACTTTTCGAATAAATTCTCGGTGAATGAATGAAATTGTATTTCCAGCATCAAGTTGCCAAAGTTACGACGCTGCTGACAGTCGGCGGGCTTAAATTATTGCATAAATTAGCATTATGACCTACGTCCTCATGCGAAATTCGGTGGGATGTTGTTTGTGATATGACCAATCCCCCCCCCCCTCCCCAATATTATTAAGAAGTCCCCCATTAATGACGTTGTCTAATAAAAATCAGGGGCAGAGAAAAGTACTGGTTTTATCGTAAACATCTTTACATGACGGTAGTCCCTATCAGGACTTAAATGACGGAGTCAGGAGCCCCCCCGAATCTCGGTCCGGGTGTGGCTTGTTAGAGATATGCCCCTTTGTGGGAGCTTCATGATGGCTGTGGTTTAAACCCAAATCGCGGGAAGGGGCTCGGCCCAATGTAGAGTTGGAATAAGTACTGGGTGCTGTGACCCTAAGATCAGTAAGAGGTTTTAGGTGGGCCTCGACTCATACCAAGGTATCAAAGTGGAATGACGGAGAGCGAATGCAAGGCGTCACCTTGCTCGCATGTATGGGCATCCCGTAAACTTAAGTCTACATGACAGGTACTTACGTAAGAAATTTGACACCATGACCAATTCCCGAGATCGAATTGACACACAATTCTCAGTTGTTCTTGCGCAAAAATTTCCTTTCTTTCAATCACAGACATGCCCAATAGTTTAATTTTCTGAACCAATTTAACAATTTCTCGGCAAGCAGGTACTTCACGTCAGTTAATAAAACTTTTAACTTTTCGAGTTGTTTCACGAAAAAGTTGCCCATTTTTGTAGTAAATTCTATTTATTTATTAATTAGTTTTCACTGGTTTGCCAGCTAGTGTTAGGTATTTTTTAGAAACTTCATATTTCTAAAGAGGGAATCCAGTACTCGTACATTATTAATGTAATGAATGAAGTGTTCCTACTCGTAAAATGAGAAATCTCGGGCGGAAAAATGAAGAATCGATTATGGTCGGCTAGAGTTTACCACACAAATGGGATATTAAGTCGGAATTAATTAGTCCAAGTCCAGTGCTGCAATTTATTGTGGCCTGCCATGAAAGTGGAGCGATTTTGGTATGGTGAGCTTTTTTTAGCGAAACCAATGGTCTCGTTCGTGTCTAAATTTTAAGGAAAACTACACCTAGAATCACAACGCTATCAAAATTAGTTGATGGGAGATGAATAAACTTGTAAGGGTTATTATAATTTTTCCTACCATTATTATAATACACACTTCTCGGGTGTGTTGACTTATATTGATTCTTAAAAATAGTCAATTGTCAATGTCTAATCTGGAATTTTGTTTAACTAGAATTGTAATTTTTTTTTATAATCTTACTTTTTGATATATCTTTGACAACGACGACTAGTTTATTAACAATTTAAATTTTAGTCAGAAAAAATTAGACAACGACTTTGGTGGTTACACGGTAAGATTATTCGCAAGGTGTTCTCCTCATAGAAAAATTATTCGGAAGACTTATATATGTACGAAGTTAGTAACAATCAATCTGGACTTTTTCCAGTCAAAAATGGAAATCATGATCATGGAAGCAACTGTGACAAATCAAACATTCTAAGCAAAGCCTTATGGATTCTGTTGAAGCAGGTCCAGATTGATTTCGCAAAAGCTATGTATGGAATTTGGTTGTTGGTCAACTTTGATCAATCCATCACATCTTTTACTCTATTACTGATTTCGTAGTATTAACCGACAAAAAAATATCCACAAAGTACAGAGTTTAAGGGTCCTCACGTTGATGCTGTTTGGGTTTCGGAAACATGGTTTTTAGCCGTATGTAGTGATGAAACGTACCACTAAGAAACCCTAACGAGTTGACAGGCAAAGTTGAATAGGTGTTGGAGTTATTAAATCTTAACAATCCACATATTATCAATAATTTAAAACGGCCAACGTCCTTGGTTCACTAGTGAAATTCGCCACCTATTACTGCAATACGACCAGGCTTACAAGCAATGGAAACTCTTCAGACTAGATTGTCACCATCAAATGTATCGCGCTTTGCTTAACCAAGTTGTAAACAAAATCAAGGCTACGAAAAATAAACCATGTATAGTAGAAAACTGAATATTACAAAGAGGGGACAATAACTCTGGAAAAATTTGGGAAACCTAGTTATTGGTAAACAACGCCAAGGCTGCAAAACAAAACTTTCACTTCATTTCCATTTCCAACTGTTTCAAACCAGTCTAACAATATTGTTATTATAGGTGAATATTTCAATGATATCATCTAACTGTTCTAAAGAACACTTACGTATCGATGGCCCTGACGTCGTTGACAGTTTTTGTTTTTTCTGTTAGGTCCAACGCGACGACCGGAGTGGACCACACTCATGCCGTTGTCATAAAGGCAGCTTTGCCCATAATCCTGCCATACGTTACATATACTATTAATACAATCTCGACGACGAGGATTTTCCTTATCAATGGAAATTAGAAAAAATATTACATGTCGCTAAAAGTCCTAACAATAAGGGTTTCAGACCCATATCTGTACTCCAATTCATGTGTAAGGCATTCGAAAGAATCATGCAGAAACAACTGAATACTAAACGAAAGAAATCTCGGTTGGTTGATTTCCCTGATAAACGCAGTTGCATGTCAGCTGTATTAAATGTGACAGGAAATGTTCGCTAGGATTTTTACACAGATCTGTTGCCTTTATAACACTTAGGCTTCTCAAAAGCTTTAAAACGGTAGATTGTGTAATAAATTTGTTTCGTTGTTCAGATTCTCTGCACAAAGGAAAACAAGCAGGCGAAGTTGGACACAAAATGTTTGGTTTCCTTCCGATTATAAGAGGTTCAACAATGCTCAATATTAGGACTTCTCCTCTTTTCCTTGTATATCAACGAACTTCGCTCTTTGATAAGAACATAAAATATGCAAATGTATACTGAGGATGTTCAATTACTGAATAGCAGTCTGCTGAGACTCATCGAACACTGTACTGACAAAATCAACAAAGATTAGAAGATACGTGTATTTCCGTTTTATCTAAACAGAAATGGTTTGTTCTTAAACTCACTAAAGTCAAAATCTATTAATTAATTATTATTATTATTAAAACTTAACAAGTCTGTTATCGATTATGCTGAAACTGCTAAGTACGCAGGCGTGATTTTCAATATGTCCCTATTTTGGAACTCTCACATTAATGCCACTCCATTAACGTGTCACGCAGCACTGTATTCCTCCGAAAACGCATATGGCGCTCCCCAAAACACTCATTTTACCTAGACTTACACACAGATTTGAGATGTATTGCGATTGCGATGCACTTTGTCTGAGAAAGCTTAGTGTTGCCTTCAACAACACTGCGCGCTATATCCCTTTCCCTTCTGAGCTATACCAAAACAATATCTGTTGGAGATTACAACGTTATTTCACTATAACATGTATAAGAAAAAATTCTAAAAAAAAATGTTTTCAAAAAAATTGTTGATTGTCTTATTACACTCACATTTGTAATAAAAAATAATTTTGAATTAACACTCCATTAGTAATTAATTTTATTTTATTTTTGTTTTATGTTTGTGACTTAATTTTTTGTCTGAAACAAATTGAAATAATTGGAGTCTTTCGTAGGGCAAAGATATACATCGCCCTTCTCACACTTTGTGCGCGACCGGCTCGCGCAATTAAGCAACCGACGTTCGAGTGGTGCTTTTAGTGTCTCAACAACTGGCCAGTGATTGAAGCCATCGAGCTCGAGCTCGTCCAAAGTGGTTCGCTTGTTAGCGTAGACTAAGAACTTGACGCAGCCTCAGAGAAACTAATCGCATGATCGCGGCGGCCAATTGATGAAAGCTCTCCGTGAGATGACCCAGTCTCCTTCATAACTTCGAGCGTTGTGTCGATTATATGGCATGTAGCGCCGTCTTGTTGAGACCACAGATTGGATATATCGATGTTGGCGAGCTCTAATGACAGAAAATTGGTTAACATCGCTCTATGCCTGAGACCATTGCCGGTAACGGTGTATCATACCTCATTTCGAAAGAAATAAGGCCCGATGATAGCGCCATGCCATTAACCGCACCAAACACTCAATCTTTGTGGATGCATTGATGCTTGGCCAAACACTTGTGGATTGTGTTCCACAGCCCCAATAATGACAATTTTGCTTGTTGACATAGCCGCCGAGCCAAAAATGGGCCTCGTCCGAGAAGATTTTGGCATTGTTTATGGTAATCCGGCCTCAATTCTTGCGTTAGCACAATCTTATATGGATGTAGGCCGAAAGTCAACCGCAAAATAAGCCGGGTTTATTCTCTGCCGATGCCGAATTCAGCTGATCAGCGCCGATTCGACATTTCTGGGTCTTCTTCGATACTGGCCGCTACGGTGGCTATGTTTTTTTCATTTCGCACCAATCTCTGTCTGGTTAGTGGCTTAAGATCCAAAAGAGTGTACTCACGCTCAAAATTTTCCACGGTGCAACGAATTGTCTGCACACTGAAGCCATGCCGACGACCGACCTCACGAAGAAATTTACGTTGCGTATTTACAATACAACTGATCCGGAATTTCAATATTTTTTAATAATTTCCGCACGTTCGGCAATCGTAAAACGACGCATGGTGAAATGGCAAACCTTACTGAATATTGTGACAGCTGGATATCATTGGTAACTTTGACAGCTGCTTAAACATAACAATTAGAAAAACTATCATTGCTATCTGGTCACCCGTTTCATTTATTACAATATTATGTAAGTCCAATGGAAAACACTATGGAAACCAAAAATGCCCTATTTTGTCTTGAGATGAAATATACGGAGATATTTGTGTTTTGCAATATGACCAGATGATGTTCACAATGAAAATTAAGTTCCTAAACACTGCTGCATTGCTTTACGCTAAGCACCCTTGACTAATCTGGTTTTGAATTTGTCCTTTAGAAAAATAATATTAAAATATTGCAATGTCACATTCAACAATTTATTTAATTTTTTTCATATGCAAATCAAAGTATTCCGTCCGCACATTTTCTTTTTGGTTGGAACTTGCCGGACCGGATTTGATAATAAATTTTGTAGAAAGAACGCACTTGATAGCATCCCGAAGCACGATTATTGGTTTACCGAAACCATAAACTGAAAAGATGCCTTTGAAGTCGAAGACGTCGGATGGCGAATGAACTCTAATCAGGTACTGTGTTGCCATATGATGGTGTATACTATTATCCTTGCAGATGACATATTTCAGCGTGAAAATTTGCTCTGCAGCCTATTTCCGGATTAGTGATCATATTGGTATATACTCGCTCTCATATGTATTTGGCCAAATGCGTACTTTAAAAGCTCAGGATACGTTTACACAGCATGGATAGAATAAATGAATATGGAGCCGATATTTCAGTTATGAATCTTGCACGGGTTTCTCAATATATTCTTTCCAAGGCGGCGGTCTTGTTGCTTCTCGACTTTTTTAATCCTATGTCGACCCCCTTCCGGAGTGATGGAAGGACAAATTCACTCACATAGAATTTCATTGTGCCATATAATATTCTTTAACTTATGTTTTGTAAACAAATGTATGGTAATGTCCATCATGTTTTTAATGTCAACAGCTATTCCATTGCTTTCCTGAATAAAACGAGCCACTCACGACAAACTTGTTTGACAAATCGGTTTGAAGACGACAAACCGATTTGCAAAACTTCAAACTGCAAAACACCGTGCTTTCGTGAAGTAAAGATATCTAAATATAATGCGGATGAAGCAAATGCGCTTTTTGGTAATTCACCCGTGTATAAAGCGGAAAAGGGAGAAAAATAGACAACTAAAAAAGAATGGATGAACGAGTGGCTGTACGACCGAAATAAGTGCAACATTGAGGTTCCTCGCCACTGGGCAAAGTATTTTCAGCATTAAAAGCATTTACAATATTAATGTACGTAAAAAACATATGTAAATTATTTGTACTCATTGCTGTTAAAAGGCTGTTAAAATGCTTTTGATGCGCCTATAACTTCCTGGGAAATAACTCTCACAGAATGTACGAGTCATCGTTTTATTGCTCTGGTAAAAAAGGTTCCTGGGTTAAAAAATTATCAAACTAATCGGTAATAACGAAGTTTGCGACTAGAAAACTGGAGTTGAGCTTACGAATCTTTGAACAACAGGATTTATGACATGAGGTAGTTGCTGTACTCTAAGGTTAAGGTTGGGCGAATAGGAAAGGCGGCCCAGCTGACCATACATAAGCGTTTAATCGATTATGCGCTTGACATAAATTTTTTGTTCCTCGTTCAGCTTTCGATATATCATGGCTCATCATGCAATATTAACAGCGACCTCTAGGCTTTCAAATCACCAGCAAATACAATGCATGGTGGAAGATATATTGCACAGATTTCAAAACCTTAATGCTACACGCAATCATATTATCTACAACGAAGCTCTCATGAAGGTGGCAGACTAAATAACAGTGATTTCTGGGAAACATTTATTAGACTTTGGATTAAGTAGATCAATTAGAATTGGGGAAGTTTGAAATGTATTATGATGCAATCCCATTGCACCATCAACGCACTGAATACGTTCAGCATTTGAATCCAGAACGAAAAAGAATTTTTAACACTGTTATGCAACAAATTAGAAGTGGTGAAGGTGGTTTGTTTTATTTAGATACTCCGGGAGGAAGTGGTGGTAAGACTTTTCTTTTAAGTTTGTTCGGAAAGATAATGGAATTGCTGTTGCATTAGCCTCTTCTGGAATATTTGCGATGCTATTCGATGGTGGCCGAACGACCTCATGAAGAAACATCTACGAGTAACTCTTTGTAACAGAAGTCTAAGTAGCGATTGTGGACCGATGATGCAGCAAGTGTACAATGTCGCGAAAAAATCAATCAATGCACTAAATTAGACTATGAACGATATTAAAAGCAACCAATGTTTAAAGGCACTATGATAGAAAATTTAGCTTAACAAAAACTATAATATACGAGTACAACTGCACAACGAGACAGAATCAGGGCAATCTGCGGATGCTCTTCTGAAAATTAGTTAAAATCGTTGTCTGTAGCAATAACGGTGTGATTATATTAAATCGTGAATTCTTTAATATTGTTCACAGTACTGAGGAATTGGTGAGTTTATCCTGAACTGCAATCTAATACATATGTGGTAAAAAAAAGTGGTGTCAAATTGGTATTTTGGCTCCAACTGTTGATAATGTTATAGACACTGAACAAGTCACCTCATGCTCTATTGAGTTTCTTAACTCTTTAGAATTGTCAAATGTGCCTTCTCTTTTAATGCGAAATCTTGATGCACTCAGATTATGTAAAGGTACATGTTTACAAGTTACACATTTAGCCCGAAATATTGTTAGGGCTATTATAATTAGTGGCACAGCTAAAGGAAAAAGTGTTTTCATCCCACTAATAAAAATTATACTGACGGAGTCTTTTCAATTTAAGAGACTGGAATACCCAATAAAAATTGCTTTTAGAATGACTATAAGTAAAGCCCAAGGACTAACACTCAAAGTAGTCTGTGCGCATTAAGAAAAGCCGTGTTTTCCTCATGGGATACTCTATGTGGCGTGCTCGCGTGTATACAACTCACAAAACTTTTATGGCCTTGCAAAATAAGAGAGAAAGAACAAAAACCTTGTTTGTAGAATTGTATTGAGTTAAGATTTTGCAATATATAATTGATAAAAAAAAATAATTCCTTTTACCTTTATATTATTTTCAGTAAAGGTCGACACATGGAAAAATAGTAGGCACACATTCATAATTTACGTGCACTACCTACATTTATACATAGATATATAGTATACTTGTCTAGTCTACTACATACCCAAATGTAAATATTTGTAAGATTACTAGCTTTCTTACTATTATCCTCCATCATAATAAAAGCACTGAAAGGTGAACGAAGCCGCGGGTAACAACTATTGTAGTTATAAATAGATTATTGTAACTTCTTCTTCCGTCCCTGAACAGATGAAAATATGGTTGGTGTCGAATTGGACATCTTGAGTTCTTTCTAGGATCTGCCTAGATTGTGGAATTTCCTGATTTAAACCCACTCTGATGTCGATTAATCGGGTTATTGGCGAAGGGTTTCAAACGTTCACACAGTATGGCAGACAAGATCTTGTATCCTATGCTGAGGAGACTCATATTTTTATAGTTGGGGCAGTTGAAGGGGTCCCTTGTTTTTGGATAGAGCACATGATGCTGAGATTCCATTAATCAGGTATACACTCTTCTGACCAGATCTGAGAAATGAGTTGGTGTATGCTCTACACAAATTCGTTTCCAGCAGCTTTGCATAACTCGGCCGCTGAGCCTTCAGGTCCAGCTGCTTTGCTGGACTTCAGCTTTGATATTGCTATTCTTACTTCATTTTGGTTTGGTACACATAAGATTTGGCTATCATCGTCTAAGTTGAATGGTTTATTCTGCCGGACGGCGGGATTTTGGGATGATCTATAGAAATAGTTTTTTCCATATTCTCAGCTACCATAACGTTTAGTTCTTCATGTCTACTGGGTGAAACCCAGCACATCAATTTCGACGTCTCTGATGGCATGTTGGCAGTGTTGCCACTGGTCTTCGGTACTTGATGCTGGCGGCATAGGAGCTGAGAAAGATTTCGGGATACGCGATGGCAGTTTTTCTACATTATATCTTCTCGCATTACGTCTTTTTTGTTGTGGCGCTTGGGTAATCCGCATTCGCATACTGGGTGCATCCGAGTCAATACCGCAAAATGATCAATTTTACTTAGGGTTTGATGATCCGGAGACCCCCATGTCGTCTTGTGTATATTGAGATGAGGAAACCATGTGCTTGCAATGCGGATGTCATAACACGCTCGCTCATGTATCTGTAGCCCATGACTTCTTGCCTAAGTCTGTTGTATATGGCAAATCCACATCCGAATAAGTGCTGTTTCTTTTACCAATAGTAATTTCCATAGTATATATGACAGTTTTTCATCCTGCTTATGTCCAGCTTATCCCATCGCACTTCCTAGATGGCGGTGATATCTGTGGGATAGCATCCAAGCGCCTCTGCTAATTATTCAGCTACACGTAGCCAGTTAAAGGTTCGAATATTCTACCCGAAGGTCATTAATCCTTAAAAGTTTGCTAGGGTCGCCAAAAGTGATCCCATTTTTATCCGAGTCCATTAGTTGGTTCGTCACATTTTTTTAACCTCTTCCATATAGGGTCCTAGCTATGACGTCCTAGGCCAGTATTATGCTACTGGCCGGGCATGCCCGTATCAATTTAGCCTGCATGACTAAGGACCACCTCTGGGAGGTAAGGCAAGCACAATCCAAGTTATAGGACTCTCAGCAATTTCCCGATCAATCGCCACGCAGGTCTTAGCTGTACCTAAATCGGCTTAATTGTGGCTAGATACATTAAACGTTTTTATAGCCTTCGATATAGGCTAAACGAACTACGAAACCCTTCCAAAATAAATCCATATTATCTCTTAACTTTGAAAGTGGTGATATTAGAAGACCGGTTAGTTTAGAATTAGACATGAATGCCGTTTTGTATGGAAGACAATGAAACCGCAGAACACATAGTATGTGATTGCGTCGGTTTTCGTAACATGAAGACACATCACTTTTTCATATAAATCTTGGCGACTGCAAAGTGTTCCCACAAGACTGACTTTTATGAACAAGGTTGAAGCTCATCTGGTATCGTAAACTGACTTTGTTGCATAATTGACCTTTTAGGTCACAGACCTACCGCAGATCTAGAAAAAAGGAAAGATTTTTCAATAAAATGTTTCCGCTATTTCCCCTCATATCAAAGAATTTGCTATCAGTTTTTGACAGTTCTAAAACTTAAAAATTTTCGCGTTCAAATTTACAAACTGAAGAACTTTCTCGCTCAATAATTACTTAAACTGGTTCAGAAATTTGAGCTATTGGGACCAGTTAGTGATTTGCCTGTCATAGATATACTAGAAATTCTAGTTCCGGTGCTCCAAGACAGCTTTGTTAATTTTGTAACGGCCATAATAGTTCATACAAAAAAAGTATATATATATATACGGTACGAGTATTTTGGCACCCTACACTTTCTTTGGCTACGTATTTATGTATATGCGGGAATCTACAATATTTGCACTATGTATTCTAATATCGAACCATCCGCATGATTAGATACATTATGTATTTCAAAAAAACCTGTTCTCATAGGCAAAACTGTAATTAGGAGATGACTTGCAATAAAAACGACTTACCGAAAGCATTATGCTGTTTTTCTTTCCTAAATTGGTTCACTCGTAACTTTTACAAAAAATCAGAAGTGGTCAGTGCAGGTTTTTTTCTGGAATTTAATATTTTTTACGCTGCAGTTATCCAAAAGTCTATGATGGCTGTTCTTTAATGTGGTGTGGGCTGTATATTGTTTTAATTAAATTAGTTTATTAAATGTGGTTTCGTTGCATGTGTATTTTAATAATGAACAATAGTCTTTTTATAAAATTTGGTTTGGTATGGTAATATTCTTAAAATTTGTAAATTGATACTTAGATTCTCCTGTGGCCTGCTGCTGCTGCGACTATCTTGGCTGGTGGTTCGACATCAAAGAGAAAGAGATTAGTTAAAAATGCAAGCAGCAGCGGATTACGAAGATGACAACAAAAAGAAATGCAAGATTGACTGAGAGAAGATAGGTTAAGTTAAAGTTAAGATTACAGTAATTTAAATTGTTCTAAAGAGATTTAGTACAAAAATAGAGTACGTTAACAATTGTTTGGCAAAATCAAAAAGTAGCAAAATATTTAAAGTAGACAATTAGTGTAAATATGAATACTCGTAGACGGTTTCTTAACATTCAGCCCCCCTGGAAGACTCCGGTCTTTCAGAAAACGGTAAGGGTGCAAGTTTTACTACTGGTCGAACATAGATTCCATTGGTTGTTTTGACGGTGACGACTCTGCATTTGTTGTATGGTCCAAGATGTAATTCAGTCACACGCCCAAGAACCCATTTATATGGAGGTAAATTGGGCTCCTTAAGTAGCACGACATCATTGAGTTGAAGGTTGCGCTGCACCTTTTGCCACTTTGGTCGGTACTGCAAAGACGTTAGGTACTCTTGATGCCAGCGCTTCCAAAACCCTTGCATAAGTGCCTGTAAAAGAGACCAGTTATTTTCGATTGAAACAGTAGGAGAAGAAACATCAGGTAAAGGGACTGCAGAATAGGATTCTCCTATCATAAAATGTGATGGAGTTAGAGCAGTCGGTTCAAAGTCAGATGTTTGCCACATAGGGCGCGAGTTGAGTAAGCTTTCGATTTTGGCTAAGAGGGTATACATCTCTTCGTAGGTTAGCCTATGGTCACCAATAACACGTTTTAGATGAGATTTGACTGATTTTACACCAGCCTCCCACAATCCTCCAAAGTGAGGTGGAGAGGGTGGTATAAATTTCCAAGTGATTTGGTCTTTGGAAAGATGATCACTGATGATGGTGTTCCGTTGTTGACTCAGAAGAAGATCGTATAGTTCTCCAAGTTTTCTCTTGGCCCCATGAAAATTAGTTGCGTTGTCGCTCCATATTTCCGATGGCTTACCGCGCCGAGCCACGCATCAATCCAAGGCTAAGACAAATGCGCTTGTGAATAAGTCGCCGACTAACTCGACATGAACTCCTTTAGTAACGAAACATATGAAGAGTGCGATGTACGCTTTCACGAACTTGGGATTTCGTCCACGAGCTAGGCGAAGGTTAATAGGGCCTGCGTAATCGCAACCGACCCTACAAAAGGGACGTGAAAACCGAACACGTTCTACTGGGAGGTCACCCATCACCTGATAAGATGACGTTTGACGCTGTCGGAAGCAATCGTTACAACCAAAAACAATTTTACGAAAAGGATTTCTGCAGCCGAGAATATAGTAATTTTGTTTAGCTAAAGCGACCATAAGTGTCACACCGGCGTGTAGATACTGTATATGTAAGCAACGCTCTAAGTGTTCAGCAATAGGATGTGATTTGCACAAGATTATTGGATGTTTCGCGTTGTAAGATAAATTAGAGTTCTGTATACGTCCATCGACACAAAGGACATTTAATTGATCGAGAAACGGAGCAAGGGCCAAAAGCTTATTTTTTTAAGGCAATTCTTTACCTCTTTTTAGTAGTTTAATCTCGGAGTTGAATAAAGAAAATTGAGCACTTTTTATAAGAAGAGTTTTAGCTTCAGCTATTTTTTGAGAAGTAAGAAAAGTAAGAGTAAGATTTTCGATTGTTTTTAATACGAGCATTTCGAATAAAACGATATATATACGCCACTACGCGAACGATCTTAAGCCAATTCGAAGATTTAAAAATCAAACTTTCAATAATGTTTTCAGGGCTTACATTTGAAACGAGTACCCGAACCTTTGTGCACTTGCGGTCCTCCAATTCTTCGATAGGAAGTCCACACGCGATATCGGCCACTCAGTGGGTTGCCTTTTCAACCACGAGGGTCCGTTCCACCAGATATCTGTTGAGGCTAAACGCGATGGTGAAACACCTCGCGATGCTACGTCAGCTGGATTTTTCGGCGAGCGAACATGGTTCCAGCATCTATATGGAATGGAAGATTGGATCTCCGACGTCCGATTAGCAACGAAGGCGGACCATTTTTTTAGGAGGAGCAGATAACCAATGCAACACTATCGAGGAATCTGTCCATGCAAAAACTTGAAGATCATTTTCCTGTAAAAATAGTTTAATTTTATTTACGAGTCGAGTAAGCAGAAGCGCTCCTCAAAGCTCAAGCTTTGGAAGCGACAAAACTTTAATAGGAGCAACCCTGCTTTTAGCTGCTACAATAGTTATCGCGACGTTTCCATTTGCATGTATACTCCGGCAGTAAACAACGGCTGCATAGGCGTCTAACGACGCATCGCAAAATGCATGTAATTCCCAGTTTTGTTTGTTCTTCCATAAAACTCTCGGTATCGATATCGATTCGACCATGTGCAGTTCATCACGAATGGTAGACCAGCGATGTGCGAGTTCTTCAGGAACATCATCATCCCAACCTAGTTTTTCTCGCCATAAATCCTGGAAAAATATTTTGATCGCGACGACTATTGGAGCTAGAAATCCTAAATGGTCAAAAACACGAGAGGCATCCGAAAGAATACGACGTTTTGTGCATATTGTTGGTTGGGGAAGTACTACTTTATATGAGAAACAATCCTTTGACGGGCACCATTGAAGACCAAGTACCTTAACCACGCTTGACTCCTCAAATTCTACTGGCGACAACTCACGATCCTCCTCTGGCAAAGAAAGTAAAAGAGGCCAGCAATTTGTAGTCCATTTTTGTAGGTTAAACCCGCCTAATCGGAGTAGGTCGATCAGTTCATTCCGAAGACATGTGACTTCTTCTACGGAATCTGCTCTAGTAAAAACGTCATCGACGTAGAAGTCGTTGAGAATAACGTTGGAGCCTCGGGGGTGAGTTCTTGCATAATCTAGTGCTAGTTGTTTTAAGGTACGTACCGATAAGAAGGGTGCCACCGATGTACCATAGGTAACCGTAAGCAACTCGAAATGCTTTAAGGGTTCCTCTGGAGAAGAACGCCAAAGTATTCTTTGGAAGTTTGTGTGTTTTGAAGCAAACAAAATTTGACGGAACATCTTTTCAATATCCCCCGAAATAACAAAGTTATGACGACGACTTCGAAGACATATGGCAAAAATGTCGCGTTGAATAGTGGGTCCAACAAGAAGAAACTCGTTGAGAGAAGATGTTTCGGAACGATGATATTTTGCTGAACCGTCAAATACCACTCTCAATTTAGTGGTAGTACTATTGCTTTTTACAACCGCATGATGAGGTAAATAATAACAGCTGAAGGATTGTTGAACAATTTCATGCTGTGGTACTTCAGTTATATGGCCTAATGAAAGATATTCCTCCAAAAAACGATTATATTGGTTCTTGAGATCAGGGTTAGAAGAGAACCTACGTTCCATAGATCGCAACCGAGTAAGAGCAATGCCAAACGAATTACAGAGATTCGCAGCACAATTAAGTTTAAACGGCAGCTCCACAATGTAATGTCCATCAGAAGCACGACTGTGAGTTGAGACGAAATGTTCCTCAGCCTGTTGTTCTTCAACCGATGTCATAGATTCACAGTGAACTTCTTCTAGGCGCCAAAAACGTTCGAGATCAAATTCTTGCGAGAAATCAAGCTGCGTACAAAGAGTCCCTACTTCCTGGTTAACGAAAGAACGCTGCTGATCAATAGTGCCCGCTATCACCCAGCCAAAAATAGTTGATACACAATTGGGAACATCTATAGATTTCGGTTTCGAAGATCCGGTTATAATGCTGAAAACCCTGTCTGCTCCTATAAGAAAGTCAATAGGACCTGGCTTATTGAAACTAGGATCAGCTAATTCAAGCATCAGGTAAGCGTTAGGGTTCACCTGGGAGAGGGAGACAGGTGGAAGTAGTGATGTCAATTTAGAGATGACGTAGCAATCAATGTCAATGTTGTTCGTATCAAAGCGAGAAGATAAATTGAAGGTAACCGAACCATTGGTAACGCCAGGAGATGTTGATCTAACACCCATTATTGGAATCCGCGATGGTTTTCGTATTAATTCCAAGCGTTGGACTACCGGCTCTGTAATAAAAGAAACTTGCGATCCCGTGTCTAGCAGCACGCCTATGTTATGATGAGCTCCTTGTTTGTCTCGAACCCTGACAACAGCAGTAGGAAGAAGTGTAGTAAAACGACGAGATGATTCCAGCGAATGACAATTAACGATTGGTGGAGTGGAAGAGCTATACGACGATGAGGGGGTATTACACTGCAACTGATGTTCTCCTGCGGAAGTTGTTGGTGCTACGACTTCTGTAGGGTGAACCAACGTGTTGTGCCGCTTGTGGCACTTCTTATAGCGCAAATAAGAGCGACATCTATTTGATGGATGTCCTGGACGAAAACAATTAAAACAAAGTTTATTTTCCCTAGCAAAATCACGACGCGCTTCACAACCTAGCGAAGTAAAAGATTTGCAAGAGGAAAGTTGATGGTCGTCCTTCAACCATATGTGACCGGAATCCTTTTTGAACTTTATTATTTCGTTTCAAAAAGGAAGACTAAGTTGATGGACAGCATGCTTCGAGACAATTACACCTAGCTTGTAAGAAATCAAGCAATTCCTGAATAGTATAATGAGTTCTAGACCCTACCTCATTAGCCCATACTTGTTTGGTTTCATTGTCTAACTCTTGAAGTAAAATGTAGATCAGCCAAGGATCCCTAGTCTTAGCTTCCAATGAATTAAGACCTCTAATTACTTCATCCACGTCGTCAGATATTTTGCGAAGCAACGTAGAATTCGACGAGTTTATTGATGGTAACGAAAGAAATGCTTCAATAAGGGATTGAACTATCAAATTTGACTTATCATATCGATCTTCTAATTTTTTCCAGGCCTCAACGTAATTTTTGTCTGTACACGGAGTGTTTTTAAATAAATCTCCAGGCTGTTTTCCCAAAAAAGATTTTAAATATTGAAACTTTTGAGTACCGCTAAGCGAAGTGTTTGAATCGATCGCTCCAAGGAAGATGTCTTTAAAGCCAGGCCAGTCTTTGTAATCGCCATTAAAAGAAGGTACGACAAGCTGTGGAAGATGCACCGGTTTGTGAGATTTTGTTGCTTCAAGATTTTGGAAAAACTCCAACTGTTGCGTGGCGATAGATTCACTAATAGAAGCCGCGGTAGGCACCGAAGATGCATTTGAAACGGGAGTTTTAGCGCGAATCGCTGCGATTATTACAGCATGAGAGGTCAAATATTTTTCCTCATACTCAGCGTATTCTGGTTCTGGGTCCACGAAACCCTCGTCCTCAACGAATTTATATAACTGATCTGACAACGAATTAAAATCAGACCATGCTTCCTTTAGCCTATCTTAATGAATTTCTAAAGTAGCCAACGTATTAGAATCGTCAATTGTTTCTGAAAATGATAATTGATTCGTAAGCGAAGCTTTTGCGCGGCCACGTTTTCCTTTGACAAACTGCATTTCCAAAAACAGTTATGGAAAAATGTCCAAAAGGAATGAATAAATGTTTTCTAACACGCACAAAATTATAAAAAAGTTCCAATAGGCAATAAACTATATATGTACGAGGGGCGTTCAACATATTCTCGGTATCGGGGTGAAGCTGTGGTTGTATATATAAATTTATTTATCAAGTAATACTATTATTTTAGTGCATTCATGTAAAATTTCATATGAATGTGATTATTAATTCGCGTTTTATCTCTAGTTAAACAGAATCACAATGGCAACTGAGACGATGATGGTGAAAATTGAGCATCGCGCTGTAATTAAATTTCTCATTAAGCAAGGAAAAAGTCAAACAACTATTCATGAAGAGATGGTGGCTGTTTACCAAGGTTCCGCACCTTCATTATCAACTGTGCAAAAGTGGTCAAGTGAGTTCAAGAGAGGCAGAGAGAGCATTGAAGACGACCCCCGCTCCGGCGCCCCGGCTACTGCTTGTACGGGAGAAAGCATCAAAGAAGTCGAAAAACTTGTTCTTGAGGATGCCCGAATAAAGGTGAAAATGATGGCAGAGATCACCAAGCTTTCAACTGGTACCATTCACACCATTCTTCATGACCATCTTAACCTTTCAAAGGTCAGTGCAAGGTGGGTGCCACGAATGCTCACAGCGCCTCAGAAAAAAGTGAGAATCGCATGCTGTAGAGAGCTTTTGGAGATGTGTAGTGAGAACGCGGACGGTGTTATGGATCGAATTGTTACCTGGGACGAAACATGGGTCCACCACTATGACCCTGAAACAAACAAGAGTCCATGCAGTGGCATAACAAAGGAACAGACCCTCCGAAGTAGTTCAAAGTCACTCCGTCTGCCGGGAAGCTCATGGCCACAGTTTTTTGGGACTCAAAGGGAATCTTGCTCATTGGGTACAAAAAAGAAGGTGAAACCATCAATGCCACATCCTATGCTTCCAATTTGCATAATTTGCGGGAGGAAATTAAAAAGAAAAGACGGGGTAAACTCGCAGCGGGTGTGTTGCTTCTTCATGACAACGCTCCTGTTCACACGGCGCGAGTTTCCAAGGCTGCTGCGCGAGATTGTGGTTTCGAAGAAATCCAATACCCACCCTATAGTCCAGACCTTGCCCCTAGTGATTATTTCCTGTTTCCGGATTTGAAAAAATGTCTTCGTGGAAAAAGATTTTCGGATGATGAAGAACTCAAGTCGGCAATAAATGGGTATTTTGCAGAGAAAGAGGAAATTTATTTTTTTGAGGGTTTAAAAAAGCTTATCTCAAGATGTAGCAAATGCATTGATGTTAGGGGAGATTATATTGAAAAATAAAAACAATTTAAATTGAATTCGCATTTTCCTTCATATCGATACCGAGAATATATTGAACGCCCCTCGTAAGTAACATACGAGTATGTTAATTCAAAGAAAATCGTCACTACACAATTTGAAATAGTTTTCACCTAATGCAAGAGCTCGCTTAGAATTTTAATACGAGGACCATTATTTGCATTTTTTAATTAAAATTCATCGAGTTGCACTTCACTGTTCAATATTTAATTCGTCTATCAGAAGGACCAAAATGTTCTTTAGTGTGGTGTGGACTGTATATTGTTTTAATTAAATTAGTTTATTAAATGTGGTTTCGTTGCATGTGTATTTTAATAATGAATAATTGTCTTTTTATAAAATTTGGTTTGGTATGGTAATATTCTTAAAATTTGTAAATTGATACTTAGATTCTCCTGTGATCTGCTGCTGCTGCGACTATCTTGGCTGGTGGTTCGACATCATAGAGAAAGAGATTAGTTAAAAATGCAAGCAGCAGCGGATAACGAAGATGACAACAAAAAGAAATGCAAGATTGACTGAGAGAAGATAAGTTATGTTAAAGTTAAGATTACAGTAATTTAAATTGTTCTAAAGAGATTTAGTACAAAAATAGAGTACGTTAACAACTGTTTGGCAAAATCAAAAAGAAGCAAAATATTTAAAGTAGACAATTAGTGTAAATATGAATAGACGGTTTCTTATCAATGGCTTTACGCACCATTATTTTATTTTATTTAGTTATTTATTTATATGAAAACTTAAATGTAATTAAAAAAGTTAATTAAAGCGAAAGCTGTATATCTGGGAGTTCCTACTCGAAATGTTACCATTTTTCTGAAAGAAATCTCATAATACTTTTGAAACGTAAAGGTGTCTTATTGGTAAAATACGTAGGTCTTTAAATACAAATAATCCAATGTTGATGTTTCAGAGATACGAAAGAATTTTTATATGCACCATCGGAACTTGTGATGCCATATTACAACTTGAGTGAACAAAACCATAACCATTTATCTTAGCAACTTTTTTGGAGCAATAAGTTTTAATTTGATATATTTTTCCTGTAACCAACAACATATGGAACAACAACTATCGACAGATAAGCAACTTTTTTTTGCAGTCTCAGATTAAAATCATGTATCTCATTACTCGATGTTTTAAAAGACATCATGTTTTGTTTTATTGCTGATGTTAAGTGTGCGCGCAGCAAACTAAAGCCTCAGATTTTCTTTACCTTCCGAAATTTTTGTAATACAACCGTATCCTGTAAAAGACTGACAAGTAAGGTTCATACCCGTTGGCAGGTGTGCCATTTAATTTCAGCCACTGAAGACTACGTTTATATTATGTTACATGTTAAGACACGTAACATAAGTTTAAACCTCCATTATAATTATTGCACAAGCTTTCTTATAATTCTCTCCCCAACTCCATCTTGTGATAATATAGAGTTGGAGCTTGAATCAAGGCTTGTCGCACATACTTCTTATTTAGCGTAGTCAGTCTATTGAGTACGTGCGTGATGTTAACATACAAATTGTAAACCATTAATAACTTTTGTAACTTAAAAATAAAGATTTTGTAAACTTTTTTTAATTCAAAGAGTTTTAATACTAAATATGAGCATGAGAGCTCATAAAACTGGCGCAATCGGAAAACTTATCGAACTCAATGCGAAGTAGTGGGAAAGTGAAATAACTAATTAACGAGTGAATAATAACTTAACTTGCAAAAAAACATAATTAAAGAAAAAAAGATAAACCCTAAATATCGGTGAAATACGAAATAAAATAATAATAATAAAAAAAAAGAAGAGTTAGCAAAAATCGACGTGGTCACGTAGTTTAGCGTGGTTCGATAGTTGAGCGTGGTTCGATAGCCCAGCGTGGTTTGATACCTAAGCGTGGTTCGATACCTAAGCGTGGTTCGATAGTTCGCCGTGGTTCGATAGACTCACTTTGTTCGAAAACAACAAATCAACCCAAACTTGGTTTAAGCTCCCAGCCGTAAATCAGACGGACTCAGCAGCATATTGCCTTCAAGAACATTCAAACGGAACGAGAAGAGAAACGGAACGAGCAAGGGCACCAAAAATTTATTAATTTTAAGAATTGCTAAACCAAATAAATAAAAATTAGTAGGTACGAGATATCATCGTTTTTATTATTTTTTCATAAAATGGATTCGTTAAATGCTGCGGAACAGTTTAAAATTATTTTAGATTTAATTCACAAGTTACCTTTCTTTAATGAGGATTCAAATTATTTAGTTGACTTCTTGGATAGGGAAGGCTCGTTGGCAGTAGCTTTTGAGAACATCGATGAAAATGTAAGAGTTCCATTGACAGGTTACATTAAAGATAAGATCACGGGAAAGGCTAGGTGCGAGCTGCAAAAACATGGCAGATTAAATAATTGGTCTCAAATAAAACAGGTATTAAAAAACATTTTTGGAGAAAAACTTTCAACTGATAGCTTAATAGACAAAATAAGAACAGCTAGAATAACGACTAATATAGACGATTACTATAATAGGATAAATTGTTTGC
The DNA here is from genome assembly GCA_949129095.1 of Volucella bombylans. Classification (NCBI taxonomy): domain Eukaryota; kingdom Metazoa; phylum Arthropoda; class Insecta; order Diptera; family Syrphidae; genus Volucella; species Volucella bombylans. Next base: position 138,128,189 of record OX422140.1, read on the forward strand.
TCTGTAGAATTAATAACCAAAATGTGTGCAATCCGAAATGGAAAATATACTCTAAAAATCACGAACTGCGAGTACTCGGTCGCAATATCCAAACTAATGTAGAATATCGAATCCCCCTTTTTAACGAATTCAATAGTCCAAATTATTTCGTAAATTTTATAGAATTCCAATTCCATGATTATTTTGATGGGCTTATAGGAAACAACATTCTTGTAAACCTAAACCCTATCATCGATTACAAAAATAGATACATTATAACTGATAGAGCAAGTATCCGTATGTTTTTCAACGAAGAAGAGGAAACATATGCGGAAAGTTGCCATTACGATGAATTTTCAAATATATTTTGTGGAGAGGTTCAGAAAATAGAAATTTTTGATAGGGTTTTTAGTAACCATCTAGATAGCGGTAGTATTGGCAAACTTAAATCTTTGTTGAACTCTTACAGATCAATTCTTTATAAGGAAGGAGATATTCTTACGTTTACAAACAAAATAAGACACCGAATAAATACAAGAAATGAGGTCCCAATTTACACAAAACTTTATCGGTACCCAAAAATTCACTCTCAAGAGGTAGATAAACAAATCGATGAAATGCTGTACCAAGGAATTATTATGCCAAGCAATAACCCTTACAATTCGCCAATCTGGGTAGTCCCTAAAAAGGATGATAAATACGGACAAAAACAATGGCGGATTGTAATTGACTATAGAAAACTTAACGAACAGACAGTAGAAGATAGGTTACCCATGCCAAATATTGATGATCTGTTTGACAAGCTTGGCAAATGTAATTTTTTTTCAACTATTGACCTTGTAAAAGGATTTCACCAAATCGAAGTTAATCTACGTGATAGGCCTAAAACAGCCTTCTCAACCAAAAGTGGTCATTACGAGTTCCTGAGGATGCCGTTTGGGCTTAAAAATGCTCCTGCTACATTCTAGAGGTTAATGAACAGCATACTAAAAGAGTTTATAAATAAAACCTGCGTAGTCTACCTCGATGATATTCTTGTTTTCTCCACTAGCTTTGAAGAGCATTTAGTCTCATTGAGAAAACTTTTTCAAAAATTAAAAGAAGCTAATCTAAAAATTCAAGTTCACAAGTGTCGTTTCGCAGAATTGTCCACCTCCTATCTAGGGCACATTATAGTAAACAATGGGATTAAGCCGGATGATGGTAAAATAAAGCAATAACAGCAATGACATTGCCAAATAGTATCAAGGGTATAAAACAATTTTTAGGTATTACAGGTTACTTCCGGAAATTTGTAAAAGATTACGCCAAGGTAGCATACCCTATGATCAAATATTTAAAAAAATCCACAAAGATTAATGTGTTGGACCCCCAATACATCAAATCTTTTAATAAATTGAAAATTTTACTAACATCCGAGCCTATCCCCAAAAGTCCAGATTTTGATAAACTTTTTGTTCTCACCACTGATGCGTCAAATTATGCATTAGGGGCTGTGCTTAGCCTAAATAACCACCCAAACTGCTACGCATCCCGGACTCTAAACAATCACGAATTAAATTATTCGACGATTGAAAAGGAGCTGCTTGCAGTTGTGTGGGCCGTCAAATATTTTAAGACATATTTGTATGGAAGAAAGTTTACTGTGCGCACGGACCATAAGCCCCTTGTCTGGTTAAATCGAATAAAAGAACCTAATGCAAAGCTTCAGAGGTGGAAGATTTTCCTTAATGAATGTGATTTTGACATCGAGTACCTTAAAGGGAAAGAAAATGTCGTGGCCGATGGGCTTAGTAGGTACATAACTAAGGGTGGCAATAAAGATAGACCAAACGTTGACGAAGAAGTCAGTTTAGGCCACATTTTTAATAATGAATTTGTTTTGGATACTCGTGACAGTAACAAAGATGTAATTCCTCCCGTTTCGTCCAGAGACAATTGCGATGAAGTAATGTATACTGGTGCTACCATCCATAGTGCAATGGAGGATGAAACAAGTCACATTTATATCACAGAAAAGCCTGTTAACCTTTATAAGAATCAGATTCATTTATCTTACGGAATTAAAGAAAAAATTTCTCTTAAAATCATACACAAAAAGATACAAAATCATGTCCAAGTAAATAGAGATACCAGCAATTTGTTAAATATTATGGGAAGACTTCTTATAGATAATTGTAATTGTAAAAATTGAAAATTGTAAATACACATATTGTAAAAAAAAAAAAAAACTAACAAACGGTTGGTTCATTTTAAATATAAATATTTGTTTTGTTTTTTTGATTAATGAAAAATTATTGTAAAGTATTTGCTACCTATTATTAATGTAATTAAAAAAAAAAACATGTCAAAATATTATTAGGGAATTTTGTGTTTGCAGCACACAGGAAAATATCGAATATTTGTTTTTGAAAGAAATTTTTTTAAATGATTAAAACGCTGTTATATTGTTTTTTTTTTTTTAAAAAGAATATTAACTAATTTTGTGTTAAGAAGATAGTTTTTGGAGACCAAAAATACTTAGGTGGGGAGGTGTTACATATTGAGACACGTAACATAAGTTTAAACCTCCATTATAATTATTGCACAAGCTTTCCTATAATTCTCTCTCCAACTCCATCTTGTGATAAGATAGAGTTGGAGCTTGAATCAAGGCTTGTCGCACGTACTGCTTATTTAGCGTAGTCAGTCTATTGAGTACGTGCCTGAGGTTAACATACAAATTGTAAACCATTAATAACTTTTGTAACTTAAAAATAAAGATTTTGTAAACTTTTTTTAATTCAAAGAGTTTTAATACTAAATATGAGCATGAGAGCTCATAAAACTATTGACTCTCTGTTGCTGGTACTACTTTTGCTCTATTCCCCTAAAATTGCATTAGATTTATGTAATTTCTCTCTATACGACAATTGAAAGATACAGAAGCTCTCTGAAATGGGTTTGCCAAAATTAGGAATAAAAAATATACTAAGGCTATGGTTGGAACAAAGTTTGAAACAATTAGACGAACAGCAGATTGAGGCATTTTCCCAGCAGACGTGATAAATGTCTTTCAATTCAAGGCCCAGAATGACAACAATGCAGAGTTCGAACAAGTGCCTCATCAGCTGGGAGGATTTCAAAAAATCGTGACGAAAAGGAAAGAAATTGCTTTGCTAGGGAGAAAGCTGGCTGAGCTAAGTAATACGACGGAATCTAGCACATGCAATGGCAAAGGTTTCAGAGACATAGAGGTATCTATTCCGCAATTTTTTGGTGACGATAATCTGCCCATCACAAGTTGGATTAAAATTTTCGACCAATCAAAGGTGATCTACAAAATTGACCAGCAGAAGTGTTTTATCTTTGCCCAGAGGCAAGCACGACAAAACTCTTTCTTCGATCTAGATTCTCCCGTTCATGAGGGAAATTAAAAATAGCCCTAATTTTTAATGAATTTGCAGAATCGAATCGCTTTGCAGAATCGAAGGAAACAAAAAGCGAGAAAGTTACCATCAGTATGTTTGAATTATGCAGAAAATCGCCAGTATTGCTGAGATCGAGGAATCGGATCTCATAGCCTACAAAATCGGAAGTATTCCAAAATCAGTAGCTTTTATTCATAGCTAATAATTTTGAAAACTGTTTTGCGGTAGCATGAGAAAATGTGTTCTAAAGTCAAGCCGACGATGTCACCAGCCAATTGCACTACTAAGGGTGCAATGGACGTCCCAAAAACAATTTCCCAACGAAAAAGATTAACTTGTGTTTCAACTGCAATGACAAGGGCCACATAGGCAAACATTTTCCCAAGCCCCTTAGAGAAAGAGAAGCCTACCATCGTTGTGGAGAGAGTAGACAATCCTCATCAGTCTTATGGGTGGAAGAGCCACAGGATAATGTATAGGCTACGTTTATGCGTAATTTCCAAAGTCTATTTGACCTTACTTTCTTGTGTGATAAGTTTCCTGGACATGTGATTTCACGCAATAGAGACTTCAGTCGGTGACCGAGATCGTGCGATTTAATACCGCATTAGACTTTTTCCTTTGGGATATTGTTACGGATAAAGTCTATGCCAATGTTTCATCAATGATTCATGCCATAAAAGAAAATACAGAGCTGTTATTCGAGATATATGGTATAACCATCAACCATCAATTACGCGAAAACGCCATGAAACATTTCATCAAAAGAATGACTATTTGTAGAAAGAACTGAGGCAGATATTGTATTTCATTGCTCACCTCAGAATTTTTAATATATATTAAAATAAAAATAACATAATTTTTCATAAAAATGTTACGCTTTTCTATTAAATAAATATGGCATCCCTTGTTGGAAGATCATATATAAGAAATTGTCTGAAATATAGTGATTCACCTTTCGAGACCATTCATGTCGACCCTTATGGTCCCCTTCCTGGTGCAACTCGAAATTTTGAAAATCACATACTGTACTTCTTATCGTAGATGCATTTTCAAAGTTTACAAAACTCTGCCCGGTCAAAAGCACCACCACAAAAGAAGCATTAGCATGTCTGAATTGTTATTTTATGAATTACAGCAAACCAGCTCGAATCATTCCAGAAAGAGGTAGCTGCTTTTACTTTTGTCGGGATAACGATATTAAAAATGTTGCAACAATTGATACGAATTCATGAATACAACGAATACATATTAGAAGTATAACTCCTATGTTAGCAAAAGAAATTGAAGTAGATTCTGGTGAATGAGCAAAGTATCTTCATAAATTTGAATTTGCTCTTAACAATGTTGAAAATAAAAGTACAGTCCTGAGATACAAGCATGTTATTGTTCGGTGTTACGCAAAGAGGTGTTGTTACGAGTAACGATAAAATACGAAACTTTCTGCAACGAAAAATTTTACCCGACTGGTTGAGAGACTTTGAAGTTTTGAGAGGGAAGGCTAAACATAAAATTATTATAATAATAATCAATGATGTATTATTGAGCTTGGCAACCCTTAATACCTACACACACGAATGTATATGGCTTTATTTGAACTAGTTCTAACGTCATGCTGGTTTCAGGAGTCTCTTAGCAATCAGTCGTAATCCTACTATTGATCAAAAAATACATACATATTGCAACAAATTGTGTGTACGAGTACTTAATAACTGTTGGCGAACACAACATGGAGCAGTCGGTATCTCTTAAAAAAAAAATGCAATACCAATAATTGGCAGCAGTGTTTCTATTAAGGTTTAAACGGAAAAGGTGAAATGTCCAGCGATTTCCAGAATCGCGGTCCACTCTTAATGGATGGAAATATGAAATAAAATTGGCGAACATTTTTCAATATATGGAAGATCTATTCAGTGGCAATGAAAACCAATACGGAATCGGAGGAAATACAAACTGCAAAGTACGATATCTATCGTGTGCTGGAGAAAAAGCATTGAAGTACCTATACCAAACACTTTCAATATCAGTTGCAGACAAAAATAACCTCGAAAAGGTTATTGAGGCATTGTGTTTCGAGGAGCAATATACGACTAGTATACGAACGGTATACTTTCTTTTCGCGTTATCAAAAAGAAGGACAACTATTTGAAGAGTTTTTATCTGATACTGTGAAACTGGCAGAAAGAGTCTATGATAAGGGATCGTATAGTTATGGGTATAAGTTAACAAACCATAAGATTGCAGACATTAAAAATGGATGATTATCAAAAGCAAAAGAGATCTGTCGCGTGACTCACCAAGCTGATATGCAAGCGAAGGAGATGCCAACGGAAAGAGTATCATCAATAGACGCTGTTCAAAACGAAAGGGCAAAAACAATTTATTCAAATTATAACAATTTTCGGCAAAATTTTGATTTTCCAGCTACTTCTCATTCTAGAAATACTGTAACATAGAACAGGGATCAGCACTATATTATGGAACAGAGATGTGCCAATTTAAAATACAGCGGGGATGTATGTTACATATGCAATAGAAATCATACTAAGGGTAACTGTCTAGCTTCATGGCAAAAGGTGCCAGAATTGTGGAAGGTTAAATCATTTCGCAGCTGTTTGGCAAATCTAAAGGGATTGACCGCATTAATGAAGCTTCTATTAAGAGTGATGGTAGTGGTGAGTCAGTTGCTGTTGCAATAAGGAAAATTGGGCTTAATAATTGGATACGATAGATTTCCAGATAAATGGAGATTAGAACTTAAGCCTAATGACGTACCTATTTGTAAGCTCCCACGTAGAATTCCACTATTCATAAGAGGTAAAATCAAGAAAACTCTCGAAAACTTGGAGTACCGTGGTGTTATTTGTAGGCGAAAAGAACTTTCAGAATGGTCTCATCAATTACTGATAGTAGAAAAAGCAAACGGTAGTCTAAGACTATGTATGTATATATCCCAGTGCTTTGAATTATAACCTCCAAGAAGAGCATGGTGTTGTTCCAACACTCTCTTATTTTTGCGATGCTATGAGGGAGTTTAAATATTTTGCTGTTTTTGACTTAAAAAAAGTACATTCTATGGGACCTTTGAGTATAATGAGTACAAATTTTAAAAATCTGATTAATAAATATTTTTTAGAATTTGTCTGAAACTTTCATTTACTCGTATATCGATGATATAATTACGGGTGGTAAAATAAAAGAGTAGCACGATAAAAATGTGGAAAATGTATTTAATAGAGCTCGAGAAATAAATGTAAAATTCAAGACCGACAAAGTTCAATATTGCGTTAAGAACGTAAAGTATTTAGGCCATATTTTTATAGGTAATTCAATCCGCTCTGATCCAAGTCGCATAGAATCTATCCTCAAACCCAAAGACAGAAAGGAGTTATAAAGAATAATGACAATGTCCAACTATTTACGTGATTTCATATCAAATTTATGGAATATAGAGCTATATGCTATGGTATACGCCTGCGAGAAAGTCAATAACTATATGTAATCGTATATATGGGTAACGTGTCACGGTATATTCAGATCACAAACCTTTATTTGCGCGCTTACAGCGAATGAAATGGAAACTTTCTACCTAAAAACTCGAGTTGAAATATGTCCCTGGAAAGTACCTTTTTGTTGTGCATCTTTTGTCTAGAAAGTTTAGATTTGGTGTTAATATGAGTGAGCCCAAAAGACTTTTGTTTGAAAATAAAACCAAAAACGATAAGATCTTACAATATTTAAACAAAATTTTACTATAATACTATGTATAATGCCACACATTCTCTAATTAAGGAAACGTTAAGCATTCTTCACAAATCTCATATGGGCATTTCTAAGACTCTAAATAGAGCAACAGAAAGCATTACTTTTAAATGCTGTGAATGTGAGAGATTTAGACCATAAAATAAAATTCATTCCAAGATTGCGCACTCTTTACCTGAAACCCCATTTTTAAAAATTTGAGTAGACTGCCTGGAGTATGACGGAAAATCATATCTCGTTGCCATTGGATGGAGTATTGGAGTATTGGAGTAATAGTACTCCAAATGGATTGAATCCCATCCAATTCCGGATAAGACTGGAAAAACTGTTACAAATATTCTCAATAAAATATTTTCAATTCCTATGCCATTTGGTTTAACAAATTTTGCAAAAGATTCAAACTTCGACTGTATTTACAGTAGTTCTCGATATCCAAAGTCAAATCGGTTGGCAGAAAAGGCGGTGCATGTAACAAAATCTATCTTAATATAGAACTATACCTGCCACGGGATTAAACTATTTACCAAAAGTTTAGGACTTGGCTACCGATATGAAATGAAGAATTTATTCTGAAAATACCATTGGGTTTATCCAACAAATTTAAAGAACATCAACAAAGTATTAATAAATCTGATGATTCGATTAGATCTGGACGGGAGCTTGAACTACAACATGGGGAAAATGTAGTTTATTGGGATAGAGGGGTATGGAAATCAGCACGTGTAATTGCTAAGCATGATATGCCTCGGTACAAAATGAGAACAATAGGGTTATTCGTCGTAATATAATACGTTTCATTTAAGAAAGTCACAACATCCACGAAATTTTAAGATGCCGGAAACGAACCCATCAGATTCGATGGTTCCATATGATTCTTAAAATTTAGATGCACTTAGATTGAATAATGACTTTAAAGATCACGAAGATGATGGCGTGAAAGAACATAGATCAGCCTCACAGATGCAACAAAATCAATGTCGAACTGGTTTTGCCGAATTAAGACAGCACAAAATATGATAGGATCAGTAGGAAACCTGATCTTTTCCGCCCCTAATAGATAAAATTTTGAACATAATTTATACTTTCACATAATCAATACATGAATTCGATATTTAATTTAAGAATTTATTATGACAGATTTTATTGAATAGCTTGGTAAATTTTAAAAAAAAATATTATTGAGCTTGGCAACCCATAATATCTACAGACACGAATGTATATGGCTATATTTATGCTAATTCTAACGTCATGCTGGTCTCTTTCATTGATAGGAGTCTCTTAGCAATCAATTGTAATCCTACTATCGGTCAATAAATACATATTATAACAAATTGTGTGTACGAGTACTTAATTACTGTTAGACAGAACAACAATCAATCAGGAAATAAGTGTTGTTTTTTACAAACGGCCGCATACATACAAAATCGGTGACTTTGTTATGTTAGACAATGTCGTCAATACTTCACTAATTAATAAAAAAAAGTATTTCCAAATACAAAGGACCGAAAATTAAAAAAATTAAATTATGGTTTTTCGCTGAAGATGAATTTTCGATTAAATTTAGGATTTTCTTCAAACTTTTGCGGAGCCCAATCCGAAAAGTTTCTGCACTCCAAATTATCAAAAGGCTTCAATTCTTGAGTTAATTTGATCTTGTAAGGGTGTAGGCTAAAAATCTTTACGCAAAATTCGCCACAATGCGGACTGAGAAATTCCCAATTTCTGTGAACGGCATGGAATCGACTAATTTGGCTCATTTTGAACTGAAGCACTTACGGTTGCGATATCTTTGGTACTTCGGTGCGTTGTCTCACTGTCACAAGAACTTATCCACTATAGCACGCACAGCCTGTCTGGTGATACGATAATTACTACCGAAAATTGGAGTAAGCGCTCTTAGAATTGTGAAATTCTTATTCGGTGGTAATTTTTATTAATTTCTAAACGTTCATGAACTTCACCATGATAAAAATGTAAACTTTGACTGACGTTTTGTCATTGACAGGTCAAAAAAAAAAAAGTTTATGGGTGCCTTTGTATTAAAATACAAAATTGATATGTCCCTTTTGAAAAACCTTTTATTAAATAAATCGAGGACGATTTTCTGTCAGCATGATCGAGCTGTAGGAGTCATTATATGTACGAGTACATATTCATATAAAAAAGAAATATTGTCACCCTATACTTTCTTTTAGTACTTGTTTATGTATGGGGATCTAATTCTACTATGCATTTATTTTACTGTACCATTTAGCCATTCTTATGATTAGATTATGTATTTCATATTAAAACTGTTCTCGAGGGCAAAGCTGTAATTACGAGATGACTTGCAATAAAGGCATCTCACCGATAGCATCGGGTTGTTTTTCTTTCCTAAATACTCGTAACATTTACAACTTCATGCTGTATAACACTTGGCTCGGCTTTAGAAATGTGTTTAACTAATCAAAAAAAAAAAAAAAAAAAAAAAAAAAAAAAAAAAAAAATGGATGTGGGCGATTGTTGCTTCACTTAATCGAAACTTATACTGTAATTCAAAACAGAATAAAAGAGTACACAATTGTAGAGCACTTAACGTTGATCCAATTATGTATGTGAGATTACACCTCTCATTCCACCTCGAGCTCTTCGGTTCGCAGCTATTTGAATTGCACTCGAAATAAAATACGAATTCTATTTCACAAATTTTCAGGCTCAAATAATGTAATCAAAGCTTGAACCTGAAGTGTAATAATAAACCGCAGTTCCTCTCACACTGGATTTATTCATAAATTGTCACTTCACACACTGCAATCTTAAGCTTTGATGACTTTGCATTCTAAATGATGTTTTTGTTTTGATTGATAGACTACGCAAAAGACAAAGCTTTTAAAACGAGCTATCACTTTTGATATTTGCAATCACCAATAGACCTACACTCGGAGAACAATTTCTTATCATTAATCTGCTATTCATAGTATTGGGGATAAATTTCGTGCTCCATACCCCATAGTTCGAATGCACTTTCTGGGTTGTGAGAACAGTAGGGCCGGTTTGGAGGCATCATTTTCCTGGTTGCCTGCAAATATAAGATAATTCTTGTATTGTGAAATCCTTCAGATTGCATTTTATAATAATAACAAAAATAATTAGTGAATTCTTTTAATTTTGCTTAAAAAATACCTTGTATGTGTGGACAAAAAGTTGATGGAATTGGCGCTAGAATTCAGTGTTCATTGTGTAAGGTTTACTGCCACCTGAACTGCGAAAATCTTCAACAAAGTGAGAGTGAATACATACAAAAGAACAGCATTGCTTATCATTGTGTGTTGGATGATAAACAATGGCGTCTTTCTTTACAATCACCACCACCTGCTCCACAGAAAGTAAAACAAGTGCGTAGTAAAATTAGTGGCCTATCACCCGTTGAGGGAATGCATTTGTCCCCCTCTAACTTCGTGTCAACACAATCTGCTAATTTTGATGTGTAACCTGCTGCCATTCCACTTGAAGTTACTGCATTAAAAGAAGTGAATTCTAGTGATCGCTGCGAAAATGTGTTGGTGTCATTGGTTTTCCTAATGTTGACAATAGTAATGCTCTGTGTGCAGCTGTCAATTAGTTAACAAAAGGGATCGACGCAAAACTTAATGCCGATGAGTATGTTATGTCAAGAACAAAACTCAGAGCGTTTTACGCATACAATATAAAACCCAAGAAGTGTAGCAAATTCTCTGATTCAAAATCAGATAGTTGCTTCAAAGGACGTAATGAATTTCGCAATTTTGATAAAGAGATTTTTAGAAGTTTTTATCATTCAGTAATACAGAAGAGAGCATTTTTTATAATTCATCAAAATAATAGAAATATTCGCAAAAATGTTGATTTATTTCTGACTCATTTAGAGTAGTTTGTTAATAAGCCAGATTTAATTTTATTATTTGAAAAGTGAATTTATGTCACTGAATTCTTTTTAGTACACCAGGCTATACATATAAGTGTAATTCAAAATTGTTTCTAGGAAGCTTATCTTATGTGCTTTTGCAAGCTTCATGAAAATAGTAAAGATGCTTTTGTTGTGGAATTGACTACTCGGTTGTCTGATGAAAGGTCAACAAATTTATTCATTCTTTGTGATATAAATTTAGATATTTAATCCGATTCTCCAAATGTTTTAAATTATATATAAATTAAATTTTAATTTATTTATTTAGTTAAAAAAAATATTTTTATTTATTTTTATTTATTTTTTATTTACTATTCTTTCACAATTACAATTAAAATATGGACTCGCGAGTTGACTTCGGGCGATAGACTGCAGATTGGCATAACGAGCGCACCTGCTTAAATAGGATCCGTCACCAGCAGCAGTGCACATCACGATGGCTTCGTGTGCATGGTTTCAAGTGACACTTGCATTCTTTCGATGAACGTTAGATGAACATCCAGACGCAGCGTCGGCACATTCTATCACGTACATTTGTATTTCTTCTTCTTGATCGTGGGAGTGAGTATGTTCCTCCACTTGCTAATGCAGTACGATTATCTTCTATCTGCCGATGTAATGTAATTAGACTTAACTTATATATTTTATCGGCCAATGGCTTGGAATCTTGCTTTAGAGAACGTAGAAGAGTAATTCAATCAACACAAACCTGTATTGATCATATTTTCGGTAGGCTTGACCGCAGTTCTAACCTTACCATCACTAGCACCATAACAGATTGTAAAATAACGGATCATTGCATGATTTAGTTTTTCAAGGCACGTGAAACAAACGGAAAAGTTTGTACAGTCTGAGAAAATTTCAGCATTGAACTACGAACGTCTTAACCATGTTCTACTGCATGAACATTGGACAGATGTGTACCTTGAAAGCAATCCCACTAATTCTTTTTGACATCTTTGCTATTATCTTAAAAGCTCATGTTATCTCATGCCATATTGAAACACAAAGACAGTGTAAATTTTAAAGACTTAAGCCATGAATGTCTACGATTTACTAAAAAAGATTGAAAAGAAGATTCTAATTTATCTATTTTAAATGATGGCTCACCAACCTACAGCTCCCTTAGAAACGTTTATATAACCTGCTCTTCTCTAGAACTTCATCCCAAAATGCACTGGTATATTTCCGAAGACTTCCACAATACTGACCACTTCCTAATAACCACTACCATGAACTTATAACCATATTCCAATGAAAATCACCCCCTTACTAAATTTAAAATCTATATAGCAAATTGGACAATTTTCAAAAGAGAGATAACAATACTGTTAACGAACAAAGACCCATCAACAACCCAAAGAAAGAGGTTGCACTTATCCATCAGATCATCCATCAAATTATCCATCAAATCAATCAGATTTGCTGCAAACTCAACTATTCTTCAGACTTCCCCAATACCTCACAAACGCGCAGTCCCCTGGTGGAACTAGGAACTCGCTTATATTCGCAAAGCTAAAATGACTGCTTGGAAAAAATCCAAAGAAAACAGACTTTTGGATTTAGAACAACATTTTCAACACCGGTATCATCCCACAAAGCTGGAAAACAGCAGCTGTAATACCCATCCCTAAACTCAGAAAAGATAAGTTTACAATAGAGAGCTAGGACGGTACTATCTCTCTCATTCCATGCGCAGCAAAAGTACTTGAACAAATAGTTGCAAAACGCAGACTTTGGTATGCAGAAACAAAGCACCACTTTAGTCGCAACCTTTTTTGGTATCGTCGGTGTTTGTGTTTTCTGTGTTTGCCTGTGATTATGACTAGCGAATTCAGGGTAGACGTAGCCAATGTAGGCGGGCTAAAAAGTAATCACTTTTCTGCGTACGTTCACGTCTGTAAATATAGACCAGGCTGTTTTGGCACTTAGTGAAACACAGGTAGATCCCCGCCCACACCTCTCAGATCATTCTGTTCTGAAGCTACCTGCGTACGAACTAGTGCCATTATTCTTCTCTCACCGCGGTCTCGCCATTTATGTGCGTAGTGATGTAGCTTACCAAACTCCACCACAATGTGATCCATGTTCCAATCCGGAATTCAACTTCATGTGGTTAAAATTCCATCTCCGTAAGCAAATTATCCACTACTGCTTTATTTATAGAAGCGCCAAACTGGACAGCAATTCAACTTTTAACAAGTTTGGTGCGCTGTCTGACTCCATTCAAAGAATTGTATCCCAGTATCCTCATACTGAAATCGTTATTACGGGCGATTTCAATATACAAAATTCTGGATGGCTTCAACATTCTGGACAGACAACACCAGAAGGACGGTGTGTTGAGATCTTCGCTGCGGAAAACAACCTAACGCAGCTTGTAAATGAGCCCACGCGCATACCAGACGTTGATCTTGATAGTCATACCGCCAACACCCTGGATTTGTTTTTAACTTCTCACCCTGATAATTACACCATTGATGTGCTCTCCCCTCTAGGTTCGTCGGACTATTGTATCAGCTAATTTCTCGTACACCGACCACATAGTTAGCGAAAAAATTCCTAAAAGAACCGTATGGCAATACGAGAAAGCCAACTGGAGCGGTCTTAACAGCTTCTTTAGGAATTTTAACTGGTCCTCGATAACGACGTGGATGTCGCTGCTGATATGATTACAGACACCATTCTCTTTGGAATGAGATCCTTTATTCCTCATCGGATGAAGAGCATCAAACTAAAAGAAAAGGCATGGTACGAGTCAAGCTGTAAAGAGGCCGTCAGGGTTAGAGAAATGTTTTTTCAGTCCTAAAAGACCAACCCGACAGAGGAAAATAGAAAAAAGTTTAAATGAAATAACTGCAACGCCTTTCTTAAGCGTGCGAAATTCCTATACGGCCAAAAACTGAGGCAAGAAATACTGCAATGTCCCAAAGGCAGTAAACATTTTTGGTCGTTCGTCAAAAACATTAGAAATTCCGCCTCATCCTCCATCCCAACGCTCATTTACAATGACATTTCCGCTGTCAGCTCTTTGGATAAGGCCAATCTACTGCCTACACTTGAGTGCGTCGAATCTTGAATGGGACGAATCTACTTTCGCACTCGTGTAGTAGCAAGAGTACTTAAAGATCTCAACATACATAAATCCGCTGGTCCAGATGGTATATCTCCCCTTCATCTGAAGAGGTGTTCTTCCTCGCTGGCAAAACCACTGCGTAAGCTTTTTCATCAATCCTACTCTTTAGGACCCTTCCCGAGCAGATGGAAAACAGCATTTGTCCAGCCCGTCCCTAAAAAAGGTGAATCATCACTTAAACACGAAAACTTTTCAATGACCGGCAATATGGTTTTCGTAGCAACAGGTCCACTGGTGATTTAATGGCTGTCTTACCGAAAAGTGGAACCAAAGCGTACATCAATCTGGTAAAAGCAAGATAGTTGCACTTGATATTTCTAAGGCATTTGACAGAGTTTGGCATCAAGCTCTTTTGCCGAAAATGCGTGCATTTGGGATCGACGACTCTCTTTTTCAATGGATTAGAAATTACCTTTCGGAACGTTCAATTCAAGTTGTCTTGGACGGTTTCAAGTCAGATATTCACAAAATAAATGCTGGTGTACCCCAGGGCTCTGTTCTGTCTCCGACAATCTTTATAATTTTCATTAATTATCTCTTAATTAAATTTAACCCAGCCATTATCTATGAATGGCACTTGCATCGTCGAAACCGAAAAACTTTCCATTCTCCAACTTACGTTGGAATGACCACATATTTGATATCGCCAAAAATGCTGCGAAATGTCTAGGTTTCCTCAAGCGATGTAAGAAATACTTTACCCCCTCTGATCTGCCCACAATATACAAGGTGGCGCAAAATTAATCATCCAATTTTGCTTTTGAATTACTTTTATACTAAATAAAACAAAATGATTTTGAGTGATGGAAATCTTTATTTATACCTTTAAAATTGTTCCTGTTAAGTGGAAAGGATGATATCCGCCAAGTGGCACCCACCAGTGTTGATACACATTTATGCCCGTTTTATCGCATTTTCCATGACTTTCCGTTTTCGCATTCCTATCGAATATTCTGGTTAAGGACTGCAATTATCTTGGACAATTGAAGATGGTTCAGCGATTAACTCTCAAGAGACGTCTGTCTTACAATACAAAATCCAACAGGCGGCGAATTATTCGTACTCCCAGTGGGTGTTTGGCTTACCAATATGTGTAAAAGAACAATACCGTCCCAAAGTGCGGTCAATGTAAAGAAAAGCTAAAGGATATCTGGCCAACTCGCCCTTGTGAACGCTCCAGACTGTCGAAACGCCGAAAGACAGTTCGTTGCACATACGGTGGTGTTCTTTGCCACGGATGCCTACGCGAGCGTATCATTCATGCCTTCCTTATTGAGGAACAAAAGATTGCTAAAGCCCTCAAGAGTCAGAGGGATGCTGCCAAACCAGTAAAAGCTGTCGCTGCTTCCCCCCAAAAGAAGGCCGCTCCAAAATCGGCGTCCAAATCTAAGAAATAAGAAGTGTACATCATTAAAGCTTAATGATACATTAATAGAAATGCGCCTCATCGCTCATGATGATTTTCGACACAAAATCGTCCTCTTTTTTGTTAAAATTAATTGTTAAAATCACATGCGACTGACGGCCGGGAAGCATTAACTGGTGCACTGTTTGCACTTTATACGGGAGCATTTGTAAGTCTTTCACTAAAATTCGCTGTAGAGACCGTCTGGTGATGCCCAAACGCGATTAGGAAATCGACGTCGAAATTCACGCTGCGCTAACATCACCGACCGATTATTGGTCAAAAACATCGACACAATTAGTCCACGCTCTTGCGGAGTATAGCGCTTCATTGCTTGTCTGTGTGTTTACTGCAGCTGTATAGTTCACAAATGTCAAATATGATTGACGTACGACGCCACTTGCAAAAATTATACCATCTTCCGATAGGGTGATTGATTTTGCGCCACCTTCTATAAGGCATTCATCCGCCCAAAATTGGAGTACAATGCTCACATCTAGTTAGGTGCTCCAAAACATCTCTGCACCTGCTAGATAGGATTCAAAACCGTGCGATAAAACTTATTGAGGATATTAATACCAGTCAATCAATAGACACGCTCGAACACCGACCTAATGTCTCCTGTCTCACTTTGTTTTATCGCTTTGTTTTACCACTGAAATCGCCAGTAGCATTTTTTTTTTTTTTTTTTATTTATTTATTTAAGTATAAAAAGCAGATTGTACAAATAAGAGCTAAGCTCTTTTAACAGTACATATGACAAAAAAGTATAAAAGAGGATATTTAAAAATAAATTAAAAATATATTAATCTCATCGGCTTAAAAAAAAAATAATACTAATAATAAATTTAGAGCAACTATGTATAGTCGTACAAGTACTAATCCACTAAAAAAGTTTTAAATTATGGTAGAAAAAAAAAATATTATAATAATAAATAAAAGTGAAAATAAAATTGTAGGCTGTATTATATGTTCATATTTACAAAATTATTGTTATATGCTTGCCTCCTATATGCCTCAATGATCTCTAAAAAAAACCAAATAAAAAATCATTACAATTTTTTGTTCCAAGCGAGCGCCGGATTTCAGATGGAAACGAGTTTCACAGTCTTACGGAGTGAACAAAAAACAAACGGCTACTTTCTAAATAGAAATAATTTGGAGGATTAATTCTTAAAGTTCTAGATGACCTCGGAAACTGTATCTTACGGTATAGGTAATATGGCTTCTTATTGGTTATCAATCGTGCAATGGATAGGCAGTTGCGGTAATTCAGGTAGTTTAAAAGTGAACACCCTAAGATGGAATTCCTATACCTGGAAATATTATCAAACTTGCGCAGGTGGAATACATATCTAATTATGGAATTAAATGCAAGTTCCAATTTTCTAAAGCATACTGAGTCTAGTGAACTGTAAACCAAAGAAAAGTACGTAATATGTGGCACAAGAAGAGATCTTACTAATTTAAGTAGAAAGTCAGTCGGTATATAACGGGCGGATTTCCACAATAATCGCAGTCCAGCGTAAATTTTTTTTATTACAGCGTCGGTATGATTTGTAGCTGAAAGAGAATTGTTAAGAATTATGCCAAGGTTTTTGACTGTAATAGAAAAACATATTTTTTTCGGTAGACAGATAAACATCTGGGTATTCCTCAATTTGTCCAATTTTCTTACCAATTTCTAAGCACAAAGTCTTTTTAGCATTTAATTGAAGCCCATTTAAGGAAGCCCAAAGTCGCACTGCCTCCAGATCTTCATTTAAATGGCTGACACAACTCTGTATACATGTTCGCGGGCTTGAAACGTATAATTGGACGTCATCAGCGTATAAATGTACAGTCGCATGTTTACGAGCTAGGGGTAGGTCATTTATAAACAGAGCGAAAAGTAATGGCCCGAGTATTGAGCCCTGCGGAACGACACAGTGAAGCCTGAGCATGCTTGATACTTTGCCATTCATATGGATCTGTTGATATCTACCGCTTAGATAATTTCTAATCAGTTCTACGGCTCTTATTCCTAAACCAAACTTAACCGAATCTGTTCGGAAATCAACAAATTGAAAATAAAAAATATATTGTAAAAATAAGTTTATATTTATATAAACAAAGAAATGTTAACAAGTAGTTTATAAAACAAACAAAACATGTACTAAAACGAACCATAATAATGTCACGACACAAATGTCAATCAGAACAAAAATAACATTGGTTTTAGCAGTTAAAATAAAGATTTCAGTTTTAAGAATTATAACGTAAAAATTACCGAAAGATAGTCGTTTGGTTTTTATTTCTCCTTTTTTTATCGAAAAGTTCTTTTTTTGGGAAAATCAACATTTGGTCCATTCGAGCCAAATCAAGAATTTTTAATATAATCAACACAAAATTGTACAAGTACATTTGTCAACACAAGGATCTACATATAGATATACTCGCACATACATATTTATAAATGAAATTATCAACACTGAATTATCAACATTAGGAGATAGTAATACATAAATTATCAAAATCAACACAACAATTTAACATAATAAGAAAACCTGCAACCAGCAATTCATCAAGGATTCCATCGCTGCAGCCTTCAACAAAAATTTAAAAAAGCTCCAAAAGTGTGTGTGTGTGCACAGGAAAAGTCATCAGGAGAAGTGCATACCTGGAAGAAATTAAAAGGAAATCATCAGTCGGAAGTTCAAGTGAGTCCTTTCCATTATAATTACTCGTACTTACATTGTACACAAAAATTTACATATAGATATATACATATATATATATAATACGATTATTACTCCACATCTTTGTACATTTTAAAACATATATACATATATATATAATATAATATTATTAGTGGTTTTGTGTAATAATTTTCCACATCTCGTATAAATTTTCACGTCATGTCGTTCGGAAAATTACAATTAAACGTCCTTGAACGTATCAAAAAAGATTATGAGAATTTTGGGAAGGCAGACAGTGCGCGTTTGAAAAGGGCGAATTATATTCAAACTCGTATTTCAATATTAGACGAGCAAATGGTTCAGGCAAATAAATACCATGAACTTATCATGGTAGATGATGGCAAAATTTATTCTGAGCAGGTTTGTGTGTTAGTGCAGACATTTGATAAAATTCTCGATTTGTTTGCGGATTACAAAGCAGATTTGTTAGATGCATTAGACAAAATTCCGGTTATTAAAGCTGCTACGAACGGTTCAAGCGCAGCTCACTTAACAGCAGATACCAAGGAACGAGGTCACAACGAGCTGCGATTGCCGGTCATCAATATTCCAACGTTTTCTGGCAGTTATGAAACATGGAGGTCGTTTCACGACATTTTTGTAGCATTAATTCATAACAACCAATCTTTAAGTGATGTCCAGAAGCTTCATTATTTGAAGTCGTCGGTTAGCGGTGAAGCAGATCGTCTTCTACAGCACTTGACTATCGATCAAAGCAATTATGGTCCAGCATGGAAGATCTTGACAGAACGCTACGATCATAAAAGAGTGTTGGTTAATACTCAGCTGAAACTTTTATTTAATCAACATACAATTACCTCTGATTCATCGGCCAACATCAAAAGAATCCTGGACACGTCACAAGAAATAATTCATGCTTTGAGGAATTTAGGTCTGCCGGTAGAGAGTTGGGATGTTATTTTAATTTTTATTATTTTGCAAAAGCTTTCGAATAATACACAACAGTTATGGGAAGAAAAGCTAGGTTCGAGTAAGGAGTTGCCATCATTCAAGGAGTTTGTAGAATTTTTAGAGTGTCGGTTTCGTACCTTAGAAGCAGTAGATCCCAAGGGTTCGAGTAGCAAATCCGAGCAGCGTAGGCCAGGAACCCATGTTTTTTATAGCCAGCAGGAATCGAAAAGACAGGTCAACTGTAGCGTGTGTCAAAGAGGTCAGCATTCGCTTAGGAAGTGTGATCGGTTTCTGCAAATGGATGTGGAGCGTAGGAGGCAAACTGTGCGTAGGGTAAAGGTGTGCGAAAACTGTTTGGCATACAGTCATTTCAAACAAAGATGTCCCAGTGCGAAATGCTGCCATTTCTGTAAGCAGCGTCACCATTCTCTGCTACACGAAAATACTCGCAGCATGGGAAGAGCTACACACGGTGCACCTTCAGCTACGCAATTTGCTCCTCATCCATCTACGTCCAGCCACACAAATAACCATCAGCCACACCAGACTTCCATTGTCAATCCAAATGCGTCCGAGTTTCAACCACACACAACAAACAACAGTCATCTTAACAGCTACCATGTCAACACGAACACCAGGGTTTTGTTAGCTACAGCATTGTTGAGGGTTAGATCTTCAGATGGCGGCAGGTTAGTTTTGAGAGCGTTAGTAGATCCGGGATCTGAGGCTTCGTTCATCACTGAGTCAGCGGTCCAACGACTTGGTCTGAAACCAAAGAGGACGTTTATGAAGGTTAATGGGCTGGGGTTGGTCAGCAGTGGAACCACACAAAAGGCCGTCGACCTGGAACTTGAGTCGTTAACCTCAAGCTATACAGGCAAAGCGCATGTATTGGTCTTTAGGACACTGACTGGGCTTCTTCCGGCCCAACACATTAACTTCGATAAATGGAGCAGTATTCAAAACTTACCTCTGGCGGATCCAACGTTCAATATACCATCAAAGGTGGACATGCTGTTGGGTGGTGACGTCTATAGCGACATTCTTCTTGGTGAGGTCATCAGGATTGCGGGAAATTCCAGTCCGGTCGCTCAAAAAACCCAGTTAGGATGGATTCTATTTGGAAAGATACCCAGTAGCGCTCAAGTAAGCAGTTTTTCGTGCCAACTCGACTCAACCATCGACACAACACTCCGAAAATTTTGGGAGATCGAAGAAGAGCCCTTTCCAAGGTATGAAGCTGAGGAAGAAAAAGAATGTGAGGTACATTTTATAAAAAATACGATAAGATTACCTTGTGGTCGATATCAAGTTTGCCTACCCTTTAAGGGTGGGAATCGTCCGACCATGGGACCAACACGTCAAGGTGCCTTTAAACGATTCTTACAGTTGGAAAGGAGACTCCACTGCAACCCAACACTGTTAAGGGAGTATTCGAATTGCATGAAGGAATATCTCAAACTCGGTCACATGTCTCCTGTAAATGAGTCGGATCAGGTTCTTCAAACCCCATACCATTATTTTATTCCTCACCATGCGGTCATCAAGGAGTCCAGCACGACAACGAAGCTGCGAGTGGTCTTTGATGCGACGTTTAAACCAATCGGCGGAGAATCATTGAACGACCACTTGATGATCGGACCAAAGATGCAGAAGAACGTGATTGATATTATAATGAGATGGCGGTCATACAAGTACACATTTACAGGAGATGTTGAAAAGATGTACCGTCAAATTCAAGTCAGCAGCCAGGACTCGAATTACCAACACATACTCTGGAGAGAACAGCCTGAGGAAGATATAAAGATTTTTCGCCTGCGAACGGTGACATTTGGTACAGCTTCGGCACCGTACCTAGCTATAAGAGTTTTCCAGCAGTTGGCAGACGACGAGGCGCATAGATTTCCGTCAGGAGCACAGGTTTTGAAGGAGGAAACATATGTTGATGACGTCATCAGCGGAGGAGACAGCATTGAAGAAGCCCAGGAAAAGTTGAAAGCTGTTAAGGAACTGTTGGAGACCGCAGGATTCCACTTGCGAAAGCATGTCAGCAACTCCAACTTAGTACTTCAGCACATTCCACTGGATCAGCGTGGAATTGACTTTACCATTCCAATGGATGAAAATATCAACGTCAGAACTTTGGGCATAAGGTGGCTACCAGCACTTGACGTTTTTTCCTTCCAGGTTGCATCGATAAGTACTGCAGACTTCACGAAACGGTCAATCTTGTCTTCAATAGCCAAGCTCTACGATCCGTTGGGCTGGGTTTCACCATGTATAGTCAAGGCAAAGATGATAATGCAGCAACTATGGTGGAAAGGAAAGGAGTGGGACAAACCAGAACTACACTATAAACTGGTGAAAATGAATTACCTAAAGCGATGGAAACGAGTGCAGGCATTATTGCAATTGTTCTGGAGATGTTGGAGTTCGGAATACTTGTCACGACTGCAGCAGAGACCAAAGTGGATAAAGGCAGTACACGGCCAAATCAAGGAAGGAGATTTAGTTCTCGTCAAAGATGAAAGGCTACCACCACTCAAATGGAGAATGGCCAGAGTAAAGAAGCTTCATCCTGGTCCCGATGGTCTGGTCAGAGTAGTGACACTTAAAACAGATAGTGCGGAACTAAAAAGACCGGTAACGAAGATATGCCCACTTCCGAGCAACACATCAAACGCGGACACAACACAGATTTAAAACAGGCATACAACATCACAAACATAACCACCTATCGACATACTTATAACACAGATAACAATACCCAACACAACAAAATTTCTACATAAAGCGGAAACGTGATTGTGTCGCCAAATGGCCCCTCCTTGACCGTACTCGGACCAACAGTAACGTAGGATCTCGAGGAGGCAATCACGTCCGCAAAACTCTGAAAATTCAACACGACACTAAAACCATTGCAGATCTAGAACAAATATACGAACAAAAACCGACACTCTCAAAACAACAACACACAGAAATAAAACATTTTACCTTCAGCGGAACCGTGATTGTGTCGCCAAATGGCCCCTCCTCGACCGTACTGGGACCACCAGCAACGTAGGATCTCGGGGAAGCAATCACGTCCGCAAATTTCCACAAAAGTTCAACACAACGCTAAAACTATATGGGATCTCGCACAAGGATTCGAACAAAAATCCACAGAACCGACACTCTAAAATTAACAAAGAAAATAATAACGATCATACCAACTCAAGCGGAACTGTGATTGTGTCGCCAAATGGCCCCTCCTGGACCGTACTCGTACCGCTAGTATCGCAGGATCTCCAGGAGGCAATCACTTCCGCAAATACTTCGCAAAGTCCAACACATAATTTAAAATGATTATTAACATTCCGGATAAAACAACAACAAACACTCAGCAGCAGAAATAACCCTCTTAGTAAAATTGTGTTATTTCAAAGAAATAGAAACTAAAAGGGTCATAACATTAAAAAAGGGCAACAACAATTACAGGAATGTCAAATCACGGCAACACTACAAATGATAAATTCATAGTCCACTCAAACATAAATTTCACTCAACTTTACTGCGAACTCAACCATCGCATACTTCATACATCCCATCCATAGTACAATACAAACAGCACAACCAACTCAGTTCGATTAACCCACTCAGCAGCCATATACATTCATACACATCCCCACATACAGTCCACTCACTCGTGAGACAACTCGATCAAAGCCAATTACCATTCATGCTCAGAACTCCAAACACACACACGCACACAAACACACATAACTTACGCACTTGAAGCGTAATGAATAAAATCTAATAAACAAAAAAAAAAACGAATGGAAGCGAAAACTAATAAACAACATTTAAAATATTACAAAATCAATGAAATAATAGAAGTGTCAGTAAACTTACCCGAAATCACTGCAACAAATCAACACAAAAAAAAAATCACAACATCAACAGAAAACAAAAAAAATATGCGAATTTACTACCGCGCACATCACTTCCACACAATAGAACAACTTTTGTCACCACAAATTACGGAAGCTGTAGTATTGACAAAATTATAAAGGGAGATGGGGAGTAGCATCTGCATTACTCAAAAGTAGTTTTCTTTTGTTTGTCATGTCCTCTCGTTCACGTCCATTAGTGTGCATTGTAAATTGTTCTAA
This sequence comes from Volucella bombylans, assembly GCA_949129095.1. Classification (NCBI taxonomy): domain Eukaryota; kingdom Metazoa; phylum Arthropoda; class Insecta; order Diptera; family Syrphidae; genus Volucella; species Volucella bombylans. Next base: position 138,151,607 of record OX422140.1, read on the forward strand.
TGCCATTTTTTTTTTACATGAACTTGAATTCGAATTCAAATTGCCATTAATGGTCAGAACATCTGAAGACGGCAGCATCCAGAGACATTTACAATTGCGAACGCTGTTCACGGCCGGGGAGAATGTTCGGAAATCAACAAATTGAAAATAAAAAATATATTGTAAAAATAAGTTTATATTTATATAAACAAAGAAATGTTAACAAGTAGTTTATAAAACAAACAAAACATGTACTAAAACGAACCATAATAATGTCACGACACAAATGTCAATCAGAACAAAAATAACATTGGTTTTAGCAGTTAAAATAAAGATTTCAGTTTTAAGAATTATAACGTAAAAATTACCGAAAGATAGTCGTTTGGTTTTTATTTCTCCTTTTTTTTATCGAAAAGTTCTTTTTTTGGGAAATGAAATACTTTAATGCCTTTGAAAAATCCAAAAGACATAGTAAGGTTACATGCGACTTGTCAAAGTTTAAACGAATGTCATCAATTATTTTTACAAGTGCAGTGATACAACTGTGAGTTTTACGATAAGCAGATTGATGTTGGCTTATTAAATTGAGTGAGTCTACGTGTGTCTGAAGTTGATTCTTTATGACGATCTCAAGAACCTTAGACAAACCCGGGAGAATGCTTATTGGGCTAAAGTCGGCCAATTCAGAAGGATTTGAATTCTTTGGAATAGGTATCACTTTTGCAAGTTTCCAGGCTGGGGGAAAACAAGATTTAACAATGCAACAGTTATAGATATGGGTGAGCGTATCTACCATATGCAGCACTATTATTTTGATGAACTTCAGTGAAATACCATCTATACCTATAGCGGTAGACTTTACAGATTTAACAGCAAAAATAATATCAACGCTGTTAACAGTTTTGAAGGAAAATGTTGGACCTGAGTAGGCTGAGGGTCCACAGCTTAGATCTGTTTTAGTTGAAGATATAGGATTAGGTAGAAAAGGTTTGCTTACAAAGAAACTATTTAGTAGATCCGGATCAGTTCTCTCATTGCTAGGAAAACATTTTTTGTCGGAATTAATTCCCAGCTCACGCAATTTTTTCCAGAGATCTTGAGGTCTTGCATTGGTTTTAAGTTTGGAGGTGTAATAACGCTGCTTTTGTTTACGGGTCTCTGCAGTTGTTAAGTTTCTTAACTTAACAAAGGTGGCTCTATTTATAGATGTAGGATAAGTCTTCCATCTGCGATAGGCTTTGTCACGAAGCTTCATGAGCTTTTTTATATTTGGAGTAAACCAAGGGCAACCAGGATCCTTAACAACCACCCTCCTTATTTCTACATATGTATTGAAGAGCTACAACACCATCGACTCGAATAAGGCAATTTTGACATTAATGTTAGCGAGATTCCAATATAAATCCCAAGGGTATATTGACGCTTCATTATGCAGAGCTGGTAGGTCAATATTATTGAAATCTCTAAATAGCACCTTCTTGGGAGGAAGTACAGTATTCATGTGAAGGTCAAAGGTTAAAAATATTAGGTCATGAGACGAGTTAAAGCCGGGTACGGATATTTGATCGTGGAATAATACAAGTGTCACATCTGATACAATAAAGAAGTCCAAAAGTGAAGGTCGACAACCTACTCGGAAATGTGTCGGAACGGAGTTATGAACAATATTAAGACCACAGTTAATAGCAAGATTTTTAATGGAATTTGCTTTCTCATCATTTTTCAAAAGATTTTTATTGAAATCACCGCAAAGTATTATATTCTCATAACATGGGATAAAGGTAAGTAGCTCGGTTTCGATTTCTGTAAGAGCAATGTTTCGACTCGGTACGTAGATGCAACCAATAAAGCATTTTTGATTATGATCGGAAATTACAACAAACAAAAAATCACAGAACGAAGAACTTCCGCTTCTTTTTAAAAATTCACATTTAAAGGCCGATCTATAATAAATTGCAACCCCTCCTCCCCTTGAGGATCTGTCACCTCGAAGTATTTCGTAACCGTGAAGTGCAACACATTTGTCATCATCACCGAATCCATCATCAGCAAGAGGGATCAACCAAGATTCAGAAACACATATTATGACAGATTAATATGACATTAATATGACAGATTCTTAATCCAGAGCACCGGTTAGCAAAAATGTTAAGCATGGCTTGGCCGCTGTTAAAATTGTTCACATCTTCGACTAAGTGAATGTCACCTATAAGAATCCAACGAAACGACGCCTACAACAAAGATCCCAATGAATTTTACGACATTACAATTGATAATAATCATTTTGACAGACAGGTGACAAACAAACATATCAACAGAAAACATATTTAAACACTCGATTTTAAAATCAAAAAGGACAGGAAATATAACACACCTACAATATAAAATAATATACATTACATTTTTTTTCATATATCTTTTAGTTCTAACGATTTCTTAGCGCTCCAGCACAAAAGCAGATAATGTTGATTGGTGATAACATATTTAAGTGAGTTTCGTTGTTGAAGTAATTTTTATTTCGCTGTCGTCCTTGCTCTTTCTTACGTGCACCAAGCCATCTCGAGTTCTCACACAAAAGAGAATACCCTCTTTACGTAGCTGAAGAGCATAACGTAGTAAAGAACTGTTCTCAGGCGTGAGGCTCTTGTTGATGAAGATGCGGTTGTTTCCTGTACTGTTCTTGCTGCTGACATTGGGAGCATAAGAGAAGTCTTCAAGCTGTGCCAGCGTTAATCACTTATGAGCACGGAACGCAGTTAACAGTGCACGTTGCTCCGTGTGCGAAGAGAGGCGAACCAGTAACGAGCAGTGATCGTCGTCAGCAGATTTAGGCTTTAGACGGAAAGCATCGAAGTGTGGTGAAATTTGGTGTCGTAACTTGTTGGCAATTGTTTTCACCACTTCAATGGGATTCTCACCAGGTTTTCGTGGTACACCGCGAACAATAACATCTTTGAGTCTTTCTTTTCTATGAAGATCAGCTAATTATTCTCTTATTAATTTGTTTTCCTCACGAAGTTTACTTAAGTCACTCTCAAATTGCTAGACTTTGGTTTCGAGAGAGGATATGGCGGCACTAAGTTTCTCGTTAAAATTGGTTTGGAATTCCTGAAGCAGTGATTTGAATTTTTGCAGCAAGTTAGCCTCGACTTCATGGAGTTTCTCAGATAAAGATAGTTTTTATCTGAGGGCTTGATGTTTATTTGATTTTGTTTTAATATGCTGCCATCTGCAGGAGATTTATCCAATGTCAGTGGGGAAGCAAATGGTGACTTTTCTTTAAGTGATTGCTGGCGTGGATTCATTATGAATATTTCAAATTATTTTGCACAAGTTAACTCAAGGTATTCGGCTGATTTCACTAGTTGGTCCGAAACAAACTTACTAAAGTTTTAAACTAAGACAACTTTTAGCAAATCTGATCAAAAAGAGGGTAAAAGCCAGGAGCGAGTTAAATACACGTCTATTCAATACATATACTCGTATATATCTGCATTCCGCCCATTCAAACTTTCAACCGTAACACCCGTCTCGCTATGAATGCTCATCAGTATACCCTCAAGCCCATTTTCGGACGTACATAAAATATCGTGATTCGTTCCTAAGCCGTACAACTCGCTTATGGAATGCCCTGCCGATCTCTGTATTTCCTGGTCGTTATAACTTGCAAACATTTAAAATCAATGTACATCGGTACCTCTCTTTTCTTCCTACATAAATTTCCTTTGCCCGCGCTGTGAACAATCACCTTAAGGGTAGACAAACCCGTTGAGCGCGTATAAAAAAAAATAAAAAAAAAAATAAAAAGTCACATTCAAGACTAATCAAGGATGCACCGATGTCCCACGGTACATATATATAACTATGTGTCTAGAGCTCTAAGCTCCAAAAACTATGTGTCGATACTTACCATAGACTTTGAAAAAGCGTTATCGTTTCTTAGTAATAGGAAATTTTCTATTAAAAACAATAATTCCCATTCAACCACATTGCGCCTACATAATGGGATCCCTCAAGGATCACCCACCCTTATTCGATATTTTATTTTCTGTTACATTTGAATATATACTCGTAAGTGACATTTTAACAAAGTACAAGCACTTAAGTTACTGCGTATACGCAGATGGCGTATATAACATATACTATGCAAAAACCGAAATGTAAACAAAATTAAATTCATATTTATCTTCATCTATTTGTTTATTTTCACACACCATCTCGAGGAGTGTCTGCAAGAGAACTCTTTCATCCAGACGTGTCACATACAGCTGGTCTTCTGGCAGCAACTCTGTTATGCAGAAATTCTGCTGGAAGGGGTCGCTGGTTGCCACAGGCAGCAGTGTGATTCTATTCTGTTGCATTTGACTAGAGTCACCAATATTTGTTGCGGACGCAGCTACGAGTAGATCGGCCGTTGACTTGGATTTACTCTTCTTGCTGATCAATCGATTGATGGTTGAAAATCCATTCTTCATGCTCGCGAGTCTCACAGTTATATACAGTTATACCTATAAGATAAGTACAAAAAAAACTGCAGCCTCTGTGAGTGAGAATGTGCTTGAGGATCCGGAACTGTCAATCTACTGCGAGTTCTTTGGCCCTTATCTGTTCACTTTTAATAAAATGTTGGGGAAAAAAAATTGTTGGGCCAACTGACGTATAAAACCCACCCGCTGCATGAAATAATCCCTGGGACCATTGCTTGAGACGGCAATACACGGATAAGGCTATAGTGCACATAATATCAATACAGGAACTATGGGTGTGGAATAAACGTCGATATCGGATGTTTAAAGGGTTTCACACCACTACTCGTATATGACGAGTATTCCGAACTCACTCTCTGCATCCAAACTTGGGCAATTTTGCTACCAGGATTTTATTTTTTATTAAAAGAACTTAAGTGGGTGTGATTACTCTTATAATGCCCCAGCATGTGTTAAGGTTCTCGGAAAATTGGATAGAGAGAAAAAGAAACATGTTTGGGCTCTGTGGTTATTTCGCTCCATGGGTGGCATCCAACATTTGATGGGGAGACTAGATTCTCAGTGGAAGTTTGCTTGTTGGCTTACTTGATTTTTGCTAACTGAAAAAATTAATGTCTTTCAGGAGCGGCTGTGATTCGAACACCGAACCTTCCGAACCCAGTTGCTGCATAAATAAGCTACAAAACAATTGAGGAATGGGACAAATTCATCGTTGAGTCTGCTCTTTTCCCCTATGACTCATTATTAACTGAGGAAGGTGGTAGTCGAACTCATTGAATACTGTGATTCCAGGAAGATGGGACTTATCACATTCTGCGATTCCAATGCTCAGAATGGTTTCTGGGCAGTATCAGATGTAACGTGAGAGGCAATCTTCTCCTAAACTTGAAACTACGAGTATAGTCTGACTTGGTTGTCAGCAATGTTGCTTTCAGTCTACTTTTGTTACGAGAGTAAGGCAGCATGGTATGCTGGAAAGTACTATTTGAGGTTTCCATGTGAGACCATAGGTACGTCAAATTCAGAATCGGATGCGAGGTCTCGACCTTGTTGAAGACTGAACATGATTTAAGGAGGAACTCAGCAAGTCCAACAGTGGGGTGCACTGAGGTTAGCGTATATTTAGTTAGTTTTAAACGCGTAAGTCCCGATCAAATGTGATCTTCCTTTTTCCTTTCCTCTGTTTTTCTTTCATCTATTTCGACGATCTAGAGCCGAGCAATCGCGAGCGTACCACTGCCATCTACTCCTGCATCATGGATGCCGTCTTTGGCATACTATACTCCTTACAAATTCCCTCATGTTGGAAAGAATGGTCGAGATCTCTGTGTGCAAAACTGCTTTGCGAATAGATTCTCTCTCTAAGATGCAACATGCTTATAGTCGCGGAAGATGCTGCGGGAGTGCACTTCAAAATCGGGTACGTAGAATAGAAGGCACCCTTGACAAGAAGAAATTCGCGCTGGGCATTTTCTTCGACATTGAGGGTGCTTTGGACAAGTCAACTTTTTACGGCATGTGTAACTCGGTCAGACAATACGACGTAAACGAATCGGTAGTTTTGTGGGTCAACGTAATGCTGATGAATATAATATTGATTGTGAATGCTGACTGCGGCCAATATATCATCTTGGCCATTGCTATGGTGCATGTTGGCCAACTCTTCGCTCCATGCACTTAATGTTGTGTTGTAATGTTGGATCATATCTAGTGACTGTTTACTCTAAAGCGCAGGCAGCCCTAGATATGATCGAATATTGGCGCACTAGAAATGGGCTTTCAGTCAATCCTTTCAAAATGGAGGTTGTCCTCTTTACGAGAAGGGAGGAGCTTTGATGACCTTGAGCGCAGCCTTTTTTTGACTCTGGTCTCGTCTGCTGCAGTGACACCAGAACTCCTGCTACAGAAAAACCACGACATCGACTTTTCGTGTGCCCAAGACAAGTTTCGGCCAGAATCTCAGCTATAAAATGGATGTAATCGGGTCTGCACGGATGGCTGTAAAACCGATTCACCTAGGATGCGGCGCTAGTGACATTTTGGAGGACGATAGCTTTAGATTTCACTCCTCGTTAGGCAAACTTACGTCTGTCTCCCAAACGGAGATATACGCAATTCTGATGGCAACAAACTACATATATTGTGAAGAACCGGTGGAGGGTTCGAAAAATTTGAATCTGTTGCCAGAGTTGTATGGTGCGCCCTGCATGCAAGTGGATTTCATATTCATGTTATATTCCTCTCCATATTTGTTTAGTTATGTTTATAAATCTTTATTTTACTTTGACCTTGCAAAGATTCCAAATTCTACTTTACAACAATAAAAGAAAAGCACGTGTGTGTGCTGGCAAAGCAAAAATTGAATACAAAAAAAAAAAAGATCCTGCCCGGTTGAAGCATCTGGTTCGAAACATTCCACCAGACAGCACCATTTGGGGACTGCCCGGCTACATTTGCCATGTGCGGTTTTCAATGTTACGTTGCGGATTAGCCCATCACTACCAGGATGAACTTCCGTGATCCGGCCCAATCGCCAATGGGTCGGAGGTAAATTTTCATGTCGTACTAAGACGATGTCACCAACTTGTACGTCCTCTTCACGTCGTTGCCATTTGCTTCGAGTTTATAATATGTGCAAGTACTCGTCACTCCATCGTTGCCAAAACTTCTGGTGGACCTGTTGCAACCATTGCCAAAGCTTGAGTCGATTACGGGGAACCTCGGTAAGATTTGGCTCGGGAACTGCGATGATGGAGGACCCAATAAGAAAATGGAGTGCTGGGTGTGATAAAATGCCAATTCGTTCCCAGGTTGGCCAACGCTTGTTAATTTGCACCACTGGTCCAAGTAGCTAAGTCTTCTTTAAGCTTGCGGTTTGCCCCAACGAAGGCTGTACCGTTATCTCTATATAGATCTCGACAGGGCCCACGCCGACTGATAAATCTCGTAAAGGCCGCTAGAAACGACTGGGAAGTAAGATCGTCCACGACCTCTATATGTACAGCCTTCGTAACCATACAAATAAAAATAGACAAATAAGTCTTCAAAGTTAACCGGGATCGTTTTGCTCCAGCACGCAGAAAAAATGGCCCACAATAGTCAAGGCCTGATGCACTGAAAGGGTGGGCAGCAGTAACCCTTTGCCTTGGCAGCGTAGCCATTTTTTGCGCAAGAACAGCACCACGATGACGTCTACAAATAGTATAGTTGTGCAGAAATGTTCGTACGGTCTGTCTAGCTTGCAAAATCCAGTATCGATGGCGAAGGGTCTGCAGCATTATCTATGTGCCGCCGTGAAGCGTCGTTTCATGCGTCTGCAGAATCAGTAGCCAACTTAAAGCCGCAGACTTTGGCAGGATAATTGGAAAATGGTAGTCATAGGGTAAAGGTGTATTCTTAATTCGACCACCTACTCGGAGAATATCTTTGTCATCCAAGAATGGGTTAAGTGAGAGTAGCCGACTCGAGTTCGATAATCTGGAAGCATTTCGAAGTTTAAGTATGTCATTGCTTCGCTTATTCCAAGCGAATTACAATTTCCAGGGCCTCATCCAACTCCTCAGGCCCAATTATAACTCTTCGAAGTAGTTGCCGTCGTTTCAGCGTGTAGCGTCTGATGCACGCTACGATTCGTAGAAGACGAAAAAGAGAACTGAACCGTTCTATCAGTAGAATGACTTTCCCATCTGGCATTCGCGTTGTAAGTCAAAGACCCCCTTTCTTCCTTTCGCACTGTAAAGATTTCTTCTTCACTAAGTAAAGTATTGTGTTGTGAAGTGGTTAGTTCGTCCATCAACCACTCCGGTCCCTGAAGCCATAAGCGATGTTTTAAAAGAGCATCCGCCTCTATGCCTCTACTTGCTCAATCCGCTGGATTCTGAGCCGACCGTATGTGGTGCCATCGGTCGGGAGATTTCAGTTCTTGTATCTGTCCAACTCGGTTTGAAACGTATGGTTTAATTTAATTTAATTTAATTTTAATTTAGGCCCGGGTCAACCCCGGGCAGCTTTATTGTGCTTAATACAAGCATTGAACCTAAATACTATACATATAAAACTAATAAAAATTTAATTGTTAGAGCTGTGGAGTGTTGGTACTCGTAAAGAGCGAGGGGAATAAAGGGCAATCTTAAGGGAGTGTTTGTTCAGGTGATAGTCAAAGATTGACTGGAATTTGTTCGCTTCGCGAAGCATTCGAGATAACGGTTCATGGTATCCGTAATTAGTTCGGTGGGAATTAACTCGGAAGAGAGGTACTGTTCTTAGATTATGTGGATTAACATTTAAGGAGATGCATTCGAGGAGAGCCTCAGAGTCAATGTTACCATTTAAGAGCTGATGGACAAAAACTATATCACAAACTTCTCGTCGTGTAATGAGGGGTTGTAAGTTAATAAGTTTCAGTCGATTATGATAGGGGGGTAAATTGAATGGGTCAGACCAAGGAAGTCCCCGTAACGCGAACCAAAGGAACCTACGCTGTACCGATTCAATACGTGCAATTTGCGCAGAATAATATGGTGACCAGACTGGACTTGCATACTCGAGGAGGGGCCGAACAAATGTGGTGTAGAGTGCTTTAGCCACATATGGGTCGTCAAATTCCTTAGACCAGCGCTTAATGAAGCCAAGAGTCGAATTGGCTTTACTAATAATGCTATCTATGTGAGAGCGAAAGTTCAGTTCGCTATCATAGATAATGCCTAAATCGCGCATTTCGGTCACATTAGGAACAAGCTCGTTGTTGATGAAATATGCACGAGAAGGAGTTGTATGACGTTTTCTAGTGAAAGTTAAAGCTTGACATTTGTTAACATTTAACTCAAGAAAATTATGAAGACACCAAATGGAAAATCGATTGATATCATCTTGCAACAGAGAACAGTCAGAGGGAGACAATATGTGGCGGAAGATTTTGATGTCGTCAGCATAGATGGAGATAAAAAATTGTTAACGATGGTATCAACATCATTAATTGTTAATATAAAAAACGGGGGACCAAGATGACTTCCTTGGGGAACACCCGAGGTGGCTTTGAAAGGTTTATATAATGTAGACCTAAACAGGACACTGTAGTATCTATCATTTAAGTATGAGGAAATCCACGTAACGAAATCTGATCGAAATCCAAGGGCGCAAAGTTTTAAAAGAATTACTTTATGCGAGACTTTATCGAAAGCTTTGCTGAAGTCGGTGGTTATTACATCTACTTCTTTGCCATCTTCTAATACACATAGAGTACTTGATACAAATTCAATGAGATTAGTGGTAGTGGACCTGCCCTTAAGAAATCCATGTTAGTTTCTTGAAATCACTGGCTTACAATGAAAAGACATAGCATCATAAATAATGCTCTCAAAGAGCTTGGGTATTGTGGAGAGCTTCGCAATAGGTCTGTAATTTAAGATTTCATCTTTATGGCCTTTTTTATGCAGAGGGATTATATATGAATTTTTCCAGGAATGGGGAAAGGCGCATTGAGATGAGGAAAGTCTGAACAAGGCAGTGAGAGGTTTTACCAAGTAGGCGGCGCACTTTTTTAGAACTATGGGGGGTACACCATCAGGTCCAGCGGAACATTCACTTTTTAGATTACCTATCTTTTCATCTACTAATGCCGTTGAGATATCCACCGAAGTAAAGGATGTTTGTGGACAGCTGTTCAAGTATGAGAAATAAGATAGATCGGGGTTTTGGATGTGGCAAGCAAACGATTGGCTAAAGAATTCGGCAAAGAAGTTTGCTATTCTTTGCGGATCATCAGACGATGAATTGTTGAACGTCATGGTGGAGGCATAACTGTCTAACTTTTTTTTAGAGTTGATAAACTGGAAAAAGCGTTTGGGATCAGAAATAAGACTATTATGCATGCGGCTTAAATAATTGGAATACAGTGATTCACATAGATCTGAAAATTGGGTATAAACAAGGTGGTATTTATTAAAAACCGCTTCAGAACGTGTACGAAGATAGGTGTGCCAAAGTTTATTTCTATTATTTTGTATTGACCGGAATTCCTTGTTATACCAAGGTGGGGATAACGATGGAATTTTTTGCGGTACAAAAGGAACAGACTGGGAAAAGCAATCGAAGATGATATTGTAAAAAAGAGGTAAGTGCATCATCAACGGGAATACTAGAGTTGAAGAGAAAATTGAAATTAGCTTTAGAAAGAAGATTGTTTAATTTAGAAAAGTTGGCTCTTCGAAAATTAAAGTTGTAGACGTGTTCAAAGCAAAAAGGTTTTGAAACGTTGGACGAAAACGTCATAGAAAGAGGTGGGTGGTGAGAATCTAGAGTGGTAAGGAGGTGCTTGCTGGCTGAGACTATGCTGTTATCTACGTCAGTGGAGAAGATAAGATCGAGTTGTCTACCATGATAGTTGGTTATGCCAATTAACTGAAAAAGTCCGGAGTCCACGAGACAGTCAATAAAAAGAATTTCTTTCTCCGAACTTGCATTGCTGGCGGTGTAGTATGAATCATCAGTGCATATCCATTTGAGTCGTGGTAAGTTAAAGTCACCCATAACGACAACTGTGTCATTTGCGTCAGCTTTGGCAAACAGGGCATCGAATTCGTCAACAGCTAGTTGGTAGCTGCAGGTTGGTTGCGATGGGCGAATGTAGCAACAGCAAATAAAGAGATTGCGCTTAGAAATAGGAATTCTTACGCAGACAAATTCAAAGCAAACTGTAGATAGTTGCTTAAATAATTTAGAATTAAGGCGAGTAGGTACAGCCAAAAGTACTCCGCGGCCATTTGATTCGTCGGTATTCATAAGGCCATCGTTTCGGTGGACATCATAATCATGGGTAAATAACTCGCTATTCTTAAAATTAGAGGAAAGGTTGGTCTCAGTAAGAGCGAAGATATCGTACAGCAGTCTTTGCGAAGTAATATAAACTTCAGATGTTTTTGTGGGAAGTCCTCTAACATTTTGATAGTAAATGCTGAGGAAATCAGGGAGTAGAGGTTGGTTAGGAGCGAAAATAGTTCTTAAAACTAGAACGCGTTCTTTGAAGGTGCCAGAGTCGCGTTGAGCTGACATGGGTGGCATAAGAGGAGAGGTCGTTTGCAACGTCGGTAGGCGTGATATTAAAGGCTTCGTGAAACCGTATGAAAATCTGACGTAGGTCTCTTGGGTTTTTAGGAAGTCCTTCTTGCTGAATGGAAACCATAATATTTGTTTTGGTTGTGCCATCAATGCAAATGGAATCAGGCTTATCGTGTAGATAAGCTAGATAGGCGAACGTTTTCGTAAATTCTACGATCTCTAAGCCGGGATTGAATGTAACGGCCATCATCACCCGAAGCGGCGAGTTGCTTGGTTATCTTGATCTTCGGTGGGAGCATAGGGTCTATAAAAGTTGTAGGGTTTGTATCTGATTTAGACGGAGGGGACGGATTGAGGGTGTGGGAGTAAACGAAACTAGGGTAGGTGGACTTATTAGAAGCCGAGTTAGTAGAGTAAGTTTTACTTTCTTTGGCACCGGACTTGTATGGGAGAACAAAAGATACCCGTTTGTGCGATGAATTATTTAGCTTAGAATTATTGGATGAACGGAAAGGAGATGTGGAACGAATCGCTTGGGAAAAGGAGGGGAATGTTCCTACTTTAAGACTCCAATTTGGGTCAGAATTATGTATGCTGGTTTGGTTGTGAGGCTTGGGGGTTGGCTTAACACTAGGCTTAGATTTAGTCTTAAAATTAATCTCCTTTGCCTTCATCTTGTCCGTTGTAGGCTTTCGGTAGATTACTTTTTTACGGTTGATTTTCCTCATTGTTAATTTCTCTAGCTTAAATGATTCGGATGTGGAGTTCTGAAAAAGCCGTTCATATTTTGAAGGAATATCAACATTGAATAGCGTAAACTTTGAGAGTTTACCGGCCGACTTTTGTTTGCAGTTTCTGATATTAATTTTAAAATGCTGCTTAAAGTAATTGATCAGCCAAGTCGGGTTTGCATGTGCGGATGCAACTTTAATAGAGAAAGTGGTTGTTTCCTCCGTATTGGACTCACTTAGCTTTTTAACTCGACTATTCCATTCAGATACGGTCCAGGAAACTCCAAAGCGGGTAATTGAAGGTTCAGGAGATGCTGGAAGTGCGGGAGATGCTGGAGGTGCTTGAGATGCAGGAAGTGCTAGAAACGCTGGAGGTGTTTGAGATGCTGGAGGTGCATGAGATGCTGGTAGTGCATGATATGCAGTAAGAATCGGAGGTATGGGTGTAACTTCAAGTTCATGAACCGAATGCAATGGAGAGGAAGGTGTTAGGACGGCGTTTTCAAGCATCTCAGCAAGTAGCGAAGTGTTGTAGGCCATGCTTGATTGAGGCTGGATGTGTGAAGTAAATTCCTCAATCTTACCGAGAGTGATCCTGATTTCATCAACAATGCTGCTTAGTAATAAACGAGACTGTAATGAATCGTTACTTATTTCGTCGATTTTACTCATCATTGTTGTAAGCCGTGGATCACTTCTGTTAGGAGAAGGTGTTGTTCTTATGGACGGAGCTTAGAAAAAAATATCAAGGTCAGAGCGTAAGGAGCAAAGAGATGCCTTTAATTCATTTAGGGTTGATAAATGTGAATTAGAAACCGCTTGAATAGCACTTTTCAACTCGATACTCGTTTTATGTTCACTATCACATTTAGAAAGTTCTGCATTTTTGGCCGTACTGCATAAATTTAGATCTGAATTGACTAGAAGATTGGTCAACTATGCAATACAGATCTTCAACACTCTTCTGATTTTGGTCAAGTTTTTCAAATTCAAGTTGAACTTTCTTAAAAAACAGTTTATGTTCGACATCAAGAACATTTATGGAATCGCTTAAGCATTTGATGGCCAGCATAATATGGGAGGGTGAAACATCCTTACATTCATCACAGTAAAAAAAAATTGTTTTTATAATCTCTAAGACAGAGGATAGATCTTCTGCTCAGGCCTACACAGAGAGCGTGAAAAGATCTTGCACATAACCCTCTGCAAATCACCAAGTCAGCATTTAAATCATTCGTGAAAGTACATTGGGGGTTTCCGCACTGATTTGACATGTTTATGTTGAGGTAGGACAGAGTATTTTTTTTTTGCGACGTTGACCAAGTTTATTGGGGGTAACACACTGTTTTTGCAAGGGTTTAAATCATTTTTTTCGCACAGTCCACGATATGATAGTTGGGATTGGGGTCGGTCACTGGGTTTGTTATATTTGTTTTTTTTTATGTTTTTTTTTATTTATTTCTTTACAACAGTATTGGCAGAAAAAAATGAAATAAAATTCAATTTAACAATGGGAGCGAAAACAAAATGCGACCGAACAGCAAAACGGCTTAAGTGTTGCAGGGTGCTTGCGTAGCTAACAGAGCACAATGTTTGAATCCGACCACAACCAATACGGCGTGTTTTGCAGTTCAAGTGCGATACGAACGTTCTGCAGTATCACAGCCAACAATTGTAGCACCCTTCAGTGGAGCTACCTTGAAGCGAGCAGTCAGAAGCGAAATATGCGGTGGTTTTTTCGGACGAGTTGTTCTGGTGTAGAGAACAGCAGCATATGCCCTTGAGCTTGCATCGCAAAAACCATGGATTGTAATTTCTCCATCTGTCATACCTAAGTGCCCAGCTGCACTCGAAAACGTTGTAGTTCGTGGAGACCATTCCAAAATGTAAGCCATTCTTCAGACAATTCCGTAGATAGGGGAGCATCCCAAGTAATACCCCCAGACCAAAGACTCTGAATGAAGATCTTGCCTTTATAATGACTGGTGCGAGCAGACCAGTTGGATCAAACAACTGTGCAACTTCACTAAGAACCCGCCTTTTCGTAGGAAATTTAGCTGGTTCAACGAGCTGAAGAGTAATTCGTCGCTCTCTGGATCCCACTTCAATCCGAGCACCGAAGTTTTCGCAGGATCGATGACATGTTCAGTTTCTGGGTGCATCTAACCCTTGATATCGCGAATGACTTGTGGACTATTGGAACTCCACTTTCGAAGCTTAAAATGACCACCTGAGAGAATTTTGTCGACGTTCGTAGCCAATAGTACTGCTTCATGAATTGAGTTGCAGCTAGTCAAAAAGTCGTCGACATAAAAGGACCTCAAAATAGCGTCCCGCTGCTGAGTGCAGTCAGCCACTTCACGATAATTGTCGAGTGCACATTGTTGTAAGGCACGTACAGCATTGAACGGGCTACCAGCCATCCCATACGTCACTATGACCAGATCGTAGACCCCAATGTCCCTTTCAACTGACTCACGCCAAAGAATGCGCTGAACATTTTTTCAATGTCCGCTGTGAGAGCGATGAGGTAACAACGAAAGCAAACAATTATATTTATCAGGGAATCTTGTATTGTGGGACCAACCAGATGAACGTCATTTAACGAGATCCCTGTACTTGTTTTAGCTGACGCATTGAATACAACGCGGAACTTTGTGGTCACTGCGTGATGTGGAATGAAATACCCGTTTAGATGGTCGCCAGGTTGACCATCATATTCCATATGACCGAGGGCGGAATACTCACGCATGAAGGCGACGTACCGTTCTCGCAGATCCTCATTCCCAGCCAGCCGACGTTCGATGCCTCAAATGTCTCAAATTGCCGCAGTGCACTTAGATAGGAATCTCCAAGCTTGTTAACGTCAAGATGAAGTGGTATATTTACCACATATCTGCCATCTCTGGTTCTAGAGTGTGTCGTTGAAAATATCCGTTCACACTCGTCATTCTCGTAGTTGATCTCCTCCCCAGGGACACCTTCGAGTCTCCAAAAGTTTTGTAGGACTTCCTCCAAAGTTGATTCAACCTCAGACACTTGAGCACCGAGACTGTAAGCAGGGCGTTCTGATGTAGGAGTAGTCGAATCTGGACCAAAGATAACCCATCCAAATTGTGTTCGTTGCACATGCG
Organism: Volucella bombylans; assembly: GCA_949129095.1. Classification (NCBI taxonomy): domain Eukaryota; kingdom Metazoa; phylum Arthropoda; class Insecta; order Diptera; family Syrphidae; genus Volucella; species Volucella bombylans. Next base: position 138,166,994 of record OX422140.1, read on the forward strand.
GTTCATCTTGGTTACCACTAACGATGTCCCCTGTGACGATCAGACCCCACACATCAGCCCCTAGAAGTACATCTATTCCACCAGGTGTTGTGGTACACCTGTGGTACATTCGGGTCAGTCAGTTGAAGACCATCCAAATGCGTCCATCGAGTCACATCGACATGCACCGCGGGAGTTATCGATGTGATTGACGAGATTTCCAATGCATGGATGCTTAGTGAAAACGTTGTGTAAACTGCCTTGAGTTCAAAGGAAACGCTTCCCTTTGTACGAGTTTGAGCCAATGCACCAATTCTTTTAACCTCCAGCTCACACTTAGTTCTGCGAAGATTCAAATAATGAGCTACTCTATCTGATATGAAACTTACCTGCGATCCAGGATCGCAAAGTATACGGACCAGGCGTTGTTCATTCCGTTCTCCATGTGTATATGCGCGCGCAGTAGCAAGCAATACCGTGCGATCTCCTCGAGTTAGGTAAGTTGTCACAGGATCGTCTAGTCATAAAGATGGCTGTACCAACTTGGCATCAGCTGTTAAAGGGTCCCTCGACTGCGAAGTCGACGTGGTATCCGAACACATGCACCATTCTCGTCGTGTACTGGTAGGAAGCTTAGACATAATTATTGGTACAGCTAGGGCGTCCCACTGGTCGACTGGTAGCTGCATAAACTTCAGTGCACGAAGCGATTCTTGGACCGTATCCACAACTGTCAGTAGAGTCTTTGCTGTCTCGTCTACCGCTGCCTTCATATTAATGAGCCTTGATATGTGAATTTCAGCTAGCAGTCTTGAATTGTCAAAACGATTTTTAAAGCTGCCAAAACCTCCTCATAGCCCCCTGTATACAATCCACCAATCAACGGCACATTTCTTGCATAAACTGCTTGTCGAAGTTTGCGTAGCTTATATGCCTCTGGAAAATTGGCATGATGTACCAGTGTCTCAAAAACATCTTTGAACGCCAACCAATTGCAATAAGATCCGTCGAAATTTAGAATTGTGACTGGATCCAATCTCATACCGAAGCCATTTGAAGCACTATCAGCCAATTCGGATGACTTTGGAGACTTGGATTCAGATGCTTTGTACTCTAACAATTTCCGATTTAATTTGATGCATGCTTCATTATAATTGTTCTCATGCGTTGTCACATGCGTTTAGGTTATCACCGCGAACACGTTCGGTAATCCTCTTAATGGCGTTGGCCGCAGACATCCTTAGATTTAGCTCCGCCATACTCATAGAAAAGATGAAAATTATATAGCTGAATGAAAAAATATGAAGTCCAAACCAATACGTGATAATCGTCAAGAAACCAGGAAACTACCAAATCCTGCCGGAGATTAATTTAGCCACAAATGCGAAAATCTCTTACATTAGGGCTTCCTCACAGGAGGCACCAAAAATATGTTTAGTTATGTTTATAAATCTTTATTTTACTTTGACCTTGCAAAGATTCCAAATTCTACTTTACAACAAGAAAAGAAAAGCACGTGTGTTTGCTGGCAAAACAAAAATTGAATACAAAAAAAGAAATAATTTGACAGCTTCATTGTGACAGCAGTTGCAGTAATAAAACTTGGCAAAGTGGTGTTGCCAAATCTCAGACAATATTGTCAGTGTCAGTCGGACAGGGAAAATGAATGATTGAGTGTTTTTAACCAATTTTCTCAACGAGAAAAAAAAGCTAGTGTTATACTTAATGTGAGTGTGTGGGTGTGTTTATGTTTCCTTCGAAGCAGCTTCCAAGATCATTCTTTAGTGAATTGAACAACAGCCAACGCTTAGAGCCTTCGTGAACCCTCTTACGACTTCCAAGTTAGTTTGAGAATGCGGGACTTTACTCAATGCAATCGGAAGGCTAAATTCACTGAGTCCTGTCTAGGTCCCAATAGGATTACAGGAAATTGCCAATCAACTTGCTATGAAAGGCTTAGAGGAGAGTTTTTCAGGACTCAAACCTGCGTTGGGTCTGCTTGCGTCCTCGGTTAAGGCTTTCCTTGACAGTTGGTTTTCATATGAGCAAAACTGCAGATGGCAGATGGCATGCCACTTCAGGATGCCAGAAAATGCTACAGGGTGCTTACTAGCGTCATGACGGGGCACTGCACTTTTGCTAATTATTGAAATGTGTCAGGTATAGGCGATACAGCACCCTGCAATGCTTCGTGTGCAAGTGGTGCGTGAAAGGCTTACACTCGCATCAGGCTGCAGGTACTTGACGTTGACGCTGTGCTGGTATTGTAGCCATTTTATCACTGAAGCGCTTACTCATCTTTCTTATGACTAACGCAATTTTATATCGAACATAATTGTTGGACGTAGTATTAAAAAATCGCATTAAGGTTTTTCAGCCCGTTTGCGGAAAACTGCCAGATATCTGTCGAACTCTGAGATTGACAGCGAGGCATCCCACTCGGTCTTATGATATCAGAACGAACAATTTAAATATGTGGCTAAGAACCAATCTAGACAGCCGTGTGTTTACTTTGATTATACTTGGAGGGTAATTGCCATGAATCCGGGAGCAAAATTTGTGAATAAAGTTGTAAGACCTTGTCATGCCGCCAAAAGTGTCACGTCATTAACATTGCCAACAGTTCTACGCTTAATGGCTATCAGAGTCAAGTGATTCTAAGATATTTTGAAAACAAAACTACGGCTCAAGCCAAATACCAACGGTGCCAAGTACTTCTTTACCCTTCTTGCCATCCAACTACATAAAATAGTCACCTTGAACAGGTGGATGAACTCGGCAGGACTAAACTGAAAATCACTTCATTGACAGGAGATTAAAATTGTAACCTTCTCACGCCATGGTCGACATTTTGTTTTTGTCACACCATTTCCAATCTATACCTTTTCAAAAGCCATCCTTATACCTATGGTTGGGGGTAAATAATGGAAAAACTTGTCTTCGAAAAAGCCACACTTTAGACGTGCTCTAAACTATAACGTCAGCTTAAGCAAACACTGTTATAACTTCAGTCCCATAATTGTTAAAGTTTTCATATTAAGGATTAAACTCACACAAAATTACACTCTGACTGTACTTTGTAAAAGCATTCAGTCAAGTTTTTCGGACCTAGTTGTGCCTCCCGTAGATACTAAGGCAATTCTTCCGTCTCCCTTCATTCAGACTCTAGTAAAGTAGAGAAGTAAACTTTGTCTTTGCATATGCGACCTTGATATGAGTACAACGAACATGAAATTCTCCCCTACTAAACTAAACCCTCTAATAAATAGTGTACTCTGGTCGTACCCTTAATTTTTGTATTGTAGTATGTATCAACCAACCAACCATACTCCCAACTACATGCCCCCTGCGACTAAAAGAGATGAGTACGAGTACTTGTATCCGTGTCCGTATATTTAAGGGAAATTCACAATATCGTGCAATTTATGAGGACGGATATCTTTCTTTAGCAAGAATTTTCATTTCAAATAAAAGATGAGTAGACTGTGTGTCAGTGGTAGCGATGGCCATACTTGTACTTGTATTCATGCTCGTAAAACTGTCAAATCAACCCCCCAGGCCACAGGGTGTCGTTGTGTTGCTGTTAACATTTTTGTCTCAATTTTGTTATGTTCTTTTGTGCTTATTATTTTATTTTTAATAAAAGTTAATGATTTTCTGCGAAGGATTCACCGAAAAATTCGCCAAATAGGGGAACGAATGGGTAAGGGTCTGAGTAGGCCATGGAAATCTTTTGAGGTAATAATAGCATGCGAGAAATGTATCTAATACAAAGGACAACAAAAGAATCGCCTGGAAATCCTTTGATGGAAATTATTTATTATTATGAAAAGGCAAAATGTCGGTTAGAAAGGAGGTGGAGCAAGTGAAGAATGAGGTTTCTCAAGGTTTTGACGGGTCCTTAGACGTAAAGAGCCAGCAAGATGGAACTCCACAAGAAAATAGATGAATCCTACAGCAATTATGATGATGGGTGGTATCCTTTAGATGAAGGCGGATGGTGAAATGGTGGTCTGTGCTTATTGGTTGGTGGTTGGTGGTCGTCGGATGGTAGTAAGAGGAAGGTCTTCCTTTAGTACAAGTGTTAAAGAGCCATGTTCTGGAAAAGGTTTTTTGGTATTGGATTCTGTTGTATAAGTTGGTACGTATATCCTATCAGGAGATCGAGGAGGGCTGTCAGGAAATCAAAATTTCGTTTTTAAAATTTTGTCCAGGCTGTTTGACATGGTCGCAGCAGTTTGGGTCAACTGGCGACATTTGCTTGGAAAATGCCTTCTTTGAATTCTAACACTGGTTGCAGCAGATGAATGGGTTAACGGGTGGATTGGTGGATGGGTGGATGGGTGGATGGGTGGATGGGTGGATGGGTGGATGGGTGGATGGGTGGATGGGTGGATGGGTGGATGGATGGATGGGTGGATGGATGGATGGGTGGATGGGTGGATGGGTGGATGGGTGGATGGGTGAATGGGTGGATGGAACGTATTGTTCTGGTCGTAAGCGTATTCAAATTAAATATTTCTTCTCTTTTTTCCATTTTGTGTAGTAGCAGAGGGATATTCGGGGAATTTGTGTCGAAGGGCGATGCCATATTGTTCAGAAATGGAAACAGAAACAGAAAAGCGGTTGCTGGAACTGAGAGGTTTCTTCCGTTTTTCTTTTTGTTAATTTATTTCGATGAGGATCAGGCATCCAATTTTATTGAGTCATTAAAGAGTCGTTGGTTTCCTTTTGTGCTGTTGCTATTCCTGGATTCGTCTTTTCAGTTTTTGATTTTCTTTTTTCCTTATCAGTCAGCCTCTTCCGCTGTGTTGTTAATAAGTCAATTGAGAGTGAAGAAAGGAAATTATCGATGCTTGGTTGAATATTTTTCACTGCGTAATATTCGCAGTATTTAGATTTACGAGTGTGATTTTGAGAGGCGGTCGAGATGTGTATAAGTGCGTAACAGTGGGTAACAGAAGAATCCTAGATTCAGTGGGAGAATAAATATACATATACATATAACAATGGCTTTTAACAATCAGATGGTTATGGTCCTTTTTTTTATATATTAGAGACACATTCCTTCAATATAAGAATAAGGAGAATTATTGCCCATTTGAAACCAAGTCAAGGATTTAACATATTAGTCTCCAAGGGAATCTGAAAGGTACTCAAAGATTTACCCCAGATTTTTATATTTACTTCCGAATTAAATGAGGATTTTAAAGGGACAACGAAATGGCAGAAAAATCCTCAATAAATCTGACTCAAAATCTGAGTTTAGACTTAAAATTCCATTAAATCCTGCGGCAGTTAAGGTGTTTATCTAATTTAAATCTGATAATAACAAAGCCTTAATCCGATTTAATCCATTTCAATCGGTGACAAATTGTAGAGGCGTATAGAAATTTTCCAGAGAATTTCGTTCGTCCTTCTCTGAAGGTATCAACAATTGGTCAGCAAATGTGTGTTACTATTTTGCCATTAGCATACTGGAATTTCTGTTATGGAAGTCTGATTTGCCTGAATTTTTGTTTCTTGGTTGAAGAGCAAGAAGGGCTTTAAGGGTATGAAGATTGAAGTAAGGGATTGGAAATTTATATATGCAGACAAAATGAAGTCAGAAGAATAACTAATTCAGATATGGTTTATTCATAGAAATATGAGAAATAATTAGATGGAAGAAGAAAAGCAGAAGCTGTTTCCTACAGGAATTTGGCAAATGTGTTCGAGAGTCTTAATTTAGCAATGAGAATGCAGAAGAATGTCTGTAAACAATTTTTGACAAGAATTTGGATATCTTTGCATCTGCAAATAGATGTACAAAAGACTAACCATTACGTCAATTATAGTGGTTTTATTTGTTTTGAAGCCAAGTTATAGTGATGAAAAGAAAGAAAATTGCAATGAAGGACTCAATTGACTTCAACTTTCGTAGGTCTCAAAAAATATGCCCCTTTGGCCAGCTCAATCCATAGTCAGCTGCCTCCAGTAACACATACCAAGTTCGGTGAGGTCTCCTTCCAACTGCAAAACCTACTTAAGGTAAATTCTTCTTATACTACATTACCCCATTCGGGTTGAATCGAAGATCCTTCGGTCTGCAGCACTTCTATCCATGCGCTCTATAAGACCTAACCGTCTTAATCACTTTATGCCTTCTGACCAGATCCACGTCGTATAAATCCGATAGAGTTCTTCGTTATGCCTTCCCTCTAATCTCATCAACGCAAGCATATTTGACACCGTGAATTTTTTGCTCTAAGTAGCTAAGAAAGCTTTTGTCCTCTCTTGATTGTGTCCATGTCTCTGCGTCGTACAACAGGACAAGGTCTTGGCTTTGGTATAGTGTCTTCATCGGTGGTCTAGATAGGACTTTGCTACTTTATTGTCTTCTTAGCCCATAGAAACAGAGTTATTCTTCATATAATTTCCGCGCTTATATGAGAGGATGTATTTTGTTTTGCTTTCATTGAATGCCGGACCCATTTTGGGTGCTTCAGCCTCATCCGCTGGTTTCTCCTGATTATGCCGATGCCATCTGAGAAGTTGAACAGATTTTTTAAATATTGTGTTGGCTTGTGAGTTACGCACAATATTGAGACTCTTTTTAACACAAAAAGATTCAGACTTTGACAGAGCAGCGAGAATTCTCCATCAACGTCCTGCAGAGCCAAACGGGTTTTACAGGGATAGCAAGGCCAGCCATGGCTCTGTTTACCTCATCTCTTTAGAAGTTATTCGTTTGCGACCTTAAGTTCGATGACAATCATGTTCCTCTGATTCTTTTGCTGATTCGGAACCTTCAGCGTAATTTTTCCCCCTTTCGTCGGTCTTTCTGCCGATGAATTGGATTTTGGAACGACTTTCCGTCTTCTTCTTCCAAGATTTAATGCCTCGGTTCATATAGTCGTACAGTGGTTGTTGTTGTTGTTGAATGCAGCTGGTTTTTAGTTGTTCTTGGCACAGTCGTTACAGTGGTTGTTGTTGTTGAATGCAGCTGGTTTTCAGTTGTTCTTGGCACTTTTGCGGGATCTCACTCACTCATTTCACGAATAGCTGTTATGTTTAGTGAAACGAAGAGAAAAAAAAAGTATTTATTTTCGGATGCCGATTGTTGCAATCCGGTCGCTCATGTAGTTTTACCTAAATTAGCCGCTTTCATCAATTTCACAGACAGATACATACGAGTAGATCCCGCTTTTGCTCTATGTGGCAGCGAATACCTATCTGCATCATAAATTCCTTCTTCCTTCTGCAGACAAAAATTCTTTCATGTAGGCAAAGGAAAAGCGTCCGAGGTAAAATGAAACCATGGGGAAATCAGCGATACTTTCAGACTTTAAACCATCCAAGGCAACAAGAGTTAAGTCAATGTTTTCGACTTGAAAAGAAGGGAAATAAGTTCTTAGAATTTTTAGTTGGGGAGACAAGAGGATTTATTTTTCATAAGGGATTTGTTAGGCGAATACTTTCGACAACTGCCGAGAAAGTGTTTTCTTTGAGTTAGGCGGACGTAAGGACTAAATAAAAGGTTTGGGTGGTGTAACAGGCGACACTTTACCATCTCGATCTGCGGATACATATCCTTAGATGCTGCTTCCCATTAAAAACTCGCCAGCTGCTCTCATCGGTTACAAACATCAGCTGAAGTTTATTACTACGATTCAGAGGCATTTGATGTTAATCAGCTTTCAAAGGAAACTAGACTAAATCTAAAGAGCTACAAATTACGAGTACATCCTTAAACTAAAATAGTTTTACGAATTTCGCCGGCTTAAACGCGATAAAAGAATAAAACCGAAGGCAACAAAACAACCAACAGCACATAATCATAGTTCACGAATATCGCCATGCGCCACTATACGGTATGCTTAATGGACAAAATGAAGGCTGCAGGGTGCAATCCTCTGCGTGCGCCATGTTAATTAGGTTGTGTCAATTATATTAGCCGGAGTAAATTAAAAGGACATCGTGCGTTGGGTTAGGTTAGGTGTAGAGTACGATTATGTGAACGTTGGGTGCCATTTTATTAAATAGATACACAAACAAAGACTATTGAACGTGTATTTCACATTATGTAATTAGGACGAGCACCATAGAAAACATTCACCGTACAGCTTGCTGTACATTTGAATGAGCATAAAGTCAATGCTATTATTACGTTAAGGGCAAATTGCTCCTATTTGATTCAATTTCACTTAATTTGCGGTGGTTTTTCTATTTATCATTACGGGTTTGTTTTTTTTTAGATTTTTATTTATTTTATTTTCATTTTGAGTTTTGTTTACCAAAAATCTATTAGCTTTGCCTATTAGTTGTGACACCATCATAAAGTAATGAAAATGAATTGATAAAACGTAAATTAATAGACGAATCCGTAGCGTTTGTTTAGTAAAGTATTCGCAACTGGATTTTGTGGTTTCAAATATTAGAGATATGGATTAATTGTCAATGTGGGTAATTTTGGTTGATAACCAACTACTTTTGGAGCCGACAGCTTAGCGGTGGGTCTAAACAGTGTTTTTTCTATTTTTTCAAAAGTAGTCGTTTGTCTATATGAGTATATATAGAACTTAACAATCAAGTGGGTATGAATACACTTAAAGTGTCTGAACATGTGTTAAGTTTTTTTAAAAATGGGATAGAGAGAGAAAGAAAGATGTTTAGGCTCAGTGGTTATTTCGCTCCATGGGTGGCATCCAACATTTAACGGAAGTTGTCTTATTGTTGGTTTCTAGTCAACTATTCATTTTACTTAATTTTTGTTAACAAGGAAAAATGAATAGGTATGTCTTTCGGGTGAGGCTGGGATTCGAACACCGAACCTTGCGATTTGGAAGCCAGTCCACTACCACTTGAGCCACGGCCACCCACTTGTGGGTGATGACACATGCACATGTAATATTTATTTATCAAATAACGAGTTTTGAATAATATTCAAAGCTGTCAAGAGTGGCATAACAATAATTTATTCGATCTTAGTCTTATGGATGTTCTACGAAGAGCATTCTAATAAAAAGCTATGTTGCACATGCAGAACTTCTGAAACACCTGTTCTGTTTACTTTGGTAATCGGGTAATTTTTAAAATAACATCTTGAAGTCTATTCAACTTATTTAGAATAAGTCTGACAACATTATTATATAATAGTTAGCGTTCTATTGGCAATCTACTGCGCTTTAATTTTACGAAAATAAGTCACTCACTGTTAGATTTAGTTTTGACAGAATTAAAATTGAAATGTGCAATTTTGTTAAAACAGATTTAGCTTTTAATTAATTTATATACGTTGAAATATAATTTTTTTATGATAAAGTTTTAAAATTTTATTCTTGTTACCCCATTTACATCTTTTTAAGAAATACATTAATTCAAATTTTTTAACAAATTTGCAACATCTACTGCCAAGAATGTGAATCTGCGCCTTTTTAATGAATCTATTGCGAAATTGAACTACTGAGGCATGAACTTTGCAGCATCGTCCATCCCAATGCGCTTTTGCAATGATATTCCACCTGTCAGCTCTTCCAGCATGGCCAATCTGCTTGCTGCGCAATTATACGCTTCCAAATTGTATTATGTTCCCGCTTAAACTCCAGCGCGTCATATCTACCAAGAGCATAAGAGCATTTTGTGGTATACGAATGTCTCCCTTCTACTGGAGAGAGCTGGAAAAACAAATGCGTAAATTTTTTCTTCTGTTAATTCTGAGAAACTCGAAAACACAAATTGCTCAGCCCATCCCTAAAAAAGGGTAAATCCTCATCTCTATTCTCTTACATACCTACGTGTTGGTCTCATGTTCCTTTCTTTCACGGAAAACCCTGATAAACTGATGGCTCATGATACAATATATCTAGAGATATGAAAATTTCTCAATGACCGCAGGTACAATTTTTGTAGCAACAGGTCAATTGGTAATTTGATGAAATGTTTAACGAAAAATCAGACAGAAGCAAGATAGTTGCACTTGGTATTTGACAGAGTTTAACATCAGCCTCTTTTGTCGAAAATGCGTCCATTTACACACTGATAATTGGGGTCCATAGCCAAAATGGTTTTATGGAGTTCCATAGCACGCAATCAAGTTACGTCAGATAGCGCGATCTCGGGGGCCAATCTAATCCACTTGGCAATGTAAGGTTGTGGTTTAATGGAGTCCTCAGTAACCCAATTGGTTCATGCGTAATGAGGCATATGGGTCATAGTGCTGGAACCATATACGATCCGGATTAATGTCGTCAATATTTTCATGTATCATTTCTCATTAACAAAGCGCGCTCCGGCCTCATTTGTGTTGAATAATAAGTAATGATGATGCCACCAGCGCGAATATCACACCAAACAGTGTACTTTTGAGAGTGCAATTGAGGCTTCTGTATTTCACTCACTCAAGACACGGCAATTTTATTTATTTACAAAACGAAAGTGAGGCTCGACTTTCAGCACTATTTTTAGATAAGAACAAAAGGTTGACTTCAAACTGCTTAAGCGCCCAATAGGCGAACTCCCAGCGCAAGCCAATGCTTTAGGTTCTGCACCATCTAGATCTGATGTGGGATCAGGCTGCGATACTTTCGTAAAATTTTCTACTTAGTACACCAATAAGGGCCAAACTGCTCTGATCAACATTAAATTAAAAGGGATGCTCGGCCACACTGTAACTCAAATTACGGCTGCAGTTGGTTCTATATGCATATTATTTACTTACTAACTTGCTTAAGGTGGTGCTACAGACCGGGGTGGACTTGGCCCTCAATCAACAAGCGTCTTCAGACAGCTCGATCTATAGCCAGTTGCTTCTAGTTTCGCACGCTAAATTGGATGAGGACTCCTCCCATTTACGTGCACCACCTGAGTCGCAGTCTTCCTCTAATGCGCTGTTCCTCGGCGGTTGATTCCAAGATTTTTCAGATCAGATCATTGCTATTCATCCGTTCTACATGACCAAGCCACCTCAGTCGTTGGACCCTCACTCTTCTTGCTAAGCCGATGTCCTTGTGCAACCCATACAGTTTGTCGATATATCTCTACCTCTACTAACAGTCTATGCAGACGGGACCGAAAACTACCCGAAAAATTTTCCTCTCAAAACAGCCAAGAGCTCCATCATACATTTTGATAAAGGGCTTTGCTAGTCAATTGCCTTATTAGCCCAAAGAGGCAGTGATTGACAAGAGTTATTCTTGGTTTGATCTCAGCGCTGGTGTCGTTGTCAGAATTGATAGCGGAGCCTATGTAGACAAAGTCCTTAACTGCCTCAAAGATATATCTGTGGAGGGTGATATTTTGTTCGAGACGTTATATATATATTTTGTTCGAGACGATATATATACTTGGTCTTGCCCCATTGACCGTTAAACCCATCTTCGCCACTTGCGCCCCAATACTCGCGAAAGCGCCACTGATATTGATATTTCAATATGCGTGTAACTAAATAGACGCCTCCTGTGTTGGCGCGTGGATGTTGCACTATTGTCTAAATCTTTTCTGAACATCAAAGGTCTCGGTGAGTTCTTTACCGACCTAGTTGGAGCAGCGAGCATTACATATCGTCATCCTGCATGAATTGTTTGGAGAGGATGACAAAGCTAGAAATTGTTCTGTATAATTCGTCTCTATAGATGCGCAACACGCGGCCTTGTATTCAATGAATAGGAGGTATTTATCGATTTGTAGCTCATTGGTTTTTTTTTTTCAAAATCTGCCGTAGTGTGAATATTTGGTCGATGGCGGACTTTCCTGGCCTGAAATGGCTCTACGAGTTTACACAACAGCAGAAAGAAAATCTTGTAGGCGATGCCAAAAAGACTGATACCTCTGTAGTTGACGCAGTTCAGAAGGTCTCCCTTCTTGGAGATCGGACAAATAATACTGAAATTCCATTCAGTGGGCATACTTTAGTCCAACCATATTTTATAGATGAGTTGGTGTATGATCTTTACCCAGTCTGCTGCTTTGAAGAGCTCAGCGGTTAGGCCGTCTGCTTCGTTGTTGAACTTTAGCTTAGACATAACCATCTTCACTTCATCAAGGTCGGGTGGATGGAATTGTTGGTTTACAACGTCCAGGTTTAAAGGTTCATTTTGCCTTACAGCGGCATTTAGATCCTCATTGCCGTTATACAGTCTACAGAAATGCTCTTTCCAAATCCTGATCATAGACTGCAATTCTACTGCTATCTTCACTTGTTCGTCTCTACAGGCTTCGGTTCTTGGTTTGTATCCGTGGAATGTTTTGGTTTTAGCTTTTGGTAGAACTTCGGAATCTCATTCCTGGAGCAATATCTCTTAATTTTTTTCGAGCGTGCGCTCATGGTCCTTCTTTTTCGTCCTGTGAAGCCAGTGTTCGTCTCTTCTCTTCTGCTCATAGAGCTCGTGAGCAGCTTTAGTCCTTCTACATGTCGTATATAGGGGTTTCGTTATGGTAGCTGAGTGACACCCAACACATAAGAGGTGGTATCTCTGATGGCTTTTTGACAATATTGCCACTGGACTTCAAAACTTGATGCTGGCGGCATAGGCCTCACATTAACTTGCTTTTGCCATGTGGTACGAATTGATGTTGGATCCTCGGAACGGTCGGACATCCATAATACTGGAGGAGTGTTTTGCGTCGATCGCAATGTGGTCAACCTGGTTGATCAGAAGTTCTCCAAGTTACTTTGTGAATATCGATATGTGGGAAACTCGTGCTTGCTACGAAAATGTTTCACCCCACTGCAAAGTCGATTAGCCTGTATCCATTATCGGAGGTGATGTTCTGCGGGCTACTCCTACCAATAATACTACCAACATGCCCTCTCTTCCTAGTTTCACATTAAAATCGCCGAGGACAATCTTTATGTCATAGCTAGGGCATTACTCGTAGGTCTTATCCAAGAGCTCGTAAAAATCATCTTTCTCTTCTTGGGTGCGTGCGCACATATATGGCTAATGTTGGCAAATTTAATATTAATACGGATTGTTATGAGGCGCTCGTTTACATACCGTAGACTCAAGACTTCTACATATAAGTTTGTCTCTAACAAGAAATCCACATCCAAATAGGTGCTGCTTTTGCCGTCGATAATAATCCCCGTAGTAGATGTGGCAGTTTTTCATCCTCTTTTTATCCTTTTGTCTTTTTTGGATGGTGGTAACATCTGCTTTGCAGCAGCCCAGGTCCTCCGCTAGCTATTCAGCTGCACGTGGCCTATTATTCCACGTGCAGATCCGAAGTTCGTCGTCTTTATTTTGTTTGCAGGGGTTCTCAATAGTAGATCCATCCGCATCCGAGGCTTGTTGTTGCTTTGTAAATTTATTTATTTTTTCCATGATCGTGCAATTACTTCGGCGACTCTATATTCATATTACGTTGACGAATTTTTGGCTCTGCGCAAAGTAGAGTCTATGTGCTGCGAAATTTATCCACAACACTACGAATAGTGAGCCCAGTTGTTCGATTTTCAAAATAAGTTCGTCAAAGAAGTGTCAAAAACGATAGTACAGTTTAGATGTGTAAGACTAGAATAAGCATTATCCTAAGTATCTTAATCTATACGACACTCATCTGAGATAGGCAATATGACAGCGTTTTGGAGGTTGTCGGCGTGATATCTTTAGACCAAAGGAATCTGTTATCCAGAATGACACTAAAATATCTAGCTTCGTTGGAGAAAATACAATCCTTTTCTTCAACGAAGCTATTGAAACTAAATGAGTCAACGTAGTCAGCGTTCTCTCAGTTATACTTGAAACACACAAAGGATGGAGGAGGTTATTTAATAGTTTCAGCAGATTCCAAATATTAGCTAGGTTGTATTAATTAGCTTACCTTCAGTTTCGGTGTAAAGAACTGGTTGCTTATATTTCGTTACCTGTGAAATTAGTTTCCAGCATTAGACTGAGATCCTCCCATTACAGCTGTCATTAAATTTTGACAAGCATGCTGGTTTCATCAAGTGTTTCGGTGTTTCTGAAATAGTCTAAGTCGTCCGAATTAGTGCTTAGGGACTCGTTAATAAGTTTCCTAGTTTTTTCAGGAATGTTTCCTCGTGAGATTCTGACCGCTCAGGTACGTCGCAGTCATTGACAGTTTATTATTTTATTTAAAATGGTCTTTTGGTCCTGGCTTTGTCATTTCATTTATATGCAAGATGGCATTCTCTTCCTTTTTTACCAGAAGATTCATGTCAAGAAAGAATTTTTGCAAAGTCCCAGGCAAGAATAATAGTGCCCAGTGATAATACCCTCCAGAGCAGGCTGTTGCATGTTTAAGTGCATTGCAAACAATAGGGTTATTTAATTCATAATTTATGAACTGTTTTGAAGAAATTTCCTTCTAAAGGTCCACAATTCACCATCCGAAAATCATTATTTGAACAAAAATATGTTCTTCAATAGAAATGTGGCAAAATTGTTACGAAATCCTACATATCTGCTGCTGTCATTATTTGAATAACCCACCACGTGACTGAATATTTGTTTCGCCCATTTACGCTATTTACATGAGCAATTAAATCTTTCAAATGTAAATACATCCTGCATGTACATAGTATAGTTTCCTCTACGAGTTTTATCCCCTTTCGATGTGTCAACACCACCAAATATTATTACCCACCACTCCCAGAAGCCAATACCTAAATTGTTGCATTTAAAAGCAACCAAAATTTTAATTTGTTTCACAGTTGCCGCCCATCATGGACTACATGATAATTTTGCTAATATAATTAAATCCAACAGATAATGTGAAGTGCAAAGCAAAATTCAATGTATATACTCGTAATTGACACACGTTTACGCTGAGTAAATACAAACATATGTACATTCGTATGTGCATCACATTCCCAACTATTGTTCAATCCATAACTACCTGCAGAGAATTTGAATCCATTTCCCCCCGATGAAAGCTCCCATAAATCTCGAACTAATTTTTCCGATACCAAAATACAATAGTTGCAGATTAAACGCAATAATTTATTTTGCTAAAAAAGTACGCAATCTTGTTTCCTCTTCTTTTTTTTGGTTGTGTAATTGAACACAATGTTAAAGGATACAAAATAAACAGAAACTCAGATTTGAGGTCTTTAATTTAAATTAAAAAAAAAATGAATTCAATGATGATACACTTGTTGAATTCATTTTTTCTTTTTTGTAAAGTTATGAATTTATTAAAACAATTATTAACGAAATCATTGAATTAATAACCAGCTTACACGGACAACAAAATTTTGGCATTTATTTTAATCACTTTGGTTTTTTTTAATTTTAAACGTAATTGAGGGTACTTCCGTAAATCTTTCTAAAGGGAATTCTTTGTTAGGTTGCAGCAATGAAATTTCAGGGTTAATGAGTTGATATATTGTATATCAATAAAACGAATTAGTATATAGGCGGGTTATATACCACAATTCATTGCCGAACTCATCAAACAAGCTTTTCTGGATGCGGTAAGGATGCCGGACGATACCATCACCGCTTCGCAGAAGAATATTCTGCAAGTTCAAGGCAAAATTATAGTGTCGGTGTAGAGACAGACATTTTACGTTGTTATTGATTCGGCTAGGGGTAATGCACAATGGCAAAATAATTTGAAGCCATTTTTCCTTTAAATTATTCCTTTGATTTGCAATACTACTCTTAATGAAATTATACTCTTAAATGAAATTACGTTACTTCTTTCAAAGGAAAATGCTGATAAACTGACAGATAATAAAATGTCTTGCGACACGAAAACTTCTCTATAACCAGTAAAGTTTTCGTAACACAAAGTTGCCGACCTGACGTCTTACCAAGGGGAGATGTTCAAAGCTGCTGAAAGTGACTATGTGGGAGGCATATCTAGTTGTGCATGAACTCATTTCTAAGATCTGGTCGGAATCTCAGCATCATTTGCCCTATTCACAAAAGAGGAGACATCTTCCACTGCGTCTCCTCAACATTGTGCATAATACTTTATCTGACTCATTGTACTCGTATGAACGTCAGTAAACCTCTGTCAACCGACCGATTGGTCCCTATCAGTATGGTTTCAGGCAAGAAAATTTCACAAACGACCAAGTTATCACACCCCGCAGATCTTAAAGAAAACTCAAGAAGTCCAAACTCAAAGTCCAAAAAGTCTCCGAATTCTAGCGCCATTTAAGTAGGTAATTTGATGGCACGAATCCAAATCTACATTAATCTGAGGAAAGTAAGGTAATTGCATTTAACATTTTAAATGCATTTAACAGAGTTTGGAATCAGACTCCTTTTTCGAAATAGCTGGTATGCGTCAAGGCTCAGTTCTGTCTCCGACACATTTTAATTTTTGTTGACGATCTCTTGTCTGCCGTTTCTAATCGAATATAATATAATCCTTTGCTGAAGACAGTACATTCTGCTGTTCACATTCAGCGTTCTGCGCATAAAGACACATCACCGCATCCTTTTTCGTGAGTTGCCCTGGAACGTATAAGATTGCACGCGTCATTTTTCGAGGTCTTAAACCTAAAACCTTTGCTGAAGACAATACATTCTGCTGTTCATATTCAGCGTTCTGTGCATAAAAACACATAAGCGCATCCTTTTTCTTATTTTTTTATTTTTTTTTATAATTTACGCGCGCCTAAGGGGTTAGATACCCTTTTACTGTTGCCCTGGACACGGGCGGAAAGGTAGAAGGAGGAGAAAGGAAAATTGTTTTGTAGTGGTTTGAGTGGTTTGAAACTCAGGTGTATTTGGTTTCTATATTAGCTCTCCAGGGGTGGGAGTCCGAATAGGACGGAGAGTTCTTTCTTCACTCAGAGTGATTCGAAGTTAAAATTCGCACTAATTTTTTGTGGTTGAAACTCTACAACAGCCAAATCTACGTGTCAGTGTTAGAGTAAGTAAGAGTAGGTGGCACAAAAGTTTTTTTTTATGAACTTTTATCATATGAATACGCTAATAATTCCTCAGCATGTGTTAAGTTTTTGGAAAATGGGATAGAGGGAGAAAGAAAGATCTTCTGGCTCAGTGGTTATTTCGCTCCATGGGTAGCATCCAACACTTAATGGGGGACTAAATTTTTAGTGGAAATTGTCTTATTGTTTATTTCTAGTCAACTATTCATCTTACTTGATTTTCGTTAACTGAAAAAATGAATGTCTTTCAGGCGAGGCTGGGATTCGAACACCGAACACTGGCCTCAGTTATGCATACGATATTGGCTGAGGTCACCTTTCAGTTGTGTGCACCACATAAAATGAGTCTATCACGTATCACGTCGTCCGTCTGGAGTCAGGAGTGATTTATCGCTTAATTTCCTCCCCGCTGGTTTCTTTGTCAAAGTTAATAGCGGAGGTGAGATTATAGACGATTGCAGATAAAATCACTTACTATATCAATATTGTAGCTGCTAATCGTGATGTTTTGTACCTCCTTGAAGGCAGCATATAACATAATTTGTTTTCCCTTCGTTGGTCGCTAAGTCTATTTTTGATGTGTGAGTAAATGAACAGGCTTTTGCATGATGGTACCCTTCGAGATTCGCACAAATCTTTCAAAATAATCACATGAGAACGCATTGGCCTGTTTAAGTCCTTTTCTGATATCAAGGGCCCAGGAGCACCGTGAATTCTCCATTGTCATTGTGAATGAGCTTGACAGGTGTGGCAAAACTAGATGGGGCTTATATAGGTATAGTTCTTCTCTATAGATGCTGCCATATGTGGTATTAAAATCGATGGAAAGGTGGTATTTATCGATTTGGAAATTTTTTGTTTTTCCTAAGCTCTATCGTAATATAAAAATTGTGTCTATGGTAGACTTTATAGGACTCTAATCATACGGATAGGGGATGTTCAGACTGCTGTCGAAGGTTCTTAGGCGTTCACATAACACAGCAGACAGAATTTTAACAAATATGATATGTTTAGGAGACTTACGAGTATTGACCGGAAGTTGGTACCATTCATTAGATCTCTATTTTTTTAGGATCGGACAAGACCAGATTTTAGAGATAAGTTGATGTATGCTCCATATTCAAACAGCAGCTTTATTATACATAAGTTTAGAAGTTGCTGCCTGACTTTATCTTGGTTAGATGGACGGAAATGTTATCTGTCTTCATTTATATTCAATGGTGCACGCTGTTAGCAGACTTACATAAATAATCCTTTTAGATTCTTAGCATCGACTGTACTTCTACTATAAGGTTTCCTTCTTCATCGTTGCGGATTTCTATTTATGCTTTACAGCTTTAGTACATATGATCATTCTTCATTCTTTTGATAGGACCGCTCCAAAGTCTCGTTCCGGCGTTTGTCGTGCTCTTTTTTTTCTTCTAAGCATCCTTTGTTCTTTTCTTATTTTCTGCTCATAGGTCTGGCGAGCCCATCTTATTCTTTTCTGTATGACCACTCTATATACTCGTATCTGCAGTTTTTCTAAATTGGACTGTCCATATTCGTCACGTTGTTGAACCTCTCTTGAAGTAATGGGAAACTCGATCGGAAAAGCTCCTGGCGATTATGGCCGTTTGACGTTAAATTTCCTCACAATAGTTCGGTAGCTTTGGGCTATTACTGATATCCGCATACACACTTGTATCTTGTCTACAAAAAGATAATACTCGTAGTTCAATTCAATTTTAATATTAGCGTTCGGACATCCAAAGCACTTGAGGAGTACCGTGCGTCGATCGTAATGTTATCAATTTCTTCGACGGAATGTTTATCAGGTGTCCGGCAGGTCCCTTTATGGATATCAAGATACGGATTTCGATATATTCTTAGAAAGAAAACTCAAACTTTTACTCTTCTTTGGTGCATCGAGAAGTGCGTAAATACGAATTCTGGGGTGGTTTGTGGTGAAGGACAAAGGAAATTTGAATTAGATAGGCTTGACGATGTACTATAGCCCTGTTCTTTTTTCAGGAAAATCAACCGCATATCTCTTTTCACAGAGCGGGTCTTAGGGGTACTATACACAGACAATATCATCATCTTTTGGAACTAGCCCGCTGTACTCCTTTCGTAGAAAGGTGAGTATTCATTTCATTGATAAGGTATGACGCGAACTCCTTATAGAGAATGTGCTTTATCAAGATTGCAATTATTGTAGGAATTGATATCACTTTTACTTATCACTTTGAGGTCCTTAGCAAAACCGTATACGCGATAAGATACTAGTATTGTAAATTGACTCGAGTGCGTTCTGATTCTGCTGAAAACAACAAGAATTCTGCTGTCGTTTTGGAGACATCAAGAAGCACGAATGGTATCGCCACACTGAGGCCATTAGTTCTCGGTGAATCACTATAGTTCAGCAGCTTTGCGCGTGGTTAGTATAGCGTGAACTATTCCGCTTGTTTAGATTAAGGTGAACAAACTTCTGGAATTCATATCCTTTTTTGGACCATTCTAAAGCAGTGAGCTCTTCACAAGTTCCCGTATAAAATCTAAATCGATACAGCAAACGTAAATCTTTAGCACTAGTAAAGATTGTTTTCTATCACCTTGATCTATATTTACTAGCTTTCTGCATCCTGCATCCAGAAAAAGTTTGCATTCTCAAACCAGTTAGGAAGCGGTTAACGAGAAGTGTTATTATCCTTCACGAAGATACATATATCATATCATAATATTCGATACAAAGAAGTCTACTCTCCAGTTCCGGAAACTTATTTTCGTTGCAAAATATAGATGTTGATGGTTTCTAGGACCTGCTGAGTTATAGGCCGAACATATCCTAGCCATGATGCCACAGGTAAATACTATCTGCACACGCCTGAATATATACGTACAAATTATTCAGAGAGTGAAGCTAGTCAATCAAAATGAGTGTTTTCAGTGAAGACACGTCTATTTCACTTATACCACCATACATTGGCACATTTGTCCTAAATCTTGTTTTACAATAACTGGCAAACATTCAGGATAACTCTACAAGTGTAGCTCTGCTCAGTTTCAGTAATAGGCAATACAACAACTTTGGTCTCCCCAAATGCACGCACATCTTGTTTCTTTGTTGGGCTCGTAAAAATATTTACTCAGATCATGCTATAACCTAGGTATAGAAGAACATTAAGGCTCAATTAGTGGTTCAGATTAAATTGATGGCTATTGACTAAAGGGCAAGGTTCACTAAAAAATAGATAACTTCCAACAAACTTATATCCTTCCAACTTCCTATAAGACCCACTTATTGTGGACTTATACGAAAGTGTTGCAGGTCTTCATCCACCCAACTCATTACATCTTCAAGATTCCATTTACATACAACAAACATATGCACTATAAGACAAATACGGCCTGAAAATTATGTCACTGACGTCGCTCACTCCAGTTTGGTCACAAGCCACTCGTACCTGCACAATGTACACTTATCAGTTTATCAAATTGACTCCTCCAGGCAAAATGCTGATGATTTCTGACAACAAATGCAAAATTCAGGAAACATTTTCTCTCATCTTCAGATTGGAAAAGGCATCGTCGAATTGAAATTCATAGCCCACCAAGGTATATAAGGGCCTTCATCACCCTCCATCAGTTAGACAAATATAAATTCAATTTGAAAATTTTTATAGATTCTAACGAAATACCAGTAGAACGGGTCGGCTCGCTTCCTTTATTTTTCGGTTGAAATTTCACCCAGCGAATCACTTGATCTCTCCTTGGGAGTTAATAAATCACAATGAACCACCACTGGGGAGTTGACAAAATGTGAAACGTCAACCGCTCATAAACTTATATCCTCCCGCCTGGCAAACACACAAAATTATGACAACACAAAAAAAAAAAAAAAAAAACTCATAACGACTTTATTGTACGAGTAAGAACGAGTCATATTACTTACCTTCGAGTAGCCAGTAGGCCATATCAGACCAGGATATTACGAGTATCGACCGGCCTCCTGGATGTGGTAGTATAATAAAAACGGCTGCTGGGCGGAATGGCCCTAAGTTGTGGAATTAATATCCACATGTTGCTGCTGCGACAAAGGAAAAGAAAGAATCAAACGAAAATTTTCTATACCCAACCTACGGATATGGATACTGTATCGATGTGGCATGGTATGGTGAAACTCTGGCCAGGAGGATGTGATTTAATTAATTTATTTATATCCACGAATTCTCGTATGCTCGGGTAGATATATCTATCCTGTGGATAGCCATAGTAAGCCTTCCGCCTGGAAGGAGGTCATGCCGGTATTTGGATTTGTGAGAAATTAAGTTCACCTTTTATGTGAAACTTGTATGGTTAGTCGGTTTTAATTTTAGCACAAGCTCGTTGCTTCCTTTCGCAAATGGAGATGCCAGATGGAGAAGACCCTACAAAAGATAGGAATTCTGGAAAATCAGGTCAAATTTTAGAACTAGGGTGGAATGTAGTATATCCACGAAACTTTGGAAGTTGCCTTGTGCTAGTCAATAGTCGAAATAGTCGAAGTAAATTGAGTAATAGGTCATGTATCTAGGGGTGTGCATGTAAAGTTAAATGCCCAGAAACAAAATAAAATAATTGAGTTGTAATGCGGTCTGCTAGATAGCAAGTATCGAATAGCAATGTAGAAAATACTACACAAATAATTATGTATATAGAAAATATTACGGTTTAAGCTTTCAGCAGCCCTGCAGATGACAGCAATCACTTTTTTGGACACCATGAGTTCTTTTGAGCTCTTTGTGAAGAAGAAGTAGAAAAGGGGTGTTCTAAAATGATATTTATTGAAAATGATTGTACTCGTAACTTTCACTGGTATAACCATACACTAACCCGCTACGATATATCCCTTAGAAATCCACAACCGCTTCTAGGGGTAAAGAAAGACTGCACCCAAAGTGGAAAACAAAAATATTATTTGTAGGAATGTGGTAGGATGGGTTCAGCAAAAACGAGATGAGAACTGTAACATCAATTAAGGAGATTGGTGCACAGAATAGAACTCTACGTAGATTATCACCGCAATCCTTCTTCCTTACGGGGTATAGATTCTTGTTCAAGTGGATTAGGTACATATATTTGCCCCATTCCTTTTGAATGGATGAAGAATGGAGAGGTAGATTCAAAGAAAACCCAACTACAGGAATCTAGACTTCTCAAAGAATCTTTACTTCAAATTCAACGATGTGCGTAAAAAAATAGGAACCACAACCATATCGAATCGGATGCAATTGTCTAGGTCACAGTATCATAGGTCACAGTCGCGCTATAGAGAGTACCTCAATAAATGCCTTTTGCTTGTATTAAGAAAACATCTCTTGAGAAAGTGATATTATCATACATAAACTACTACCATTGATATCTATATCTAAGCATCCCCCTTCAGAGTGAATCTCAATCAGAGAACGCATACTCCAAAGGTTGTGTGCCAAGAAATCGGTAAGACAAGGGCGAAAGATTATTGATTATTGCAGAATCAACCACATTTTTTATGTGGGTATTTCACTCCATTGGTGGCATCCAACTAATTTATTAGTGTAATTGGAATTGTATTCTTGGTAACCATCTTACATGATTTTAGTGGCCCGAAAAAAATAATGTATTGAAAAATAGTATTGAACCCCGCATCGTCCGATTTGGAAGCCAATACATTACTACTTGAGCCACGGCCACCCACATTATCACATATGTAAGCACAAGGCCAAAAAGTCAAATTGGCCATTCTGTCATCTGTCACCACTTCGAAAGCAGTCTCTTGGACGACCGAAACAGACGGGGAGCAAATGCGGCTATAGGAAGTTCAGCATTCTTATAATATAATAGATCTGTGCAGCTACATAGCACAGCAGATTAAACATCCCAAAGTTCAATCCATTAAGTCACATTAAGCACCTGCATGTCGCAAGGAGTAGAAACAATCATCAGTTCAATACACCCCACTATCCAACATAATTGAACAATTATTTTCACAAAATAAGGAAATATGAAGCAGGATACCTAAGATACCTGGGTACGAATCGACAAAGGAAATTAGTCAAAAGCAGAAGGGACGAGTTCGCCAGGGTTCGTTCAACGTAAATACGTACATAAATGTGCTGACAGAATCAAAAGAAGTTATAAACAAGTGCTACACCACATTCGTTTACAAAACCAAAAAAACATCCTGACTATAAATGCGAATAGGATCTTGCAATAGTTTTGAACTATGCTTCGCAGCGATATCCACCTAAGTTGTATTGCGGTGCTCTTGGTAACAAACGCCCGATTATATCGCAATTTTTCCTTTTCTGTATAACATGCATACGAGTATATGATCTCATTCATCTTATCTTCTGGATTGCAGTAAAGTCTGCCCGTTGAGAGTAACTTCAAGTTGAAATTGGTGTGTGGAACGTCATGATGATCCGGGTCATGATCTTATAAAATGAGATCCATTTGTGGATCAAAGGCCAAGGTCTCCCTCATTGTGGGTGATAAGGAGACTACCCCGATTGTAAAACCTCCAATATTGGAGATAAGTTCCCTTGTACGATAGAACCTATGGGACGCAGGGTCGATTGAGACAGATGTCAATAACCCTCTTTGGCGATGTGAGCACTGGCACCAGTAAGTGTGCATGAACCAGACTCTCTTTCCCAAGGCCCAATGTGAGTGTTGGAGGTTTATATTAAAGTCAGCTCCGAAAAGACGCTTGGTATTTATCGAAACCATTGTGGAAGTTCTGACATTGCGGTTGAACTCATATGGGTAATAAGTCCGCTAGCTTGATACAGATCTATATTTTGTTCCTGGTAAGCGCTCACGCTTATATGGTTTTTAAATCGAGTACAGGTGAACACCAATTAGTATCCGTTGAACACCGCTTGGAGGTAAAAGACTCACAATTGATGGTTACAACACTGGACATCGCAAAGTTGATGCCACTCTCCCCTCTTCCCCACAGAACCCACAAAGCACCAATTATGAAAGCGGCAAACAGCTTTATCAGCCTTTAGACTTAATATCTAGAGCTTAACATCTCTTTTATCAGAATTTTTATAGAGGTCTACCGACCTGATTTTGTCTATGCCAAGTTCACAATCAGATCCGTACCTTCGACCACCAAAAATTCAACAGTGGTTAGAACTACCGCGCTTTATCAATGGTATGGCTAAGCAGCATCAGATTATACTCTGTTGGGCTCCGAACCACTCGGACGTCTTATGGAACTGCGTCGATGATATATCGCCCGGACTCGGGTTACTAGAAACAAATACCAGACAACTTGACAGCGTGGAGTCACTACCAATGTCCTACGCCAAACAAATGACATACTTTCAGCCGGTCCCTAAAGCTAGTTATAAATGGACTCATCTAAACAACTGTAAGATATTCGGACTAATATGGCCTATTCGATCCTTAACAAACAAGAGAGCTGCTCAACCTCAAGAAAACAGGTACCCCCAGACTCGAAAACATAATCCCGCCATACTGTGTTTTTGGAAAATACAGCAGCTTTCATCTGCCAAATGTGATAAGAAGACAGAGGACATATAAAGGGTCCGCCATCTAACGCTTTTTTTTCAATTAATGCTATAAAAAAAAACTACTGAATATTTTCTCAAATTTCTTTTTTCGTTTGAAAGTACAATCCTTCCAGTTAATAATGGAAAATAATTTCATTCAAATGGCTGCCTCGGCTGGCCATGCAGTAGCCTACACGATCGGTCCAATTTTTAAGCACATTATCGATTGTGTGCAGCTGTATTTCACCAATTGCTTCACGAATATTGTCCTTTAAAGCGTCAATTGTCTCTGGCTTGTCGGCGTAACACTTATCTTTTACGGCACCCCACAAATAATAGTCCAACGGTGTCAAATCGCAGCTCCGAGGTGGCCAAACGACATCAGCTCTGCGGCTGATAATGCGATCTTCAAAAACAGGGCGCAAAACATCGAGTGTAGCTTCGGCTGTGAAGCCAAATGTTGCCAATATCCTCCTCTTCAATTTTTGTGAACAAAAATTCGTTCAACATGGCCCCATAACGATCGCCATTGACTGTAACGGCCACTCCCTGCTCATTTTCGAAGAAAAATGGCCCAATTATGCCTCTGGACCAAAATCCGCACCAAACAGTGACTCGTTTTGGGTGTATCGCCTTTTCAATGTATGCGTGCGGGTTTTCTGTGCCCCAAATGCGACAATTTTGCTTGTTTACATACTCGCCAAGATCAAAATGAGCTTCATCTGAAAAGATGATTTTTTTTGGCAAAATCGGCATCTTCTCTAAGTCGATCGCAGGCCCACTTAGCGAAGCGAAATCGCATTGGATGGTCAGTTGGCTTCAACTCCTGAACCAATTCGACTTTGTATGGCGTCATACCAAGGTCTTTGTGCAAAATTCGTCTCAATGATGTCTCCGAAATGTTCAATTGTTGAGAACGACGGTGAATTGATATTGATGGCGCTTCACGCACACTTTCTGCCACAGCAGCAATATTCTCGGGTGTAAGCACTGTTTTTGGCTTTTCACGCTTTGGTTTATCGATGAGGATGCCAGTTTCTTTCACTTTTTTCATAAGATAACGAACATACGGAGCTGACGGTGCTTCTCTTCTTCCAAAATCCGTACGCAATTTTTGCACACATTCTGCAACATTACCATGATTTTCAAAGTAATGTCGCAATATTTTCCAGCGTTGTTCAAGCGTATACATAACCATATTCGTTCATAGGAAGGATGAAACTAATTATCTGTCAAATCAGACATGAGCTAAGTGTTACCATTCACGAAATAAGCACTAGTTGAAAAAAAAAAACGTTAGATGGCGGACCCTTTATAAGCGGAATAAAAAGCTGCTGCAAGTTAAAGAAAGAATTTTTAAAGAATTTGTGACTTTCCTACTTCGCCTTTTTTGACATAAGAGAAGGGCTTAGGAGTCAAAGATCCAAAAGTTCTGAGAATAATCCAGGTTAAACGTCGAAATAAATGCTAAAAACATCCAAACTAAACGTTGAATGGTTAAACAGATGGAGCTGACACCACAGGATTATACTCCAAGAAGAACCCGCAATAGCACAAATTCCCCTGTTTACTTATCGACCGCCGTGGATTCTGGAGGCTAAAATCATATAAAACAACACCCTCTGATTTAGATACTGACCCAGGAGTTGCTAGATTTTTTAAATCCCATGACCCTTGAAGATCTTTCTACGTTACGTTCGGTATATCGGTACCAGAGAGGTTCAGCCTGGTACAGTTTAACTCAGTCTGACGGCCTGTCCTCCCGGGGAAACCAAGAAGGTCAAACGGTTTCCAGAAGAAGGGCAATTGTAAAGAAGAAGGAGATGTTAAGCAAATCTACGGCGCAAAAAGATAGCAAGTGCTGTCAAAGAATTCGAGCACTAAAAGTCGTAGACCGTAGAAAAGAAGCAGTGACAGCCACTGAAACCAATCAAGTTTTCGAAACTGAGTCTGGGTCCTCTTCTTTCGTATTGAATGGTACCAAGAAGAAAGCTTCTCGCACGCCCTTTGTCGATGGACGGAAATCAGGTGGCGTGATTTTATAGACACGAGTTGTCCGGATAAGGTCGATGATAAAACCAGCAAAGGCGTATAACTGATGAACGGAAGTTTGTTTAGGCGTTCAAATCTACTCTGAGAATCCCCACTGGCAACGAATTTTCCAAGGCACAAGGTCCAGCTGAAACCAATTCTGTAACCAAAGGCAAAATTTGGATGTTGCAGGAAAATCCATCTGCAATTAAATAACAAAAGTGATGATAAAAATGTAACTTTAGGGAAACCGCTATCAGCTCTCTGACGCTACGAATTAGGAAGGATGGCAATGACAACAGTCTGAACGACGTTGAGTGCAAACACTTTGTTTATCAACTGTGGAAGCTAGCTATAGCATGCAAGTATAGATGCTAGTGTTATCCACGAGAGTAGGATTGCCACAGAGAATTGTTCCATCGCCACTTAAAAATTTGCGGTGGTGCGTGATGTCACCTACCTTCGAATACTCGGATAAGGATGTTTTCACAGTTGACGACCCTATTAAATGGCGTTTGTATCTATTGTAAAATGTTCAAGCCCATGCAACTGACTGAATAGTGAAGGCTCATGGACTGTTATAAAGTGCACATTGCCGCCATAGAGGAGACTACCACTAATGTAAAAAATTCTGATACATACAACAGAAATAACGTCTATCCTTCTATATTGATTAAATCGCAAACTCCGTCAATGAGTTTTGAGCTTTCTGCACGGCTGCATTTTCCAGCATTGACCTGATTTGCGCTCATTCCTCACAAAAGAAACTTTAACGAGCGCTCAACAGATGAGATGAGTGAGGCATCTCAAACGGTGGATCCGTAGGTGCCTGTCTAGACCAAAGTCGTTGTATAGCCTGTTCAGTTCGTAGTTAAACCGCCTCCACCATTGTCCGTCAATACAAGCGGCCCTGAAAATCTTGCGCAGTATCTTTCTCTCGAAACAGGCATGTGCAGTCAACATGGTCCAAGCCTCTGCGCCAAAGAGTAGGGCTAGGTTGATGAAGGTCTTATAAAGAGCCAGTTTGGTTTTACGAGAGACTGCTCTCTTACTCAATTGCAAGTAAACCGCGATTGGGAAGAGCAATTCTGCGTCTGATTTATATGCTAAAATCTTTGCTGCTTTTAATTGATGAACTTAGGTAGATGAAGTTCTTAGCTACCTCGAACCCAAGACATCCAATAGTGAAATTCCGGCC
This sequence comes from Volucella bombylans, assembly GCA_949129095.1. Taxonomy (NCBI): domain Eukaryota; kingdom Metazoa; phylum Arthropoda; class Insecta; order Diptera; family Syrphidae; genus Volucella; species Volucella bombylans. The sequence continues at coordinate 138,194,580 of OX422140.1, forward strand.
AACACAATGATGGTATGCATCCTATTTGATGACTGCATGTACTTAGTTTTGCCCTCGTGCACCGTCAAACCCATTTTGGAAGTTTCTGCCTCGATAATCACGAAAATCTATCCTTCTGTGCTACCAGCTTTATCTAACTTCAGCTTCTATAATGCAGGCGAACAACAGTCTCTGTCGTCTTCATCTAAGCTGAATGGTTTATTCGGTATTTTGAACAGTCGCCAACATACAGTTTACGGGGTATTTTCAGCACCGACTGTTAGAGTTTCTATGGTACTAGTTGTCCATATTCATCCTTACAGGTTTCCATTCTGGTATGTTCGTTTTATTACCTGCTATAACTTTGGAACGTTGCTTTCTTTATGGTCCAGTAGCTCCTCTGGTGGCTCGTTGGAAACATTCTCATTGGTGTTGTACGTTTTGTGTGTGAGGCTTGAGATTTTAAGTGAGCTAGGTCTAGAAAGTAATAGAATTTATCTCCAATGTGGTCATCCTTATCCTTTGTAGGGACATGTTTGCAAATCAGGCTTATATTTCTGAATTTGGTCCTAATGCATATTGCTACGAAGCAATCACTTATACAACGAATAATACATTCACATCTAAATCAACGTCGGCTTCCTTTTGTAGCAGTCGTCGTAGCTTTTCATCCGCTTTTTACCCGACCTATCCGATAGCATTTCCTGGTTTGCGATCATATCTGCTTTATATCAATCTAGCACATTCGCGAATTGTTTGGCGGAACGTGGGCTGTTAAGGGATCTAATATTCCGGGTGCAAATTCAAAATTCATTGTCCTTAAATGGTATGCTGGGGTATTTAGCCTTATATGCATTTGTTCGTATCCGAGGCTGTTGGTTGTCTCTGAACTGTTTGTTTTTTTGCGCTGTACAAAGGGTACGGTTAAGCAGTCCGGTGACTGTAGCCTCGCTGAGATTATGAGGCCTACTCAGGTTTCTTGAGCCACCATCTCTACTCCAGGGCCATCACACCACCATGGAGAGCCTTTTAGATCTGGGCTCCGATTACGTCGAAATTATTCTAAAGGGGTGTGTGTACCAAGTAGTTCAAGCTGACAAGAGTCTTGATTGCAGTTGGAATGCGTAGATGGAATTTCTACCATAATCCGAACACTTTCCCCCTCTCTCGCCAATCTCGTTCCGCATGTGTTTGCAGGCTACCCTATCTTCACACAAAGGTACTAAGCTCTAAGAGGTACGAGTAAGAGTTGGAGTTGATGTGAAGTGGCCTGAGGGTCGGAGCTTGTGTTTCAGTAAAACGCTTGACCAACATTAAAACTTCAGGCCCCGAATTCTCCGAAGTAAAAGGAAGGAACACGGGATCATGGAAATGCAGAGGTTCTTCTCTTTTAAATTTTCATAAAAGATTTAACAAGCCTGCAACAGGGCAACGAGATACAAATACGTCTACCTGCAGCATGTCTTATTACAGAGCATACATCAGCTCATTTCTAAGATTTGGCCGGAGGACTTCCCTAATGTATGGGTCTTGGGTATCGTTTGTGCGGTCTATAAAGTAGAAGGTCGCCTAAACTAAACTATAGTTCTGGAGATTCTAGAGAAAGCCTAAGATGTCCAGATCGATATTCACCTTCTGTTTATCGATTACAATCTTATCACAAAAATAGAGAACGTTTGTTGCTTCATAAAGGTCGGAAGAGCTCCTAGACTTGAAACAGAAGGGGAAAAAAGGGTATGGTGCCAACAATAGCGTATACATAACAAATACGAATCGATTTCTTACTATCTCTTACTCTCACTATTGTATGAGGGAAGGATTTTGTCTAACTGGGTTCCGCAACTGCCACTTCATCAACTTGTCGCTTTTGCTTTATGAAGGCAATTAGGTGATAAGCTCTAAGGAGACTCTCAAGGCGTGATTATCTCCTATACAATCCAGAGTTAATCCTCTGTTGTGGTCGGCTGCACCAAATCCCTGTCCGTTATGTGACATATATAAGTTTATAGTTAAGTTATGGCCTTGCTCGATTCGTCAGTAATTAAGCTTTAGCTGAGTGTGTGATCAAGGTCGTTTCGTTTGATCTAGAAACAATGCCTTTTTATGTGAATTGAATTTTTAAAAGATTTTTTCGTGGACATGTCCTGCCAAGATAACTCATGTGTCCACTTACTCGTATATCCATTCCCTTTTCTTAGTCCCCTACTTCATGAAAATATAACTCAGGTGCCTATTTAGAGGTAGACTTAGAGAAAAATGAACTTGTTGGGTTGAATCTGACTCGTATCTACTCGCGCCGTTATTGAAGTCTGGTCGTGTTTATGTTTTTTTTTTTTTTAAGAACTTAACACTCAAGTGGGTATGAATACACTTAAATTGCCTGAACACGTGTTAAGTTTTTCTTGGAAAATGGGATAGAGAGAGACAGAAAGATGTTTGAGCGCAGTGGTTATTTAAGGCCATGGGTGGCATCCAACATTTAATGGGGCACAATTCTTAGTGGAGGTTGGCTTGTTGTTGATTTCTAGTCAATCTAGTCATCATACTTGATTTTCGTAAACTGAAAAAATGAATATGTCTCTCGGGCGAGGCGAGACGACAAAGAGTTCAAGACTTCTGGCTTGCCAAGGGAGCAAACTGAAATGGCAATACCTCGCACAACTTTTGGTTTTAAGTTTATCGGTTTCTTGTTGTCAATACTGATGTAACCATGTTATTTATTTAATTCAACCTAATCCCCATAGACAATTCCCCACCACACATTACCCACAACTACACAAACTATCATTTTAAGATGCTCTTTGGCAATATTCATGTTCACATCCCTTGCCTTATTATTTAATCACCTAATCTCACCCACAAGAATATGTTCTATGCCGGAGTTTCCGGTTTCAACAAAAACTAATAAACCCTTTCCTAGACCGTTCCACGCAATCTATAAAATACCAACAGTCAGAAGCCTGACTTAAGTTTGCTTAGGTTAACAACATTTCCCATAGAATAGGATGAATGAAAAAAAAAATAAAAATAGAAGAAATAAACTTATGGGAAAATGCGACTCCAAGCAATGAACCCTTAAGTTTGGCAAACGTTAATTACATGCCACAGTCACTATCTTATTCCCTTTTATGGGATTATCGCCTACCACATCGCCAGAATACTTATCTTATAATTCGCCTGACATCGTCGCACGTTATTGCTAATAAACTCTCCTTGGCTATGAACGAATACATGTGTGTTCGTACATCGCTATATTGGGGATACATAAAGGACTATAAGCGTAATATGTGTTACCCGCATTGCATAATTAATTCAGCCCACCAATTTACACATAAAGCTGAAACCATGATTCTGATACTATTGGTGAGCTAGTGCCCTATACATACGTAAAATACGAGTATGTATCTGCGTATGGTAGGCATCCTGCCTGCGTCTGTGTATTTGTGACCTTAATTTAATTTTAAACAAAATTCATGCAACATTGCATAGTAGAGCATTGCTGCTGCAGCACAACCCGCATGGAACCAGTATGACCTGGAACTGGAACCTACGAGTACTACCACTACCCGCCACTCTGTTAATGATGACGATGAAAATGAAACTGGCATACTACGAGCAATTCGTATCTACACATACTATACATATATCCTAGCCAGTCCTGTACTGTCCTGTACTGTGGGTTGAATGTAAAGTGCGTCTCTATTCATTTACAAAATTTCAAACACGAGCGGCGTCACCATCCGTCCGTTTTTGTTCGTCGTTTGTCTCACCACCACACGACCTAAACAGAGCAATTTGTCACACGCCAAGCTACTTTAGGTAATGTTGGAACCCGTTTGATAGCTCCGCGAATTCTGAGACGGCGGCGGCTGCGGCGTTGGCGGTGACGATTGAAGCCAGAGATCTAATGCCTCTATTTAGCAGAAATTAAAATTTGTCACGAAATATCCTTCATTTGTCAGTGAGGTTGCCGGTTAGGTGTACGTATACATATATTTAATGCTTGCTTTATCTATCATTTTGGCCGCCCTCCTCGTCAGCCATAAAGCTTGCACGCTGTCGATATTTGTATAGATATTGTCGTGGATACGAGATAGACGAAGCCTACCTAGTACCTACATATGATAGTTATGTGTGGGTTGTGAATTACAATAATACTCGTATTGAGAATTTAGCGGTCGCACGGTTGGTCGCTACAATAGAATCCTGTTACCTTTTTTGTTTAATAAAAAATAAAAATTAAGGACAATTGTGGACTGTGCAGACCACATTGGTTAACCGCATTTAAATGCGGTCACTCACACTTAAAGCGTCAGGAAAGCCAGGAAAACATGGGCACACGCAACTCAGCCCAACGAGTAAAAGACACTGAACAAGGATCGTAATTATAGAGGGAGGTGTCGATGTCGAAAATTGCCATAATATTTTAGCTTCCAACTATCGACATTGTCAATCAGTAAAAACCGACTAACGGCCACTTTAAATTTCTTCCGTTTGGCGCTGTTTTTTTTCTGTTTTGTTTCGTCCTTTCCATTCATTCCTTGTTGTTGATCCTTTTTTGTTGTTGTTGTGCGAATTCAGTTTAGTTAAAGAGTGGGCGTTGAAAGTAAAAACCACTCTGGCACACCTGCGGTTGTGCGGAAAGGTAAAAATGCAAATGACAAATGGGTTTGTGGAAATAACTTAGTCGTCCATTGTTTCAATGATGGCGTAGGCAGTAATGAGTGGTTTACGTTTTCGAACCTGATGGCAGTGTGAGTTAAAGGTTTGGTGGAGTTAAGAGGGTATTGGGTGATGTAGGAGTTAAGCAGCAGCAGCAGCCTACTTTTAAACGAAGTTTATTGTCAGGTATTTGTTATTTATGCTTTACATACAAACAGAGCGAACATAGTTTGAATATGCATTTTACGGATAGTATGCGATCTAGTTAAACGAATGCACACAAGTGAAGCTTTTTACTACTGTGAGTCGTGGTAGGGTATAGGTGTGGAGTACGGGTAACCGTGAGAGTATGTTTGGTGAAGTAGGTGATGTGGGAGGAGGTTGAAAGTAATTAGCCTAAAAGCACTTTGTCGAAGTTGCATCAAAGGTTCTTTGGAATCTGAAAAAATACTCTCCGCCTAGGGGTAGGTACGCTATGCAGCGATGAATGGAATTGATTTCTATGAGCACAGTAAAAAGTTGTACGCTCTTGTAATGTATTGTAATAGTAAATGGATTGGTTTGGAGATGCTGAATATAGTGAAAACTGAATGAACCAGATTTATTTTAAACCGATCCTAGTGTAAATGACTCTGGTCATTGGAAAGGTTCAGCTCTGTAATTTCCAGGCTTTAACAGAAAGCCCCATTTCAGCAATAATCTTAACAATCACGTCAGCCTTTAGATCACGTGAGGAATAAATCTTGTTCTTTGGGATATGCAGACAACCGAAGAGTAGAGGATTCTCTCGTAAAAACAACGCTTCACGAATCACTCATTCGTTCTAACTTATTGTATGCCTTCGATCAGTATATAGGCACTACTAAAGGGTGACCAGATAAGAATGATATGAAAAAAATTGTGATGATGTGTGAGACATAAAATTGATGACTAGATCCAATATGTGCAGCGTTATTCCGACAATAGCGTGTTGAATATTGGCTCGTCCAAAATGGTTGGCTTGTTAATGTAGACTAAGGACCAGACATAGCCCCAGAGAAAATAATCAAGTGGTGTCGAATCGCATGATCGCGGCAGCCAACTGATGAACGCTTGTCGTGAGATGACTCAGTTGCCAAATTTGCCCTTTAAAACTTCGAGCGTTGCGTCACTTGTATGGCACATAGCGCGGTCTTGTTAGAACCACAGATATGCCGACGTTATCGAACTTTGATCACAGAAAGTCGGTTAACAACGTTCTATACATGAGACCATTGACGGTAACGGTGTCTCCTTCCTCATTTCGAAAGAAATAAGGTCCGACAATGCCGCCGTGCCATAAACCGCACCAAACAGTCAATCTATGTGGATGCATAGATGCTTGGCCGAACACTTGTGGATTGTGTTAGCTCCAATAATGGAAATTTTGCTTCTTGACATAGCCGCCGAGCCAGAAATGGGCCTCGTCCGAGAAGATGATTTTTTGGCCAAAATCCCGATCTCTGGCCAACATTTCTAGCACCTAATTAGTGAACTCACGGTGTTATCTATGGTCATCCGGTGTTAGATCCTAGATATACATACATACATTTATAAAAAGTTGAATTTTATATCCGCACAATTGAAAGCTGTGGAATATTTATAATTATAACACTTTAGAAAAAAACATAGAAATTTTGAATTTACCGCCAATCGCGGTGACCACCATATTTATTATATGCGATGTTTTTAAATTATGTAGAGAAGACCACTTACTTATCATGCCACATTTTGTAATAAATTTAGTTGCCTGAAGAACTCATTATCAAATAGATCACCTTTTCTTTTGCTCTTTTCGCTCCACTCGCTATAGTAATTTTTCCCTAGTCTATATCCTTGACTCGATAATCTAACAGTCTAACTTATAATCAACTAAGATTCATCTATTAATCAAAGATAGAAATCTCGAGTTGACGTTGCAAAAACCCTCGCAGCGTACATCCGGCTTCAAATCTTTCGTCAGCATAATCTCATACGGATGTAGGGCCAAATCCAATAGCCATGGCAACTGTAAAAGGGTATCAACCCCTTAGTCGTGCGTAAATTATAAAAAAAAAAAAAAAGTTGTATCTGCATGAACGACACATCCCATATTGGATGGATCATCGAGCTGTATGCCAACTGACAAAATTATTCTCGCGAAAAGTAAACTAAAGTTATCATAGAATTTTCACTTCACAACTTCGCTTAGCATTGTTGGTGTGTTTTATATTTATTTACTGTAATGATTCGGTTATTCAGGGTGCATATAGCTAATATGCACGGGTTAAGAATAAATTAGAACTCTGCGTACATCGACGTTGACGTCTATAAATACAGGCTAGATGTATTAAAATCAGATAGATCCCACCTACACCTCTCGGATTATTCAGATATGAAACTACGTAGATACAGGCTAGTGCTATTAGGGTGGTCGCATCCCTTTATCAAATATCAACCTCCCACTACTACTTTATTTACAGAATAAAGTATTCTGTAAATTCGACCTTTAACAAGTTGGTTCCGCTGTCTGATTCCAAACAAAGAATTGTGTCCCTGTATAATCGCACTCAAATCAGTATTACGGGTGATTTCAATATTCAGAATTCTGGGAGGTTTCGATGTTCTGTCCACACAAAGCGTGCGAAGTGGTTTCGTGGATTCGCGAAGACGTAGTAGTCGTTTCGCCAGAAATCAGCTATAGAAACATGACACAAAAACTTGTTTCTCGGATTACATACGCAGTTAGAGAAAAGATTCTTGAAAATGGTATAGCGGAGCAGTAAATAGATCATTATATTTTCTCCATAACGATACCGCTAGATACCGCAGCTGATATGGTTACAAACCCTACTTTCTGCGGAATAAGATCCTTTATACCTCATCGGTTAAATAGTATCAGATCGAAAAAATGTATGCTACAAGGCCAACCTTGCAGAAGAAAACCGAAGAAAGTTCAGTCGAAATAGAAATGACTGCGACGGTTTTCTTAAGCGTGTGAAATTCCATTACGACCAAAACTGAGCCAAGTAAAACTACAACTGCCTGCTCTTTGGACAAGGCCAATTTGCTTGGTGTGCACTTGTTAGTCAGCTCAACGCTTCTAGACATACACAGATCCGTTGGTCAAAGTGGTATGATATATTTGCCCTTCTTCTGAAGAAGTGTTCTTCCACTCTAGTAAAACCACTGCACACGTTTTATTTTACTCTTTATGACTCTTTCCGAGTAAAATGTTAAAAAGTCACTTGTCCAGCCCGTCCCTAAAAAAGGTAAGTCTTACTCTCTCTCCTCCTTTGGATCCATTGCCCTTACGTCCCATCTTTCTAAAATCATGGAAACGCTGGTAAATCGTCAGATCAGGAAATATCTCGACATATACGGTCCATGTATCTTCAACAATCTGATGAAAGTAAGACAGTTCCACTTGATAATTCAAAGGCGTTTGACAGATATAGCCGTTAGGATTTTTGTGGAGAACATGTGCATTTGGTGCCGATAAATATATTCTTTTCTGAATTAGAATTATTTCAAATCTAATATCAGCTAAATAAATGTTGGTATGTCAATCAGGAGCTCCTAAAATCTTTCTACATGATCTAGATAAGATTCATAACCGTGCGATAAGACTTATATGTCATACTAGTATTATACAGTCAATTAAGATCCTCGAACACCACTGAAAAGTCTTCTGCCTTACCTTGTTCTATCGCTGTTTTCACCACCAGTGCTGGAACAATATTGCCAGTAGCATTCTGACCCTACAACAAAGTTCCGCCCAAGGAGGTACCCTTTAAACAACGATGGTTTGAACATGCATGGTGTTTCTAACTACGATCGTTGCGCAGAGCAGTCTATATTAATCACAGACTTCACAGGATTTCTTTTAATTTGGTAGCCTAAGGACATGGAATTGCTTTTTAGACCCGCCCGCAATTTTGGATAAGGATTTCTATAGAAGATTGTTTTTTTCAGAAATAAAACCTTGAATGGCAAAACCCTCTAGGAAATCCTAAATTGTGAAATTAAAGTGAAATCGTTTTAAACCTATTCGGCTTAATTGAAACAACTCTGTGGTGCTTCTTGAAAAATGTAATGAAGCAGAACATTTACTTGTTTTTCGGAGGTGATGTTTCCAGTACCGATCATCTTCAGCACTGATTCTCCTCCTTCTTGGTTAGCTTTGCAAAAGCATCGTTTAGAAAAATATTTGTTGATAGCACAAACTCATAATAGATGTGCTTGATTCTCGGTAGATACGAGTAGTTCCTATAGGTCAACAAAATACCATCGTATAGAACGTATTATGCATAATGATTGGTTTGTTAACACAAAAAAGTGGTTAATAGTGTTGCCAAGTAAGGTTAAGGTGCAAACAGTATGAGCTTAATCAGCTTACTTAAGAGGAATGGCGTTCACGAAAATCCTAAGAGTTTAGGCATGCTCTTTGTTTCAAGGTCGGGACAAACCGTAAACGGAATCTGCAATGTTGCTAATTTTTCAATTACACTAAACGCCACTATGTATTTGAGAGTAAAACAAAAAGGAGGATGGGCAAGAGGTAAACTAGCAAGGCAAGTCTTCAATTGTCGGCAACCATTCTACCATTTGATGGTCACCTGTTCTGTCAATAAAATTTAATTTCCTTGTACTGTTCTACATGGAATATTTTGTGTCGACTTAATGTGTTAACTCTCATTATTCCTAAAATTTTATAAATAATTATTCCTCCAACCGCTACTATCCGACCCCACCTCAATTATCTAATCAAATCGCATTAAATTTACTCAACTTCTATCGAATAAGCTCGATAATTCATTCAATCATTCAATCGGAAAGCTAATACCAATGAAATTACCAATGAATCCTCAATTACCGCTATTTCTTTTGTTATTAAAAGATCAAACTTACTTCCCGCTATACTATCATACATACATCCAATGCCAGCTATCAAACCACCAATTACCATCTCCATCCCTATCCAACAAATTGTTCACCAAATTTGATAGGTCATCTTCTCTCACAGCAGCATTCTAGCTTTGAATCAATTTTCATCCTTAATTCCGTTTACCATATTCCACATGCATAACACTCAAGCATAAGCGAAGACAATTGGATAAAACATCAAAGTGAAGGAAATCGTCTTGCTATATCGAATGAGTGACTCCCTTCTTCCGCAGACTTTCACTTTCACCTCATCTGGAAAAAAAAACAGGACACGAATAACACCAAAGAAGGATAATAAGAACAAAATTGCATAGCATTAAACAAGATTTGGTGTGTGTGAAGCTAAAGACAATTGCTCCTTCTACTTTCATCAACATCTCGATTCTAACTAGCAATACGAGTATATGGAGCAGCGACGGCGACGACGGCGACGGCAACGACAATGACAATGACAAGGACACCCAATGGAATTTGCCAAGTACAGTCAATCGTCAGTAGGGTCGTTTATAATTCCAGAAGTTAGAACGTATACAGGCCAAGTACGGCTGTAAGAGAACTCGTATGTGAATTGTGAATGTGTTGGCGTTTAGCCTACTTCCAAGGATTTGTTCGAGTGCTCATCCGTGCATAAGGATACGGTTGTATATCTGGGTAGAAGTCTTAGTGTGGGTGGTAGTTAATGTTAAGGCTTTTTCGCCAGCATTAATTCTAAGCCTGATTCTAATAAACATCACAACTTAACGCCTAAACTATGCCATGTGGAATCCATCCAAAGAGAAAGGATATGTACGTACTGCATACACAGCACTTTATCTTCTTCGTATTAAATTGAGAGAAGGACATGCGAACTGATAAGCTTTGGCAAGCTGACAGGCAGGCAGTCAAGTACAACTACAACTACCACTACAACATCGACTGCAGGAATGTCAAACTAAAGCTAAAGTTAAAGCAATGGGTCAGTAGACCGAAAATGAAGGACAAATATTTTCACATAGGATTTTTATTTTTCTAACTTTTTTTTCCATCACTGTCCTTTTTTCCACCAGCTTTTTCTCTTACACTAGCAAAGTGTTACACTTACATTGCTAAGTGTTTTCCTTGAAGGTAGATGGATGCAAAAAGAAAAGAAAAAAAATGGGCAAACAGCCGGCGAAATTGACAAAGCTCACAGCATCAATATTTGCTTGGTTGCGAGTCTTTTACCTTGTAAAAGAAAATGTTTTTACGTTTTTGTTTTTTGGTGTTCGAAAGAAATTACAATGATGTTTGTATGTGTAAAAAACCTACCAACATTGTCCTTCCTTTGATTTAAGCGAAATATGAGAATCTAGATTTTGATAATCCAAGCTTGTTGGGCGCTGTATTTTGCACGGGTTTTATTTCAAATTTTACAAATGCCAACCAATTTCGAGCACACACAGAAGAGGTTGTTGAATCCTTTTCAACCTTTTCCTATGCATTTAGACGTAGTTCCTTCTTCTTGGCTCTGGTGCTGTCGTTGAAGATCTAGTAGGGATTGAGACAGCATCACCCTCCGTCATAAAAAGTGTCATTTTGCATACTTATTCACATCATAGTTGGCTTATGGGTTTATCCGAAAGATTTTATCACGCTTCCACCTATGATTAAAGGAACCAATCGATATTTTTAGGGTTCTTGCTTAATCAATTGATTGTCCATAATGCACACTCAATGCCCGTATATCTGCTCACTGCAAAAAAATAGTGGGCGCTAGCTATTTAAGCCGGTTATTTCTGGCCCTTTTGATGAGGTCAAAGTCAATGTCTTCTCTAAATTCCGTTGATGTAGACGTTTTAATGGTCTCAGTCACACCGGAGACAGCTTGTGGATATATTTTATGGGTTTCAATGTCGTCAGGATATGCTTTCCTTCGATATGTGTCCGCAAGTTTTGCACAAACCATTCAATATTGATGTCGAAGACATTGCACAAACGGTAAAACACGGAAGCAGTGCTGCTTTATAGATGTAATAAGTTGACTAAACCGTATGTGAACGATCCACTTACCAAATAGGTAGACGAAGGAAAAGGACAGTCGAAGAAATCTTTGGGTTTTTTGCAATGTTACTATTAACCTTGGGGGCTTGATGGTGACAGAATGGGACTTTTCGAGAAGTTTTGGGAGATCGGTTCATATTTGCCGATGAAAAGGCGAGCTGATATTATATCATGTCAAGGCTTAGGAATAAGTCCGCGAAAGCCGATTGAGTTTTGACTACGTAATCGAATTACGATAAAAATTCTGAAAAATAATTACTAACACTAGGTCAGATCAATCAGCACTCTCCTTCTCGTAATGAGAGTAACCTCAGTGATGAGAGGATCGACTGAAAGGCCATTTTTTGTGCACTTACCGTCAATCACGTTTAGGGATGTCTACGCTTTCGAGCAGACAGGCGCTAGGCATGACTCATCAGACATTATTGCTATATCACCAATGTATACATTAGCATTTAAACTATTAAGACTATTAGACAGTGAGGCGACTAAAATGAGGCATTGCAATGGAGACAGGACACCGGGTTACCGGCAACTACTGTTTACTCACGCCATCAGGTATTGGCCGCCAATGGTGGGGTGGGCGTGGTGTAGTGGTACTAGCAATCGCTTCTCACTCTGAGGGTCCAAGGTTCGAATCCTGCCCATGGCAACCACAAAAAAAACTAATGCGAATTATAACTTTGAATCACTCTGAGTGAAGAAAAAACTCTCCGTCCTATTCGGACTCCCACTCCTGGAGAGCTAATATCGAAACCAAATACACCTGAGTTTCAAACCACTACAAAACAATTTTCCTTTCTCCTCCTTCTACCTTTCCGCCCGCGCCATGGCAATAATAAAATGGTATCTAACCCCTTAGGCGCGCGTAAATTTTTCATATTTCTACCCGTAGTACGTGCTTAAAATGGCGGAATTATGTATAAAGACCTCCCAAATTGGATGTAAATCTCCATATGAACCTATGTCTAAGTCGTCTATAGTACCACTAACTAAACGATTCCCACTCTCTCTCCTTTCATAAAGCCAAAAATAGACAAAAGAGCAGCGGGGAAAAATAACACAGAAAATAAATGGAAAAGGAAAAAATAATAATAAAAAAAAAACATGAAAATAAAAGAGCGGTCAGTAGGAAAAGAATTCCAAAATAACTAACGAAACAATAGAGAACATTGTTGTCCTCTAAAGGACATTAAATGTTGTTTTTGTTGAGCAAAAATTTGTTCGTACTGTTCCCTTTCAGTATATCTTTGTACGAAATTTCCTTTCTTTTTACCCCCCAACAATTGTCCTTACTACGTGTACATTCTCCAGCACATTCTCATATATACCTAGAAGGCGTCCTTTTGTTAATCGTACGTACATGTGAATACATGGATGGAGTAGATACTTTGTTTCACACTAAGTATTGAATCTTTGCAGGAAAAGGAGTCCCAGAAAATGATGGCATGTTGGTGGCTTTAGGTGGTTGTAGATGGCAATATGTACAATAGTTTGCAAGTGACGTTATCGAGTATCACTTTCGTGGACTGTCTCACACTCTGTGAATCCTTTGAAAGTCGAGCATGATTGTTCACAGCTCAGTTTCTGGATTCTTCTGCGTTAGGGATGTGGAAATATCTGGTGATACATTTCTTCCATCTTCGGTTTCGTAGTTTGTTGTCGCTTTTTTTTTGCTTTCTGTCAGTGTCCCAGTAGAATCAAAGTTTCACTTCCGCTCTCATTTATTATTGAGTATCAATGCTATAACGCAAAAAGGTCAAAACTCGTATGTAGAGTACGAAACACACCCATGTGCACACAACCCGATTCAATGTCCATTGTTGTTTCTAAGGATGACGGTGTATTTTATTTTATTTTCTTTTAGTACATTTTGGACATGTTGACGGCGGTGAATAGCGAAAGGCTCGGCCAAAGTGTCCAGTGTCACCACATACCAAAGCACACACCACACCGCAACACAACGCCGTAGGAAAAAGGCTACAAGTAATCACCTACATACGTGTTAATCGATTATCTCTTAGCCGCACTACATACTCGTACACAGTCTCCGTACTTCTAAAATCCTTAGGTGTGATGAAGGGGTGGTAATACGACAGTGAAGTGCGTACATACTTTCGCACCGAATAGCAACAACGGATAATGTGTTTAATAAAGCATTCGACTGTGGATACGACCCGTTCACCAGAAAACGAACGACAGTCGTGTTAACGACGACGACGCGTTTGGTTTGTAGCGGTTGTGTTCCATGGTGTGACCTGGTTTTTCATTTTTGGTCTTTGCCAAGGTGCTAGATGGACTAGGGATGACGAGGGGTCAAATGTTAATGCCATCATGTTAACTTAGACAACAAATGCTGGGTGAATAAAATTAACCTAATGGAATGAAAAAGGAGTCAAAGTATAGGTCATTTGGTAGGCCTAGGCATATTAAAATGGCACAGGCCCGGGCACAGGTACAGGCCACATGACTACTATGTAAGGTTTATTTTTCATCTCCCCACATCAGCCTGTTTGCTCGTAAAGCTGTCTTGGTTTTACTTATTTTCTCACCACGCATATAGTAACGAGCTTTGTTTGTATGACTTGACTTGTGTTTACGCTCAAACCACTCAGAGTGACAGGTGTTGAACGATTGATCTTTTGATATGCCACATTTAATCTTGATTCCTTCATGCCTGCGTCGTAAGGGTAAATATTGTGTGAGCATGAACTCGATAATTGTAAATATGTAGTAATTTCGGGGTAAGTTTCGGTGGAGCTTATCCTAAATGTGATATGTGTTGAGGTTTGGGTCAAACGAGTTTCTGAAATATATTGTCCCAATGATGTTGAAAGTGTCATCGTCTGATTGGAAATTATTTGGTAAATGTGATAAGAGAGGAGTTCTATCTGTTGCAGCAGAACCTAATAGTCCTCTTAATCATACTATCCAAGAAAATGAATTTTTTGCGCATCAAATATAGTATATCAATATTTGTGAGAAAGAATCATTGCAGCCGAAAATACTCGTATATCAAGCCATATTCCCATATGCTCGTTGTGCAGCTGGAATTTCTACAGAAATTCTTGTGATCTACTCGTATAGTGACTGCTGTCTTAGCTCAAACAAGATCAGTATGTATAAGGCATAGGAATTCTGGCTACCAGACTCTGATATTATTGAAGAAGGTGATGGAAATTGAGTGTGATGTGTACCATCGGATGAAGAGTACTTTTTTTTTTTAAATAGAAGATGGCCTTGATAGTGGCATGCATAGCAGGAAGAGATTAATATTCATAAATGAGGTCTGGAGTAGAGCTAATCTGGTTAGTGAAACACTCCTTGTAGTCATGACAAATCGTTGTTTAAAGTCTAGTGAAATCAGCTACGAAAACCTATTTAACCAAACACGCAACGTATAGGATAGAATTTCGTGTCCGAGTTGATTCAAAAGACTCTCTTTGATGGCAGGATCCATGTCTTACTAAAGGACTCCCTTGAATTGTAAAAAAAACCTATCATCGGGAGCATTGGTATCCATTTACTCTACATATCCTTGCCATACCAGATGATTGATGCACAATTTTCTGTCTAGGTCGATGTCATCGTACAGCTCGTATAGTTCGTCGTTGAATCTTTTCCTCCAAAGCCCGTCAACGCAAACGGGACCGAATATTTTTCTCTTGTAATGACTGAGGATTTCTTCAACCGCTTTTGACTGGGATGATCAAGGTCTTATATAAAGTATCCTAAGTTGCTCGGGATAGAGCCTTACTATTCAATTGCCTTGTTAGCCCATAAAGCGGTTGGCAGGAGTGAATCTTCGTTTTGTTTCTGCTGATGTATTGCTTGCAGAATTTATTGCAGAACCAACTCAGACAAAGTCCCTTACTACCTCGAAATTATAGCCGTCGACTGTGACATTCTGTCTAATTCGTTGGGGTTGTGTCCCTTTTTTTTGACAGCATATACTTGGTTTTACCCCATTTGCCTTTAAACCCATTTGGGTAGCTTCCGATACAATTGTGTCAATATCATCAGCGTACCCTAGTATAGGGTTTTCCAATAAGGACTTGATAGCTTTTTTTTTAAATAAAACGCAAACCATTTGAGATATTTCAAAAACTTTATTATCGGCTTGAAGTACAATCAAAACATTTATGAATGGAACTCGACTTCGTTCATATGGTCACCGCGGGCACGTTTGCAGCGGTCGATTCGTTGGACCCAATTTTCAACGACTCGGCCACACATTTCGGCCGAAACGGCCGCTATTTCGCGTTCAATGTTGGCTCTGAGCTCTTCCAACGTCGTCGGCATGTTGGCATAAACCAATGATTTAACGTAGCCCCGCAGAAAATAGTCAAACGGCGTTAAATCGCACGAGCGAGGCGGCCAATCGATTGGCCCATTTCTTTAGATGGATTTTCACCCGGCCAATAACGCATATTTTGCTTATTGACGAACCCATTGAGCCAAAAATGAGCTTCGTCACTGAAGGTGAT
Organism: Volucella bombylans; assembly: GCA_949129095.1. Lineage (NCBI taxonomy): Eukaryota > Metazoa > Arthropoda > Insecta > Diptera > Syrphidae > Volucella > Volucella bombylans. The sequence continues at coordinate 138,210,671 of OX422140.1, forward strand.
TTTGCAATGAAATTCATCATCTTGGCGCATCTTCTCCAGAACCCAATCGGAGAACGTACGTCGCTTCAAATGGTAGTTCGGCTTCAATTCTTGAATCAGCTTGAACTTGTATGGGTGTAAACCAAAATCCTTACGCAAAATACGCCATAATGTGACTGATTTGGATCTTTTGCTACGGACGCCTGAACGGCAGCGATATTTTCGACACTTCGACCAACCCATTGTCTCACTGACACGGAAAGATCACACAACAAATATGTAGACTCAAATTTTTGCACTAAACTTGTTAATGCCTGTCTACTAGAGCGAGAATTATGACCGAAAATTGGAGTTAGCGCTCTTAAAGTTGCAGTCACCGACTCCGAATTTCGGTAGAAATTTTTATAATTTGCAGACGTTGCTCGTTCGTGTATTTTACCATGATGAAAATGTTGAGTTTACTGAATAAATTGAAAGTGACAGTTTGATGATTAGTGAAAGAGTGCGTTCACAAATTAAATTCAAAGTTGTCAAGTCCCTATTGGAAAGCCCTTTATATGTTTTTTCCAGTATATGCTGGTTCCTAGTATATGCTTGTTCCCTGTGTTCCGCACAGTTCTTTAGTATGATGTTAAAGAAGTCACACATGACAAGTCTCGGTTAAGACTTTACGGAGTACAAGCCTTCTCGTACTCGTCATTCTGCACAGACGGACGATATTGCCAGGGATGCCAATATTAGACATGGCTCTACATTTTGTCTCTATAAATACTATCGTATGTGGCCTTAAAATTGGTGAAAAGGTAGCGTGTGAAAATTTAGTCGATTGTGGACTGGCCTGATCTGAAGCCACAGTGAAGACAACTTAAGTTCCGAAATCTAATTTTTAATCAATTGAAGAAGAGACCCCAACATTCTCGACGAAAGATTCTCATGCCAAACTCTGTTGAATGCCTTAGGAATATCAAGTACAAATATCTTGCCTTCGCCAGATTGATGTACGCTTTGGTTCCACTTTTCGCTAAGACATCACCAGTAGATCTGTTGCTACGAAAACCATACTGCCGGTCATTGATAAGTTTACGTGTTTCGAGATATTTCATAAGCTGAAGTTTTATCAGCGTTTCCATGACCTTGGAAAGAAGGGACATAAGTGCAATGGGTCAGTAGGAGGAGAGAGAAGAATATTTTCCTGTTTTAGGGGTGACCCGGACAAATGCTGTTTTCCATCTGCTCGGAAAGGGTCCTAAGGAGTAGAATTGATGAAAAAGATTACGCAGTCTTTGTGCTAGCGTAGAAGGGGAGATATACCATCTGAACCAGTGGATTTTTGAATGTTAAGTTCTTTAAGTACTCTTGTCAAGACAAGAATGCGAATGTGGATTCGTCCTATTGAAGATTAGACGCACTTAAGTGTAGGCGAAGACAAAGTACAATCTGGAAGAGTTGGCGGCAAAGTGTGAAGCAAGCAGATTGGCCTTGTCCAAAAAGCTGACAGCTTGAATGTAATTATAACTGAGTGTCGGGATGGAAGATGAGGCGGAATTTCTATTATTTTTGACAAATGCCCCAAAGATTTTACTACCTTTGGGACATTGTAGTATATCTTGCCTCAGTTGTTGGTCGTATTGAAATTTCACACTTAAGGAAGACATTGCAGTCATTCCTTGCTCGTTTAAACTTATTCGGTTTTTCTCTGTTGGGTTGGTCTTGAAGGATCGAAAAAACATTTCTCTAACTGTGACAGCCTCTTTACAGCTCGAGTCGTACCACGGCTTTTCTTTTGGTTTCATACTTTTCATCCAGTGAGTGATAAAGGATCTCAATCTAACGAGAATAGTGTCTGAGATCATATCAGCAGCGGCATCCACGTCGTTATCGAGGAAACATAACGACCAGTTAAAATTCCTAAAAAGCTTTTAAGTCCGCTCCAGTTGGCTTTCTCGTAGAGACACCGCAGTCTCTGATGGCTCATTGTCAGTGTCTTCGGTGCTTGATGCTGGAGGTATAGGAGTTGTTGAGAGATTGCAGGATCCGCGTTCGGTGAAGATTTTCGCTGCCTCTTGTGATTGCAGCTTTTCGACGTTATATCATCTCACAGCAGTTCTTCTTTGCTGTGGTACTTGGCAAATACGAGTCTGCACAATGGCCGCCGTGAACGTTCGGACGTTCAGAATACTGGAGGCATTCCTATGATCTATCGCAAGGTGATCAACTGGATTTAACGTTTCTTTTGGATATTGAGACGAGGAAATCATGTGCTTTCTATAGTGACATTTCGTCCCGCCGCAAAGTCTACAAGCTCTTGTCCGCTGCCAGAAGTGTTGTCGTGTAGGCTATGTTTGCTATCTGCCAAAAACTACCACAGATGTCCGCCTTTTCTATCCTGGCGTTTAAATTAGTACAATTGTAACGTCATATTTTCGACATTGTTCGTATGTCCTGTCAATGAGCTCGTAGAAACATTCTGTTGTGCATATTAGGCTTACGTTAGCGAATTTAGCCTTGATGTGGATTACATAAGATGATCGCACGCATGTCGGAAGTTCAATGCTTTTTGCCTACGTCTGAACTCGAAGAAGCTCTGCTGTTTCCTATAACAATCACCATGGTAGATATCACAGTTTCTTTTTACGGCCAAATAAAACTTCCGCTAGTCTGGCTGTGATCGTCACCGTTGATGCCATCGATGCGACTTCCTCCGTTGCACGAGCTCGTTTTCAAGGTCAGGAAGAGATGCCTCGTCTGGCATATATGTCCTGAAGTTCACTCGGCCGAGTTGCGCTGTTTGTGATATTGACAAACAGGAATGATTTTCGAATGTTGTTATACTGCTTCGGTATTCAAGAGGATATGCACATTCTGAATGACCTTAAGCATCCTTCACCGAATTGCCTAAACACAAAAAAGGTCAATCTATCATCAGAACATGCAAACATAACTACGAGTGGTTTTCAATTACCGGAAAGTTCGAGTTCATAAAGGCAGAACTCAATTTCACTTTTCATGTGCAAAATTCCAGAAACATGGCAGCATTTGCACTACCATGAACAGGGATACAGGGATTCGGCGAGAAAATAAAACAAGTTTCAATATCCGCAGAATTGCTGCGGCACAAATAAAACAGGGGGGTACGAAAAATAAAAAGTCATCACGAATCAAGTCAATTAGTTTGCCACAAATTCAATACGTGGTGTCGGTTCGTCAATCAGGCACACTGTATCCTTCCACAGTCCTTGGCTTCATTTATTTTTTTCAGAATTTTCTCTTTTTTGAGGTTACCTACTCACACACGCCCGTATTGTATGCAGGCGCGTTTCACACGTAAATATCATGCATTTTCTGTTGCCACGCTAATAAAGGATAGTCAGTTGCACGACACCCCACTGCCACTACGAATATGTATCTCCGAATGGCATGGATTCTTGGTTAAGAAGGATTCACTTCTGATCCATGGGACAGGCAATAAATTCCTTCTTTTTTGCTTTTTTTGCTATTGTCGAATGTAAGTACAAGGGTTATCGTGCATCAGTGGGTACAATCGTCTATAGGTACTGCCGCCAAAAAGGACGACGACTTCGATTTATTGCTTTTTAAGTTGACTTTTGACCAAAAAGTTTTCAGATCGTTTCACCGCACCAGGGGATAGACAGAACACGTTCCAAACTCTAGAACAGATATCAGTAGCATGATAGCGGCACCAACGTACGTGTGGTTCGATCAGTGAATGGTGGTCTGACTGGCCAATTTATTCCCATTCAAAATGTTGCAAAATTGGATGAGCAGGTTCTCGTCATGACACATGGGATGCTGCATCCCTTCCAAGTTAAGCTTACCACCCCTCAGAGAAGACCGTGGGGAGGCAATAATTTTTGCTCCTTCATGCTCCGGAGAATGGACGAATGCCGCACGTGTGTGTGTTGGGATTTTTTTTGTATCCTGCTCCTTTTCATCTTCGATTTTCGTGCTTAATGACGAAGCAATAAAAGTCAAGTGCTGGGTCATTTGAATCATTCACTTGAAAAGTCATATGTCTGTCCTACGGTAGGCTTCATGTTGTTTGCGTGTGGGTTGTGAGTGTGTTGTTGTATACCTCAGAGTGACTGGTTTCTGAAGTAAACTTAAATGACCATAAATAATCTAGAGCGATAGTGAGGAACAAGTTGGCCAACATAATTTGGCAATTTACGAGTACTTTACCGGGCGGCAGTTTCGTTTTTTCTTACCCTGGTTCTTCCTCTTCATCCAACCACCGATGACTGAATTTATTATTTTTTAATCACCCCCATGGGAGGGTTGATACGATTTTTTTTTTCTTTGCAGTGGATTCGATATTCTGTAATTCTTTCTGGAGGTACGTATTGTACATTGTTGACTAGGAAACTGTAGCTACCACATCGTGATAGTCCTAAGGGTTCAATTTCGGAACATTGTTCGGAGGGTATTGAGAATGAATTATGTGCCAATGATGACGATGTTGACGTCGAAAGTACTCGTATCTTAATATCGATTGATTGTGGGGGTCGGGTCGGAAGTAAGAAATTAACCAAACTATCCGTAGATGATTCGTTTGAAATTGATTCTCTTGTGAGTTGATAAATGGGTTTTCGGGGAGCATCTTCGTGGATAAGTTATTTCTAATGCGATTCAGAGTTCGTATTTGCTGGCATTGGTCATAACCAGTATCTGTCTCACAGGCTATTAATTATTTGTTACATGAGAGAGGAAAAATTAAGACGAACTTTAAGAAGTTTATTGTATTCATTGAGATCGTTGGCACTGTCTTTTGGAAGATGGTACAGAAAATGTTTGAAAGTTTTCTCAGCACCAGACACGTTTTGTACATGAGATGAAACTTTGATTAGAACTTTGGCTTTTAAGCATGAAGTAAGTTTGCACTATCACCTCCTTCCGGTGCTTACATTCCAAACAAAGGACGAGTGAATGTTGAGGGCTCAAGTGGTCTGACTTTTCATAGGAGTCTCCCAAATTTAGAATGTTTAGAGGAATGATTCTTTCCATGGAAACAAAAATTATGGAAGATGGAGTTAATGATGCTAACTACAAACTTTCAATACCATTAGGAAATCCTACTTTTACCTACCAAGCAGAGACTTACACCATCTCTTCTATGGAATTCCCAAAGATCACAACTATATCTATATAACATATATCCAAACATTCCCCCGCCCTGAAACATAATTTCGGACTAAATGTAATAGTGTCAGCCTGTGTATCGGTCAAATCTTCAGTAGCAGTGCGTAGGGTGATAAGTCGAATACGAATATTTTCACCTGAGTGAACTAAAATGACTCGGTCTATGTTCGACTTGCCAGATGCTGAATTGGAATCTTTTACTACTACCAGATCGTTGAGTTGAAAGTCTTGTTTAGTTTAGCCATACCGAAGTTGTTGAAGTGAGGTGAGATACTCCATACGCAAAAGTTGATTTTGCGGTATATGCGATGAAGGTTCAGCAACAGCTGAGTATGATTCACCTGGAACGAAACGAGAGGTCGTTAGTGGATTTAAATCACTGTCTGAGCTTGAACATAAAGGACGAGAATTTAGTATGACTTCAATTTAAGTTAAAAGGGTATATAACTTTCCAAAGGTAAGGATGTCTGGAGCGATAACACGTCTTAGATACTGTTTAACAGATTTAAACCGCGCTTCCCACAATCCACCGAAGTGAGGCGGGGAAGGAGGGTTGAAGTTTCAGGTAAGGGTCTCCGAAAGTAGGGAGTTATGGTATTCAGACAATGTCAGTTTGTGCATATCAAATAACACTTTTGCAGATCCCCGGAAATTAGTACTATTATCCAAATACATATGTGGAGGTTTCCCACGTCGCACACAGGTAAATTTCCCCAAATTCATGGCCAAAACTAAAAAAAAAAATTACGATTTGTTTTTTTTTAATGCCAAGTTGTCTACAAATAAAATTAGCTTTGAACTTGATTGATCATGCGATGCAAATTGTAACTGTTTAATCAGTACATGCTTTTAAAGTGTACACTTTAAATTAACGAGTGCAATAGCAAGTTTGGTTTGTGGTGATAAGTAGTTTTGCTTTGTTTTTTATTTATTTAGTTTTTGCGATTTGTAAAATAATTTAACATGGATTCTGTTGCTAGCAGTATGTAAAAAGAGGATAATGACACTTTTTTGCAATATTTTAAGTCTAAATTTAATTGTTAAGCTTTTAAAGATAATGTGTTTGAGCAGTAAAAAAATATATATTTTTTTCTTTAATAATGTAAAAAATAAGTTGAAATTAAAATTGAGTTGATTGCTTTTAAATGAAAACAGTCTTAAATGTTAGGTAGATATTTCCTTTATAAGAAACAATCATAAAACATTGCGACTTTTTAAAATATTGACTTTAAAAGGTGTTAAGGAAGCTGGTTTTTTTCCTTCGCAATCAGGATCGTAGTAAAATTTCATTTTTCTTTTAAGAAATCAGCTTTCTGGATTTTTTAGAAGCTGTACGTCTCGTGATATTACAAAAAAAAATATTTTTTTGGTAGAGAAGGTTAAAAACGAGACCAATATTTAAGAGCAAACAAAGAAAAAATTAACTGATTTTGGTCATGAACATAGAAGAAGATGGCGGAGCGCCTCAAGAAATACCAACAGCTTCTTAAAATAAAATACAAACTGGTTGCAATGTGAAATTTCGTTTCCATGACAAGCCCATGGTTTTGTTGGACGGCCTCAAAAGGATTTTTCGGACCTAAGCGAACGATTAAAGAGACGTAAAACAGAAGATTTGCGTTCTAATTACACTACCGAGGAATTAAGCTATGCTGCGCAGATGCAACTACGAGAACAAGGAAAACTTAACTCCTCAAATGTGATGAAAAACATAATCTTTTTAACCCCTCACGTGCTGATAAATACCAAAAAGCTTTGAAAAAAATGAAAAAAATTATTCCATATACAGCAGAGGAAGCTCTTTCAATAGTTGTTGAAGGTAAACTAACAAAGTTCCAATACAATGTTATTAGAGACTCCGCAATAAAACATAATAACCATATGTATCCAAACTATGCAGCTGTTTTAGAAGCAAAAACAAAAATGTTATCCTGAGAACTTGGTCATAACTGAATCATTCGCAGAATCACCTCTTCAAAGTTTATTAGATCACACAGTTCGACGTTTATTTGAAGGAATACGAGATGTTATAGAAACATTGCATATTAATGAAATGTCTAACATTTACATTTACATTATGTTTTATTGAGACTCTTTCCAATCAATACATTTGTGTGTGTACAATATTTGTTTCTTAAGAGCTAAGACTAAGATTGCGTCTGGCTTAAAAATAAGATAATAGTTTTATAAACAATTAAATCGAAATTATAAATAAGTTTACATAGCTTTGAAGTATATGCTTGCTCCCGGCGTATTACATCAACGTTGCTTCACATGTCACTTTAAAATTAAAAACTAAAAACTAGAACAAAAAAGAAAAAACAAATGACTAGGTATTGAAAATTCTTAACAATAGTTACCATATCCCTAAACATATTATAGTTATTCACTTAAGCCTTTGATCCGCTTAATGTACACATATATACTACATGGACAAAAGCAGAGCATTAGCTATAGTGATAATAAAAAAAGTAGGATTATGAGCTACCCAAAAACAAAGAAAAGTTATCCGAGTAGATTTAAAGGGGATGCTTTTTCGTAAAAAGGAACTGAAAGGTTTCGCACTTTAACGCATTTAAGAGTAGGAACTTCCTGATTGGATTCTCTGAGCGAACACCGAAGTATAGCTTTATTAATTTTTTTTCCCAGTAGACACGCTGGTGGAGCAAGTATCTAACACCATACCTTATCCAACAAAACATGTCAGTACAGGGCTTATGGCAAAGCTTTTTTTCTAACAGTGGTGCCTGTAGGTGAACTCAATGGCACATTACCACTGAAACACAAATGAAGCCACTGAACTTTGTGCACAATTGTTGTTGTAATTATTTTCAGATTTAACCACAGCCACCCTATGACTTTCTTGCCCAATAGCCGTGGGCAGAATGATCATAAAATCACCATTCGCCATTACTGCTGGCTGTGCATTGAAAATAATCTCATCAAAGCAGTGGTACCATTCTCAAATGTTAGCACATCGTTACTGATTTTTCAGTGTTATTGTTACAGATTTGAAGCTTTTGAGAACACAAAAATGAATTTGTGTGTAATAATATGTGTGGTGGTGTTGTCATTTGCGTTTTTTTCTCCTCTTTTTGAGAAACCGTTAAAGTGTAGTCAAACCATTTTTTTCGACTTTGTATTTTAAATTTTATTCGCGCGCTATTTTAATGAATTGCAACAAAGCAGTGTAATAAGTGATCATATTATTTTTGGACTATGTGCGTTTTAATGATATTGTGTTAAATAATAGTGGTTCAAATTACTGTATTGTGTCGGTATTAATGTTGGGTTTAAGAAAAAAAGATTATTTACGCGGTTTTTTGAAACTAGAACTCTGAAATTAGGGATCATATTTAATAGCGTACGAGGGGCGTTCAATATATTCTCGGTATCGATATGAAGGAAAATGCGAATTCAATTTAAATTGTTTTTATTTTTCAATATAATCTCCCCTAACATCAATGCATTTGTTACATCTTGAGATAAGCTTTTTTAAACCCTCAAAAAAATAAATTTCCACTTTCTCTGCAAAATACCCATTTATTGCCGACTTGAGTTCTTCATCATCCGAAAATCTCGCGCAGCACCCTTGGAAACTCGCGCCGTGTGAACAGGAGCGTTGTCATGAAGAAGCAACACACCCGCTGCGAGTTTACCCCGTCTTTTCTTTTTAATTTCCTCCCGCAAATTATGCAAAGTGGAAGCGTAGGATATGGCGTTGATAGTTTCACCTTTTTTTTTGTACTCAATGAGCAAGAATCCCTTTGAGTCCCAAAAAACTGTGGCCATGAGCTTCCCGGCAGACGGAGTGACTTTGAACTTCTTCGGGGGGTCTGTTCCTTTTTTATGCCACTGCATGGACTCTTGTTTGCTTTCAGGGTCATAGTGGTGGACCCATGTTTCGTCCGTAGTAACAATTCGATCCATAACACCGTCCGCGTTCTCACTACACATCTCCAAAAGCTCTCTACAGCATGCGATTCTCACTTTTTTCTGAGGCGCTGTGAGCATTCGTGGCACCCACCTTGCACTGACCTTTGAAAGGTTAAGATGGTCATGAAGAATGGTGTGAATGGTACCAATTGAAAGCTTGGTGATCTCTGCCATCATTTTCACCTTTATTCGGGCATCCTCAAGAACAAGTTTTTCGACTTCTTTGATGCTTTCTCCCGTACAAGCAGTAGCCGGGGCGCCGGAGCGGGGGTCATCTTCAATGCTCTCTCTGCGTCTCTTGAACTCACTTGACCACTTTTGCACAGTTGATAATGAAGTTGCGGAACCCTGGTAAACAGCCACCATCTCTTCATGAATAGTTTTTTGACTTTTTCCTTGCTTAGTGAGAAATTTAATTACAGCGCCATGCTCAATTTTCACCATCATCGTCTCAGTTGCCATTATGATTCTGTTTAACTATAGATAAAACGCGAATTAATAATCACATTTATATGAAATTTTACATGAATGCACTAAAATAATAGTATTACTTGATAAATAAGTCAATTTATATATACAACCACAGCTTCACTCCGATACCGAGAATATGTTGAACGCCCCTCGTAAGTATTAGTAGTGATATTGTGTCAAATTAATAGTGATTAATTAGTTTTAAGCAACTGTATTGTGGCTAAATAGAAAAATGGCTACAAAATCTTCAAAGGAATTAAGTGCAGAAAAGAAACAACAAATTGTTAATGCAATTAACAAATTTTGTGGCCTTGTGGAATCCGTGAGAAAAGCAGCTGATGTCTTTTCTGTTACGGAACGAACTGTATATAGACTTTTAAAGGAAAATAAAATTAAAGGCCACAATTCGCCTTCAAAGAAGAAAAATAATTCTGGTCGCAGGGTCGATGATTTTGACAAATGTGCCATTAGGCGCATAGCCCATCAGTTTTTCATGCCCAACAAAATGCAAATATTACAAAATCAACTTTACATACAATCTTAAAAGAAGATCTTAAATTTAAATTCGTCAGTTGTGGGATATGGACGTTTTCGCCGAGGAAGCAGTCGAAAAATTAGTAATAAATATAAATGCCGATAGTAGCAGCACTAACTTTTCATCAGACTAATAGATTTTAATATTATAAATTAATGAAGTTAGTTTTACTTTAAATAAAGCAATTTTATATTTTTACATTATACTTTACTATATTTATTATGAATTATATTTTTATTTACTATATTTATGTGGGATAAGTAGCCGAACAAAGACGACATACACTACATTGGTAGAAATGACATAGTACATAATACGAACATATTCGACGGGACGTACATAAAGAAACAGAACCAACGGAATTAAACAAACAGACAATACACAGGCGACCGAAAAACGTACGCACAAAACCCAAAATGCAAACCAGACTCTAACTGTAAAACATCATACGAGACGAACAAACAACATACGAAAACGAAGACAAAGAAAAGTAAAGTAAGATGCAATATGTAAAGCAGCAGAAATAAAGTACACAGAATATTGTTAGTCGCAGAGCGAAGCGGTCGGTGCATCTGTTTTTTTCTATAAATAAATGTAACAAAGTGAATTAACCTACTGTTGTTTTTTTGAAATAAAATCCCACAAATTGGGGGCTCAACCGGGATCCACCAAGATCCTTGTCCGGGATTTCACATCACTAAATGTGCATATAATTAATTTAAAAAAAAACAACAAAAAAGGATCATCAAATCCGAAAGGGGAAAGGACGAACAATTGTGCTAACATTGAGTGCGCTGTGTGATAGAAATTGGTGTCATCGAGTGCAAAGCAATAGAAGACATTCAGTGGAGGAAATTAAATTGTGCTGAGAAAAAAAAGACAATCAAAGAAGAATAGAAAAAAGTGGAAAAGTGGTTGGTGCTTTTCTGATTGGAGTTACGGTGCTGATCGAAGCCGTTATTGCTGTCGAAGTTGCAGTTGTTCGAGAGTTGCCAAAGGAGTTCAAGCGGTCCAGCTATTATTTAGTATCAGATAAGTAGTTTTATTTTTCTTATTTCTGCTGCTATTTTTTTTTCTTTATATTTACATTTCTAATAAGAATACCTTTTATACAATTCAATTAAATATTAAAGTAGTAAAGTATTAAACATGAATGTTAACGAAGTTTTGACTCTGACTGTGGACGGACTGAAAGATAGACTTACCCAACTTAACTTACCGACAAATGGACTTAAAAACGTGTTACAGGACAGACTTCTTAACCACTTTGGGCTATCTAGGGGCGAAGATGAGGCGGTAGTCGACGGGGATGTGTCTGAAGAAGCCGAGGAAAGTTCAGCGTCGTTAATATGCGAGACACCGAATAGGCCTGGAAACTTCACGCTCCGCGACATCGAGGATTCTATGACATGGTTCGACGGTTCCAGCAGCATGAACGTGAATGTGTGGATAAAGGAGTTCGAGGAAACTGCTTCTACCGTTAACTGGGACGCCATTCAGAGGTACGTGTACGCCAAGCAGCTGTTAAAGGGGGCTGCTAAGCTTTTCCTCCGGAGCCAAACGGGGATAAAGAACTGGGCAGCTTTGAAAAAGGCGCTCATCGCTGAGTTTGGGACAAGATTATCGTCGGCAGAGGTTCACCGAAAGCTGAGAACGCGTAACAAGAAACCGACTGAGAGTTTAAAAGAATATCTCTACTGTCTGATGGAACTAGGAAGCTCTATCGACCTGGATGAAGAAAGCCTCATCGAATATTTCGCGGAAGGAATCGCAGACTCAAGGCAAAACAAAGCAGTGCTGTACCAGGCTTGTACCATCAACGACCTCAAAGCTCGAATCAAAGTTTACGAAAAGTTGAAAGGTCCCGTGATACATCCGTCGTGCTCGAGAGCCAATTACCGGTCAGTAAGCAGCAGCAGCGCCCAGGCAGTAATCAAGTCAGAAAGAAAGGACAGAGCTTGCTTTAGATGCGGGGAGACCACACATCTGGCAAGGGATTGTCGGTCGAAAGCTTTCGCTTGCTTCCAGTGCGGTCTACAAGGGCACAGAGCACGGGAATGCAGAGCGGCCACGCAGCAACCACGAAGGGTTGGAGGAGACAGGAGCGGTCACACTGCACCAACGGGTGATCGAGACAGGTCTTGGCCGGAAGCAAGGATAAATTTGGCAATAGGAACGAACCGAGTTTTTAAGGACATTTCAATCGAGGGAGTCATCATTTCTGCACTGTTAGACACAGGAAGCGACTTGTCTTTGTTGAGGTATGATAGTTTGGCGTTGAAAGATTTTGCAAATCTTGGGGTAGAAAAGAGGAATTTACTGGGTATAGGTCAGCAACGAATATTGACGTTGGGTAATGTGACGAAAGAGGCAGAGGTGGATGGTATTCGTTTGAGCTTAAATTTCCAGGTTGTCAGAGAGAGCGACATGAATTACTCGGCAGTAATAGGCAACGACGTCCTGGAATTTGTGGACATAATGATAACCGAAGAGGGTGCTGAGTTTAGGCAGAAACAGGATTCGAGGGAAATGCGAGATGAGTCGAAGATCCAGTCGAATGGTCAAGAACTACGGGAAGCTGTGGGTGCCGATAAAGGGGTACGTGAGATCAGGGGTGCCGATGAAGGGGGACGTAAGGATAAGGGTGCCGATACAAGGGTACGTGAACGTAGTAGTGACGGAGACTGGAATCGAGAGCGTAAGGACAATCGAGGAGATGGCCAAAGGTCAGAAAGATTCGAACTTGCGGAGGCATTTGAAAGAATCTGTTTGGCTGCGGAAGAGAACGTGTTTGTCAGAGAGTTGGAACTGAGTCACCTGGACGTCAACATACGCAAGGTGCTGTTATCAATCATAGGAGGATATGTACCGGTCAGAAGGGAACCATCGCCGATAACGATGAAGTTAATCTTGAAAGATGAGGTACCAGTGTTTCAACGGCCGAGAAGGATGGCATATACCGACCAAATCGTTGTGCGCGAACAGATCAAAGTTTGGCTGGAAGAAGGAATTATACAGCGCAGTAGGTCCGAATACGCATCTCCAATTGTACTGGTAGCAAAAAAGAACGGAACAAAGAGATTGTGCTGCGACTATAGGAAACTCAACGAGAAAATAATACGAGATAACTTCCCTATGGCACTAATAGACGAGGTTCTAGAACGTCTGCAAGGATCAAAGGTGTTTACGACGCTGGATCTTAAAAATGGATTCTTCCATGTTCCGATGGATCCCGGTTCAAGAAAATACACCGCGTTCGTGACACAAGAAGAACAATTCGAATTTCTATACGTGCCCTTCGGAATATCAAATTCGCCAGCAGTGTTCGCTAGGTACATAAACGCGATTTATAGGACACTAATCCAATCAGGCATTGTAGAAGCGTATATGGATGATCTAATCATACCGTCAAAGGATGAGGAGGAGGGCTTAGAGAGGTTGAGACTGGTATTGGAGGTTGCAGCGAGGCACGGGTTGCAAATAAATTGGGCGAAAGGTCAATTTTTGAGAAGTAAGATTGAGTTTCTGGGCTACATCATTGAAAGTAACACCATCAGACCGTCATCGGAGAAAACTAGAGCGGTCGCCGAATATCCTATACCGAGAGATCAGAAAATGCTTCAACGTTTCCTGGGTTTGACGTCTTATTTTCGGAGATTCGTGGAGGAATACGCAATGATCGCCAAACCATTGTCGGACATGCTGCGAAAGGATGTTAAGTTCATTTTGGAAGCTGAACAACTTGCTGCGTTCGAGCAACTTAAAGCCGCGCTAGTTAGAGCGCCGGTACTGAAACTATTTAACCCTCACGCGGAGACTGAGATCCACACAGACGCTTGTAGATTTGGATATGGTGGCGTTATGCTACAAAGGGATACGGAAGACCAGATGTTACACCCAGTCCAATATATGAGCAGAAAGACCAACAAGTCGCAAGAACAGTTCCACTCGTATGAGTTAGAGGTACTAGCCATTATCGAAGCGCTAAAGAAATGGCGGGTCTATGTTTTGGGGTTGCAGTTTAAGATTTTTACGGACTGTAACGCGTTCGCCCAAACGATGAAGAAACAAGACGTTCCCCTCAGAGTAGCTCGTTGGGCTATGTTTCTACAGGAATTTAACTACAAGATCGAGCATAGATCGGGCTCGAAGATGAAACATGTGGACGCATTAAGCCGAGTATACTGTCTCATGGTTGAGGATTCTCTAAGTCATCGAATAAAAGAAGCCCAGCTGAAAGACGACTGGACTAGGGCGGTGAGAAAGATTCTGGAGAGAGAGGGCTACGAAGATTTTTTCATCAAAGCGGGAGTATTATGCAAAGATCCCATTAAGGAGCTTATCGTCATACCGAAGGATATGGAAAGAGAGTTGATTGTGGTAGCACATCAGCAGGGACACTTCGGCGTTAAGAAGACGCAAGATTTGCTGGAAAAGACCTTTTATATTCCAGGCGCGACTACCAAGGTGTCGGAAATTGTTAAAGGATGCGTGAAATGCCTCGTCGCTGAGTCCAAGGCGGGAGTGAAGGAAGGTTTGTTGAGACCAATCAACAAGGAAGACAAGCCCCTAGGGACCTACCACATCGACCATGTCGGACCGATGGAGCAGACCAAGAAACAGTACAACCATATCTTGGTAGTGGTAGATGCTTTCTCGAAATTCGTTTGGCTCTATCCAACGAAAAGCACGGGAACAGCAGAAGTGATAGACCGATTGAAAAAACAGGCTTATGTTTTTGGGAACCCCAGAAGAATTATCACAGACCGAGGGACAGCATTCACTTCGGCAGCTTTCGAGAGCTACTGCAAAGATGAGGACATCCTACACCTTACCATATCAACGGGAATGCCCCGCGGAAATGGACAAGTGGAGAGGATCCACAAAATCATTGTCCCAATGCTAACGAAAGCATGTATGGAGAACGCGAAGAATTGGTATCAGCATGTCGACCGGGTGCTACAGTATTTGAATAACACAGCATCGAGAAGCACTAAGTACAGCCCTTTCCAGATATTAACGGGGGTACAGATGAAGACAGCAGAATGCCTGGAGATGCAGGAGTGGTTGGAGGAAGAAGCCATCAAAGAGTTTCATGCGGAAAGAGATCTGTTAAGGGAAGACGTCTGCCGGAACAACGCGAAGATTCAGGAGGAGAACAAGAAATTCTTTGACAAGAACCGGAAAAGAGCAACCGAGTACGAGTTGGACGCGTTAGTCGCCATCAAGCGCACGCAGTTTGGAGCTGGAATGAAGCTAAGGCCGAAGTTCTTGGGACCGTACAAGGTCGTTAAATGCCTGAACCATGGGAGATACGACGTAGCCAAAGTCGGTGAACATGAGGGGCCGAACAAAACAATAACGGCAGCGGAAAATATGAAGCCGTGGAATCCCTCATTCGGGGCGAATGATCCGTCAGGATAGCCGAATGTGGGATAAGTAGCCGAACAAAGACGACATACACTACATTGGTAGAAATGACATAGTACATAATACGAACATATTCGACGGGACGTACATAAAGAAACAGAACCAACGGAATTAAACAAACAGACAATACACAGGCGACCGAAAAACGTACGCACAAAACCCAAAATGCAAACCAGACTCTAACTGTAAAACATCATACGAGACGAACAAACAACATACGAAAACGAAGACAAAGAAAAGTAAAGTAAGATGCAATATGTAAAGCAGCAGAAATAAAGTACACAGAATATTGTTAGTCGCAGAGCGAAGCGGTCGGTGCATCTGTTTTTTTCTATAAATAAATGTAACAAAGTGAATTAACCTACTGTTGTTTTTTTGAAATAAAATCCCACATTTATCATGAATAAATGAAAATACATATATTTTTTAGTTCTTTTTTCTGTTTTCGGAAATTTTTTCTTTTTTAAACAAACTAAAAAGGGATTAGGCCTACTGGGGATATCCTTAAAAAATCGCGCCACCGCTTGGTGGTGAGGAAAAAGATAAATGAAATTTATATCGTTCAGCAATATTTTTATTTGTTTATTTTAAATGGGGAGATGGTAACCCTAAGTGAAATGCTCCTTCCTTTGTGGTGATTCATCATATACACCATGGCAACCCTATGAAAGCTTTATAGTGTGACATATTTATGCATGTTATTGCAACCAGACTAAGAGGCAAACGTCCTAACTTCCCTGTACTGACATTTATTCTTGGATAAACTATAATTAAATCTTTAATGGACTCACCTGGTTCTAATTGAACAATAAACATATATAATTTTTTACCCATTTCCTTTGATTTGGAAGTAGAAAAGTGTATTATCTTATAAATTCTAATACTAGGAGATGTAGCTTTCACAGTTTGTTCTATAACCTTGACAGGGGTATCACCCTCAAGGCCCTTCAGGATAACTGAAACCCTTTTCGTTTCCTTAGGCGCAAAAGAAAACGCACCAATACCCGTCCCGCGTAATCTATTAATGATAATTGAATGAATTTTAGCGTCATTTACGTATACCTTTGTTTTTCGTTAGCTCAAATTTACAAATTTATGTTTCATATCCTTAACTTTACACTCATTTACAGCGAGTTTGATAGCTTCGCTTATAAGTTCACAATTGGCACCGAATACAAATATTGGTGGGCAGAAAGGGGCATTGTTAATAATTTTAGGTGCATTACCAGCGAGTTGATGATGCATTTCAACGGATGACGTGTTGGTTCGATTAAAAGGCACTTCAAGTTCCATATCATCGAGTGAGGAAAATCAATTTTGCGATGAAGCATTTCGCTTAGGCGATGGTTCACCCTCCCGCACGATTCTACTTATTTTCTTGCCATTGGACTGATAGTTGTTAGCAGCACGTTTGAGACTCCCGATAACCGTTGTCCACTCAGCGGAGTGATCTGATGAGTGATTTACATCCATGGTGGTAATGTTGTTATTGTAAATTGAATCGCGCTCACATGCATTAGCAGCAGTGAGTGCACTAGTTGTGCTATTGGTTGCGTGTTTCTCTATTGAGAGAGCGCTTTTTACGTTAAAGCAATGATGATAATTTATGCCATCAGGAGACACACTTGCGTTGGCTTGTACTTTGCCCAAACGATCACTATTTTTATCTTCCAGCGAAAAAGCTGGAGGGTCACTTTTGGTTTTTTCACAAAAAGCCACTTTAAGGAGTCACTGCCTCCAAAAAAGAAAATTAATGGGCTAATAGATTAATACTGCCTTAGCGGGTTTAGGGGTTGATTGAGTTTCGCACTTGACGATTTTTATTCGATTTTAAGAGCACACGTCTATTCACGACCGAGTCACAGAGCGAACGGCTTCACATTCATGAAATGTCTAACATGAACCTTATTTCCAAATGGGGTTGTGATGGAAGCTCTGGTATGAGCTAATATAAAGAACGATTTTCAGATCCAAGCATTTCAGATGCTAATATTTTCTTAACATCTTTTGTTCCTATTCAATTAGTGTCAGGGGACCCAGAATCACAAAGTAAAATTATATTGTGGCAAAAAATTTGTCCATCGTCAACAAGGTTCTGTAGACCAATACGAGTTCAATTCGTCCACGAAACAACAGATGTAACTGCCAAAGAAGTCGATTACATTGAAAACCAAATATCTTCTTTAAATCAAACTTTAATGGATCATATTAACAGAAGTATTTCAGTAAAACATAAAATGCTTCTTATAATGATACATGGTAAGGTCTGTAATGCCATAACTGAAACCTCGTCAACTCAAAGATGTTATCTTTGCGGTCTAACATCAAAAGATTTCAACAAAATGGATTTGGTGCTGAACAAGCAAGTTCACGACAAGTCAAAGCTGAGGTTTGGGTTATTTGCCTTGCATGCTTGGATAAGGTTTTTTGAATGTTTAATCCATGTCGCCTACAAACTGCCTATAGGACAACGGCAAGCTCGTGGTGAAGAAAATAAAAGAAAAGTCGAAGAAAACAAGAAAAGGATTCAAGAAGCATTTAGGAGCCGAATTTGACTGTTAGTCGATAAACCAAAACCAAGTTTTGGTAATACTAACGATGGCAACACTGTCCGCCGATTTTTTCATGACTCTGCTACTTCTTCAGATATAAACAACATAAATGAAAACATCATACGTCGATTTAGGGTTGTTTTGTTAACAATATCCAGTGGATATCCAACGCAAATCGCTCGATTTAGCGAGTATTGTATTGATCGTGCAAATATGTTTGTGCAATTGTACCCATGGTATAATATGCCGACAACTGTACACGAAATTTTAATACACAGCCCTGAAATTATATCTGAAGCTATTCTTCCGATTGGACAGCTCGGCGAAGAAGCCCAAGAATCACGGAACAAAGACATAAAGCGCTTTCGAGAAAGTTTCTCAAGAAAATTTTCGAGGTAGCAAAATATGGAAGATGTGTTTCACAACCTTTTGGTTTCTTCTGACCCATTTTTAAGTAGTTTGAGAAAATTAAACCCTAAAACGAAAAATGCGTTTCCATCTGAAGTACTTCAGTTTCTAATAGAACCAGAAATTGAGGAAGCAGACTTGATTCCAGTTTCACAAATCATTGAATGATGTTCATAGACACACACGTTGGTTTTTCTTTATTTATGTAAATTATATTGTCTATACCTATTTATTTATTTATTTATTTATAATAACGACAACTCAATTGTTTTTTTTTTCAATATTCTAAACATATACTCGTATGTATATATTATTAAATGTCAAACAAAAGAAAACCTATGGCGTTAAAATAAAAAAAAAAAACTTTTTCCATTCTTTTTAAGGAATTTTTATGCAAATTGACTAGTGCATTTTAGTAAAACTGTCTTAATTTGGTATAATCGTGCAATAATAAATTGAAAAAACACAAAAAATAATTTTGGCCATGTTTTTGGGAAAATTTACCAGTGTGCGTCGCTCGATAAAACGAAGGAGTGCTGCGAGAAATGCATTGTCACAATCCAAACGAACAACTTAGCCCTTCTCCACATTTTCCACAATCATGCTATTTTGCGCAGAGGAATCCTTCTTCCAATGATTCAAAATTCATGCCCAATAAGGACGAATAGCGCTGTAGCTCCAGGGTGTAGAAAACGATGATGAAAATCAAAAGCAATCATCTTGGGAATGCTGTGTTCCTTGGGTAGAATGATGAGATGTTTGGTGTTGAACGAAAGGTCGGCTTTTGGATTCTTCCTCCTATGAGTAAAATTTGATCATCATCTAGAAAGGGAGTGAGACAAGTAATTTTACTGGTTTTCGCGAAAATGACCGTGTTTCTTATAAAATGCGATAGAGTCTTCGAAACTTTGATTTTGAAGCCATTTAATTAAATAACACTTCGCGTCGATTATTTCCGTAGCTTAACGTTGTTCTATTACTGCATGGGACTGCTTTCGACACTTAGAAAATGAGTGCAATAATTCGAATCAAACGATGTCATCGAGATACGCTATATAATAAGGAATCAAAGGAATCGATATTGAAGACTGGAATCAAATGGTGATAATGTTTTCTTTTCTCCTCGTCCTTATACCCGGATTTTCTTTAATAATCTTAATGATAGGCTAGTCATTTTCATTTTGGGATCCTGTCCACAAGATAGAGTGTTTAATCAAAACAGATGATGCTATAGCGCGCGAAGCACAGTCTGTAGGATGTTGATCTAACCTAACGTTGAAGCATCTGCTCCTTGAGATGGTAATTATCGTCTCAGCTGTTCGATTCCGTACGAATCGAATGACGAGAAGGAGATGAAAGCCTGGAAAGAACAACCTGTGAGTCGCTATAACTGAATACATTCGAACAGGTCGTATTTATCGAGTAAGAGTGCTCCACACAATTCTAAACGCGGGATTGTAAGTTGCTTTACGGGAGCAACTCGAGTCTTTGCTGCAGCAATATTGAGTTCTGAGAACCTTATCATTGTTCTGTGGTCTTGTGGACAGCTAGGCCGTGTACCTGAAAAACTAAAGAAATTTTTAAATTGGAACCGGCAGTGAAAATGCCAGATCCTGTTTGCTCTGTAGTTATTTTATCTGGATGTGAATGAAGAAAATGTGATAGTAATTTTAACAAGGTGTCTTTGGTGTCAATGCTTGTTGTTCTTCATATCTGAGCACAGGTCATTTTACTGAAGTCCCCATTCCTTTCCCACTGTTTTAATGTAGGCCTCCTTACCTCTGCCTGAGTATTCAAATTGCAGTACAACTTCTCTTCCAGAATTACTCCAAAATACTACAAAATAATCCGGTAATGAGATATTATGATCCTCCTTCAACTAATGAAGTATACAGCTAGAAATTTTCTGTCGGTCAACAAATAAGTTTCTGCCGTTTTACAAAATATGCCTGCACCAGTAAGTTGTGGTTCAAAGTGTCAAATGTTAGGAATCTGTTAACAACACCCATTAAAAATATTAGCGAATTTGTGTCAACATCATACATTTATTTTCTGGACAAAATGTCGAGTTTTGAGCTAAACAAGCATAATTTTGGGGGAAATTTTGATTTACAATACTGCTTTAATTTGAAGAAAACTGCTGCTGCTGCACATTGATTGCTTGCATACGTATGTGGTGAGGCTGCTTTAAGTGAAGGCAGTTGTAAGTGGTTTCTGAAGTGTAAGGAGGGTGACGTTGACGTCGAATACAAAAAGCGTAGCTGAAGACCGAAAGTGTACAAAGACAAGAAATTGGAAACAATATTGGATGAATGTTTCATCCTAAATACAAAAAAGGACCTTCAGTTAGGTTGGGAGTAACTCAGCAATCAATTTCACATAGTTTAAA
The DNA here is from genome assembly GCA_949129095.1 of Volucella bombylans. Lineage (NCBI taxonomy): Eukaryota > Metazoa > Arthropoda > Insecta > Diptera > Syrphidae > Volucella > Volucella bombylans. The sequence continues at coordinate 138,231,528 of OX422140.1, forward strand.
ACATTGGGAATAGCTTCCATGTGATCTGAAGCCGAAAAACGTTGAACGACGATTTTTGACATGTGAAATGCTACTTGCCAGGCATAAATGGATGAGTTTTTCGAATCATATTGTCACTGGTGATGGAAAATAGATACGTTGCGATAACGCAAAGAGGAAGAAATTAGGGGGATCACCTGGTCATGTTTCAACACCGACGGCCATGCAGAATATTCATGGCAAAGAACTCACGCTATGTATTTGGTGGGATCAGCTTGGTGTCGTATATTATGAGTTGATCAAACCGAGTGCCGAGCTGACCATCGACTAGTGCTCACGCAGAACTGCACTTGTGAAACTGGCTCCTCGCGTGGAGAAAAAAACCGCCCCCGAGTGAAAAAAATAAAATAAAAATAAAAACAACAATTTGATTCTGTAAAAAAACTTTGAATTTTTACTTCACAGCTGTGCTAAGTAACGTCGGTGTTTGTGTTTTTTGCGTTTGGCTTTCTTTATAATGACTCGGGAATTTAGAGTCGAAATTGCAAATATAAGCGGGCTAAAAAGTGATCACTTTTCTGCGTACGTCCACGTCTGTAAATATAGACCAGGCTGTTTTGGCACTTAGTGAAACACAGGTAGATCCCCGCCCACACCTCTCAGATCAGTCTGATCTGAAGCTACTTGGCTACGAACTAGTGCCATTATTCTTCTCTCACTGCGGTCTCGCCATTTACGTGCGTAGTGATCTACCTTACCAAACTCCACCACAATGTAGTCCCTGTTCCAATCCGGAATTCAATTTCATGTGGTTAAAATTCCATCTCCGTAAGCAAATTATCCACTACTGCTTTATTTACAGAAGCCCCAAACTGGACAGCAATCCGACATTTAACGAGTTTGATGCTTTGTCTGACTCCATTCAAAGAATTGTATCCCTGTATCTTCATACTGAAATCGTTGTTACGGGTGATTTCAATATACACAATTCTGGGTGGCTTCGACATTCTGGACAGACCACACCCGAAGGACTGTGTGTTGAGATCTTCGCTACGGAAAACAACCTAACGCAGCTTGTCAATGAGCCCACGCGAATACCAGACGTTGATGCTCATACCGCCAACACCCTGGACTTGTTTTTAATTTCTCACCCTGATAAGTACACCGATGATGTGCTCTCCCTTCTAGGTTCGTCGGACTATTGTATCAGCTAATTTCTCGTACACCGACCACATAGTTAGAGAAAAAATTCCTAAAAGAACCGTATGGCAATACGAGAAAGCCAACTGGAGCGGACTTAACAGCTTCTTTAGGAATTTTAAATGGGCGTTATGCTTCCTCAATAACGACGTGGATGCCGTTGCTGATATGATCACAGACACCATTCTCTTTGGAATGAGATCCTTTATCCCTCAACGGATGAAGAGTATCAGACCAAAAGAAACGGCTTGATACGACTCTAGCTGTAAAGAGGCTATCAGGGTTAGAGAAATGTTTTTTCAGTCCTTTAAGACCAACCGACCGAGGAAAATCGAAAAAAGTTCAAACGAACCAGGAATGACCGCAACGCCTTTCTTAAGCGTGTGAAATTCCAATACGACCAAAAACTGAGGCAAAAAATACTACAATGTCCCAAAGGCAGTAAAAATTTTTAGTCGTTCGACAAAAACATTAGAAATTCCGCCTCATCCTCCATCCCAACGCTCATTTACAATGACATTCCAGCTGTCAGCTGTTTAGACAAGGCCAATCTGCTTGCTGCACACTTTACGGCCAGTTCAACACTCCTAGAGTTTGCTTGCTTTGTCTCCCCCTCCGACAGAGTGCTTCGAATCTTCAATGGGACGAATCCACTTTCGCACTCGTGTAGTAGCAAGAGTACTTAAAGATCTCAATATACATAAATCCGCTTGTCCAGATGGTGTATCTCCCCTTCTTCTGAAGAGGTGTTCTTCCACACTAGCAAAACCACTGCGTAAGCTTTTTCATCAATTCTACTCCTTAGGACTCTTCCCGAGCAGATGGAAAACAGCATTTGTCCAGCCCGTCCCTTAAAAAGACGAGTCATCTTCTCTCTCCTCCTACAGACCCATTGGACTAACGTCCCTTCTTTCTAAGGTCATGGAAACGCTGATGAATCGTCAGGTCATGAAATATCTCGAAACACGAAAACTTCTCAATGACCGACAATATGGTTTTCGTAGCAACAGGTCCACTGGATATTTGATGGCATGTCTCACCGAAAAGTGGAACCAAAGCGTACATCAATCAGGCAAAAGCAAGATAGTTGCACTTGATATTTCTAAGGCATTTAACAGAGTTTGGCATCAGGCTCTTTTGTCGAAAATGTGTGCATTTGGGATCGACGACCCTCTTCTCCAATGGACTAGAAATTACCTTTCGGAACGTTCAGTTCAAGTTGTCTTGGATAGTTTAAAGTGTGATATTCACAAAATAACTGCTGCTATGCACCAGGGCTCCGTTCTGTCCTCTACACTCTTTTTAATTTTTCTCAACGATCTCTCGTCTTCTACTTCTAATCCAATATACTCCTTTGCTGACGAGAGTACTCTCTTATATTCGTTCCCTGACTCACGTCCCTGCTCTTCGGCTGTAGAACACTAACGCGAGCGCATGTTAAGCTCATTAAATTCTGATATTAGCAGCATAACTAATTGGTGAACCACTAACAGAGTAGAATTTAATGCTTCCAAAACACAATGCTGTCTGCTGTCGTTAAAGTGAAATTTAAACATCCAGCAATTATAAATGAATGGCACTTGCATCGTCGAAACCGATAAACTTTCCATTCTCGGTATGTGTGTCAGTGACAGTTTACCCCTGCTGAAGGGGTTGGAACCGTCTTCTGATCCTGAGGAGATCCTGGCACTGCTCAAAGAGAAGGAGTGCGAAGGACTCAAGTTTGTGGGGGTAAAGCCATTTACCACAGCTAGAGCCAGGCGGGAGAAACGGAGTCTGCCGTTCTTCTTGGTGCAGCTCAGTCCCGAAAGCCGTCTGGATAGTCTAAGGAGTATCAATGTCCTAGACTACTAGGTGGTTCACTGGGAAAAATTAAAAAGGAGCGAAGGCGTTATACAATGCGTTCGCTGTTCGGGCACGCCGCGTCGAACTGCCAAATGCAGCCTCGGTATGTAAAGTGCGCTAAGAGCCACAGTTCCGAAAAGTGTGCTCTGGGTGTTGACGGAGCATCCGATAGGACGCAGCTCTCGTGCGTGTTATGTGGGAACGTGGGACACACCGCAAACTGTCGGGGTTGTCCTAAGTTCACCGATATTAAAAAAGCAAAATTGGCTCGGCAGCAGAAGGTGGAGGTCAAACGTTCACCTGTTAGGTTTCAAACACCAGCCGTCACGTCGCAAATTTCCTACGCCCAAATGGCGTCAGGTAGGGGGGCTACGGTACAGCAAGCGGCTGTTGCTTCTCCGGCGCCAATGCCGATAACAACGGAAGCTGCACCTAACATGCTGGCCATCTTGCTCGCAATCCAAGGGCAGATGGCTCAGCTGCAAAAGCAGGTGCAAGAACAGTCCAAGCGGGTGGACCAGATCTACGCGCTGCTGCCGGGCCTAACGCAACACTTGTCGTAATAGGTACGCACATGGTGGAGCAAACTTTGAAGGTCCTTGCGGTGAATGTTAATTCACTGATTAGGATCGAACGAAGAGCCGCGATGTTTAAATTGCTACAAGACCAAACTCCTGATGTGCTTTTCGCTAGCGAAACCAAGCTAACCGATAAGCACAAACTGGAGTACAATAATTATATTGTTAGAAGAAGAAATCGGCCCAGATCCAAACGTGGAGGCGGTGTCGTGATCTTCATTAAAGAATGTATAAAATTTCACAGAGTGTACAAGGGCGTGTTGCGCAGGGTCCGGGTGTTGGAGGCAGTCGTCGTGTACATCCCGCTCCGCAGTGGAAAGCGGTTGTAGTTGGCCTCTGTTTATGCACCTGATACTTCACAATCCACCCTATTCATTACAGAGCTCGACACGCTTTTTCGACTTCTGATGCTGGAATCGGGGGAGAATTATTTTATAATCGGCGGGGATTTCAACGCTAGACACAGAGATTGGGGAAATAATTTGCCAAATACTAGAGGGAACCTACTACTCGATTGGTGGGGTCAGCACGATGTCATGTACAGACTCGGTCTTAAAGCGACGGATAACCCGTCATTTCCCAGAGGCGGGTCTTATTTGGATCTACTGCTGTACGATGAACGCATACGACTGACGGGTACGAATTTACAAACGCTAAACTGTCTGCGCACATTCGTGTATGACAGCGACCATTGCTGTTTTAGCACCGAAATTACAGTTCCTAACGAAATTGCGGAATTGGAGGAGTTTGTCCAAAAATATTCTTACAACTACAGTAAGACTCGATGGACACGCTTCTCCGCAACCTTGACAAGAGCACTCTCCTCGAACACGCTCCACCCACCGTCCAATAGGAATTTGTCAAACGAGGAGATCGACAATTACCTAAAACAAATGGACGAGACAATTAAACAAACTACAATACCGCGAAATCGACGTACAACTAATGAAGACCAGTTCCGCAATCCCACTATTGACGCACTGCACCAACAGAAGAGTAGACTTCTGACAAGACTCAAAAACTTATACAGACAGTTAACTGAGAGACAAGACCCGGAGATTAGGACACTGAAGTCGTCGATTAAAAATGTGCAAACGTTAATAAAAGAGAATTACAGAATTTCTGTAAGTTTGCACTGGAACAACAAGGTTCGGGCTATAAACACCAGCAACCTGAATATGTTCCCGAAAATAAATAAACTATTTCGGAGAAAAAATCAAAACGACCTTCAGTGACTTAAAATAGCCCGGACAACAGATAACGAACGGTTACTGACAATAGCAGGTATTGATCCAAATGAGGCCGCTGATGATGACGACTTCTTTGTGATCGAGGATCCACAGGAGAAGGTTGAGGCCATAGGGGCGAATTTCCAGGAAGTATACAAGGCCATTGATATCATTGGCCCTAATTATGACCTGGACAGTCGCGTCTTGCTGCACGACTTCGGCATTCGAAATGAAATAGGGAACTGGCGATCCGAGGGCTCTGGTTTCACTCGGTTCAGCGACGAAAATATGGCAAATAATGTCATGACCAGAGAGAGTGACCTACCCCCGTTCATTTCGAAGGAGGAACTCCGTGAGATCTTCGACACAATCAGGGCTAAGAAATCAGTGGGGACGGATGGTATTCCGAACATCGTGCTTCGACATCTTCCTCTAGAAGCGGTGGACATTTACACCACCCTGTTTAATAATGCAATGAATAATGCACATTATCCAGCGCATTGGAAAACGGCGGTGGTTCAACCTATCCCCAAAAAGGGGAAGGATATATCCAATCCGGCGAATCTCCATTCGATAAGTCTCCTTCCGAATATCAGTAAGGTTTTTGAAAAGGTAATCAATAGAGCTCTGTCTAGGTGGGCTGAGGACAAACATATAGTTCCGGATAATCAATTCGGTTTTAAGGCGGGACATGATATCTCACATGCCGCGTCCAAACTGGTTTCTGATATCCAATGGAACAAAGGCAAGAAACAGTGCGCTGGTGCCTGCCTTGTTGACTTGGAGAAGGCCTTCGACACCGTATGGTTAGAGGGTCTTTTCTATAAGCTGACTAGGCTGGGGATCAGTAAACCACTCTTGTACATTCTTTATAATATGCTAACCAACAGACAGTTCATCGTGAAAAATGGCGATGTGACTTCTGTTGGAATATTTCAAATTAAAAATGGTCTTCAGCAAGGCGCGGTCAATTCGCCGATCCTATTTAACATTTATACAAGCGACTTGATAGGTTCACTTCCCCATACTATTGCGTACGCAGACGATGTGGTAGCGTACAGAACAGGTCCAAAAATCGAGGTCATTAATACTCTCTTGCAGCGTGACTTCGATAAGATAAGACGATTTTGCGATGACTGGAAGTTGAAAATCAACTTTCAGAAGTCGGAAACCATTCTCTTTAGGACGCCGTTGTCTAGAGCCTCTAGGGATACCAGAAAAAATTGGAGAAAGTTCTCGATTATTGGACAACACGGACAGCCTCTTGCCTGTCGAAATGTAGTCAGATACCTTGGAATCTGGCTAGATCAGTTTCTGTGTTTTGGCAAAAATGTAGATGCTGCTCTGGCCAGAGCTAAAGGTGCTTTTGCCCTTACAAAAAGACTGTTTTATAACAGCCAACTCGATGCGAGGGTAAAGGTAATCTGCTACATGGCCCTTATCAGGCCCATGCTGGTATTTGGTTGTCCCGTGTGGTTCAATGTACGAGCAAGCTTAATGGAAAAGATTCGGGTGTTTGAGAGGGCTTGTTTTAGGGCTTGTCTTCGCTTGTACAGAACACCAGAATCGGAGTACAAGAAATTTTATCCTAATGAGGTCCTTTATAACAGGGCGAACCTAATACGAGTGGACAACTTCGTAATTAAGCTGACTCGAAGGCACATTGCAAGAGCAATGACCTCGACGAATAACCTGATATCTGGGGCTTACTACCCCAATTACCTTTACCACGAGAGTGTGCGCTTTGACGGCTTCGTTCCACCGGAAGCATTCCTCTACCTTGATCAGATAGGGTTGATCCAGGATAGATCAGCGGTGCCGTTAATCTTCCATGTCGCTCGGACAGCTGGGGACAGGCGACTCAACTACGACAGAGACGTCACACACGGCTGTGTGGATCGCCTCCGGTTCAGTAGGGCGGTGGGGAATCGCGATAAGAGGGATGTCGTTCGGCAGCACCAGCATTTCTGGTGGTTGAATGATGGAGAAGATGTTCCGTCGTCATTTCCGTCAATTACGGACCAGCCTCAATAATGAGGCAGAGCCGACCAATCTGTTTCCTCTGCGGATAGCGATGGCCAGCTTACATAGGTCATAGGTTAGCATTTAAGAAATATATACATATATTAGTATATATAAAGGTATATACTAAAATGTGTATATAATTGTGTATAATGTGTATGTGAGTATTGTGTATGTAGGTTAAGTAGGCTAAGGTTTATTTTAAGTTAGATATTAAGTTTTTATATAAAAATAAAAAAAAACTCCATATGCTAAGTTTTTTGTAAACAAATATTTTTTTTAGCCTTAAATATAGAAAATAAATATTAGTAAAGCAAATGTAAATAAAGTCGAAAGACATAGTTATAAGAATTTAGAGTAGCTTAGAGTGCCTGTGTGGGGCCAGTAAGTTAGTATAAGATTGTTAAGTAATTTTAAGCTAGCATTTAAACATTTTTTGTTAGTATGTAAGAGTTAATGATTAAGAAAATAAAATGCTTTAAAACTGAAACTGAACTGACAAACACTTTTTTATTAAAATTGTTTTTGCAAATCAAATTAAATAAATAAACGAAAAAAACTTTCGCAGAGGCCGGGAAGTTAACATACAACCTCGAGATTTATTGTCCGGGCCTCTACCACTTCGGCTACCGAACACTTCAAAGTTTGTTGTTTAACACTATATTATTTTTCCACGCTTATAAAGCCGAACACGAAATGCGAAATGCGTCTGATCTCCGCTGAGGTCTATGAACGACTGCCGTCGTGAAGTGCCTACGGCTCCTTGCATTTACCATAAGGTTTTACTCGGGTAAACGAGTGGCAGGCAACGAACACGCAGGCGAGTTAACTCGGTAGAAGTCTTCCTAAGATAAGCAATACCTTATTAAAAAAAGAAATTTGTTATACTTTAGATGGCGCAGGTACCAATGTCCATATATATATAATGAATTCCGACAATTGCGAAACGCTGTTACCTGCCTAATTCGTAAAAATAAAAGTAAGTACTACCAAGCTAAGTTTAACTCTAATAAGTCAAGTTCAGGGTTTTGGAAATCCATTCGACAGATTGGCATTAAGAAAAGTGAACCTGGGCGTAGCAATATTGACTTAAATGAACTTAATAGAAAATTTACCAACAGTGCACCCTCAACTAATAAGCAGATTGACTTTTCCTTTTTTGATGGGCTCCAACCAGAGCTAGAAGCACTGCAACCTTTTTCCTTTCAATGTGGTAATGAGACGACCGTAGGTAATGCTATTCTCTCTGTCAAATCAAATGCCGTAGGCTTGGATGATATTCACCCAAAATTTATTAAAATCTTGTTGCCAGTTCTCTCCAAACACATTAAAAACTTGTTTAATACAATTATAATGACGGTAATTATTCCTGATGAATGGAAGCAAGCAAAAATCATACCTGTTCCAAAATCACGATCGCAAAATAATTCAGAGTATAGGCCAATAGCTAATTACCTTTCCTTTGTAAGGTGTTTGAGAAAATTGTAAGCAAACAAATGAAGATTTTCCTTGAACTAAATAACCTACTAACCCAACATCACTCTGGTTTTAGAGCAAAGCATAACTGCACAACTGCGTTATTAAAAGTAACTGACGACATGCGTTCTGCCATTGAAAGAGACATGATGTCACTTCTAGTTTTACTTGACTTCTCAAAAGTATTTGATTCCGTAAACCATGACATTCTTTTATACAAATTAAAGAATCAATTTGCTTTTGATGATAAAGCGTGTCAACTTGTAGCATCATACCTCAGCAATCGCAACCAAGCTGTATTTCATTGTGATCGAAAATCATCGAACTTGCCGGTATCATCCGAGGTGCCTCAAGGATCTGTCCTTGGCCCTCTTTTGTTCACGATGTTCATAAATGATATATATAAAAGGATAACATACTGCGATTATCATATCTATGCGGATGATGTGCAGTTATACAGAAAAATACCCACATCTGCAGTGTCTTCTAGTGTCGACAACCTTAACACAGACCTCGATTCCATATTTGTTTGGTCACAAAAAAACTGCCTTAGCCTTAATCCTTTAAAGACTAAGTCACTGCTGATTGGTAGTAACAATCAGGAGACTCTGATTTTGCCTCTTGTTATTAATAATGATGTTATTGAGTCTGTTACTAAAATTAAAAATTTGGGAATTTATTTTAACAACTCAACTGGACCGATCACATAAACTTCGTTGTCTCAAAAATATATGGCATTCTAAGGGGATTGAGCCCGACAAACCGGTACCTGCCTGTCAAAGTCAAAATGAAACTTATTAAGCTAAATGTCGCATTTAACAGCTATGCTAGATACATATTTAATTTGAGAAGGTATGATCACATATCCGCCTTTACTAAACAAATAGCTGGATGTTTACTGGATACAATTCTAAAATATCGAATTGTCTTTGCACTGCATAGAATTATTTACTCTGGTATACCAAATTACTTGCTCACAAAAATCAAGTTTGTGCACTCTCAGAGAACCCTTAATCTAATACCTCCTAGGTATAAATATCAGTCGTCAATTTTTCGCTCATTCTGTGCGCGACTGGAACAGTCTCCCAACAAACATCAAAAGAGTGAACACACAAAAATCAAGTTTGTGCACTCTCAGGGAACCCTTAATCTTATACCTCCTAGGTATAAATATCAGTCGTCAATTTTTCGCTCATTCTGTGCGCGACTGGAACAGTCTCCCAACAAACATCAAAAGAGTGAACACAGAAAATCGTTTCAAAAAAGACCTATTAAATTACGACACAAGTCGCAATTAATGATACATATGTCTATTAAAATTACTTTATATTACTTAAAACTATATTTATTTATCTTCATTTTTCCTCTTCTTTCATTTTTATTTTCTATTTCTTTTTTCATTTTTCCTCTCGCTTTCATATTCTATTTATTTTCCTTTGTTATTAGGATTAAGATAATTTTTGTAAATGAGTGTGTAAAACAAATTTTAACTGGCAATACAATAAGCTGTTTAAATTTAAATATGCGCAGAGTGCTTAATTTAATAAATACAAAATAAATACAAAATTGGCAGATCAAAGTATCAAACCTCAACTCTACACTCTAACATTGCAAGCGGAGAAAAGGTGGGTAAACCTTCTAACCTGTGAAACTTCAAGACAATTATGGCCGAAACTTAGAAAATCCAGATCAAGTACTCGTAAGATTCTCCTGAAAAGCAGATCTGGACTATCTACTCTTGTTAGATTACTCACAGGCCATAATATTCTGGATACGTATGGAATATGTTAAAGCTAGGTCTTATGCTATCTGCTATGTGAACCAATGCGAGACGGAAGGCCGCATTTACAATTGGCATCCATAATCGAACTCGCAACCCTTTCTAATTTTCCCTCCCCACCAACATAATAGGTCTACACATACGAGTACATACCTAAGTGCGTCCAACTCTCTAAATTATTTCACTTGCAAGGTTGGAAAGGGCTTCTTCTCCACCAGCGGATACCTTTCTCTATATATCATGAGGGCAGACGAACGAAGACGCCTTTCTCTGTACGCGAATCTTCAAATAAAGACCTGCAGTCTTAATCAATCTTAGTGAATTGACCGAGCGCTTCTAAAATTCCTATTGCCCACTGAAGGGAGACTTCTTGTTTTAGATATGTTTACCTTCAGTTAGAAAAGTGATTAGCTTGCGATACCTTTTAAGCCTACTGTGAGTTGTTATTCATCTGTAATCTTTGAAGATTTGAAATCGTACTCATAAGCTTCATGGTAGAATCCACACTTCGGCAGACTAGAAACTTAGCAAAATCTTTCGAATTGAAGAATGGATTACCCTTGAGTTTATAACTTATTCCAGCAAATGTGGATAGGAACGGTTGTGTTGTTCGAAAATTTGTAAGAAAATGAGGCGTCACTACCCACTCGTACATTTCAACAACTTCTGTTTACGAAGGGCATCGTTGAATACAAACTGTGTTTCACTTCACAGTGGTTTGGCCACATATGGGGTAGAGAATATATGTGACTGCATCCTGCACAGGAGAAGGCATCATCTACCGTACAACTGTAGGTGATTTCAGGAAAAGTATACGAGTACTCGTACATCTCCTCATATTCGACTTCACGCTGAGTTTCCTGCTGTAAAACGAGTATGACATACATCATAAAGCGCCCGACATTTTATGCCATTGAATCTGACAAAGTCAATTGCTTACTGCTTGCTATTGCTGTAACAGGGTACCCTGATTGTAGTGTACGAGTACTACCCGTATGTGCTATTCTATGCTGCGTTACACGCAAAGTGGATTTTTGTTTTGACAACTTGATGCTTTAATAATGGCGTCGAAGTTAAAGGATATCATGGGAAATTGAGAATCTTTTGTGATGTGTAAATGCCAGGGATATGAGGTAGTTTTCTCCTTCGCTCTTTGTTGAAAATCGAAATATTTTAAGCGCTTTTCTGTGTATCAGCGATGATGTAAGCAGACGCAGACCTAGTGACAGGCTGTAAGAACTCGTACATGTGGAAATTGTAAAGTTAATTGGAGGCTTTTGGCGAGATATGAGTATGCTTTATAGATGTCCTCACTGAAGAGTGATTAATTATTAACTGATGAAAGGGTGTTTTTTTTTCTTTTTGAAATTGTTTCACTGGTTTAACTGGAATTGGTTTATACTGCAGATCGATACTTTTATAGAGAGTGTAAATCCAAATTAATTGGGTTTCGGCAGGCTGCAGAGGTTTCATTATTTAAGGTGATATTTAAAGTTATGGCTTCAACCGTTAAAGTTAATTGGCAAAAAGTATGGAGAAAAGAAAACGTTACTGAGGCAATCTAGAAACCGCGGAAGACTTAAAATCACTTTCCAACTCAAATTGCTGTCAAGGCCTTAATTTCTTCTGGCCTGTTATATTTCTGATCAACAAATCTGTAAAGTGTGTAGCACCGATTTGGAGTCAAACAAGTTTGGGCAATGGTGCTTGACTGTCTCTGAGTATGGCGCCTTTCATTCATATTCCAAGGATGATACCGGCACATTTTTGGATACCATGAAGCTCAGTTTAAAAGACGCTGGACTTGCAATACTGTTTTTGGGCCGTGGATACCTGCCATTTCATATATATCCATATACAACTTGTTATATTTAACAAACTTTTTTGTTTTGGAAATCCCATTCTTATCGATTTGGGATTATTTTGTTGAACCTCCTGTGCAAGCATAAAGTTTTCGGTTTACAGTATATGGTCACATACGACGCAGATCATGTCAACTTCAGGAATCCCTGAGATAAAGCTGGTGAAATCCGATTTGAACTGCGAGTTTCGCCTCTCCTGTTTGTTATAACGTGACTGTGCTGCGAATTGTCAGTTTTTTACATATACAGAAGGGGTGAAAGAATACCTCATTGTGTACTGTCTTTGGCTGCTAAGGCAGTTATTTACGAGTATGTCAAACATCTGAGTTCCCTCGATTTTGAGATAGATTCATATCGGCGAAGCACCTTCAGTATCTATGAAAGCACAAAAGCTATCTGTTTTCGTCGGTATGTGCCTTTTATCTGTGATATTAGATTTAAAATGCCCGTTTCCGTAGATCGTTCTTTCCTGTGGGTGTATCGATTCGCGTGCAGAGGGTTATTATTATCTAAGTTTTTTCTGATATAAACATGTATTATTCTTTCCATTGTTTTAACAAAAAATGATGTCAACCCTATAGTACTGTAGGACTTCGGCAGCTCACAGGGTTTGTGGTATATGTATGTATATTGTATATCACATATTTCAGCTAAGGCAACCATAGTTGGTAGAATGGGAACCTGATCTTTTTAAACCAGAACTGGAAAGATTCTGTCGGTGTCCGGTGTCTTGAAAGGTTTAAGTGCGTTTTCTGGCGCATTTAACTTTGTCTTGACTGAATATTTTTCTGGGCAGTGTGTTAATTCCGCCGTCCTTATGATAGATACTTGAGTCAGAATTAACACTTATTTATTTATTTCTTATCTATAAGTCACTTAACTGGTAACAGATCCTTAAGAACTATAAATTGTATGAATTACATAAAATACATGCGATCGTATATTTATTGTATAAGACGAATAATCTTTTAACTAATTCTTTGAATTGAGCTCTATTTAAGCAAACGCCCAAACTGAATTAGTTGAAAACTTTGACGGCTCGAGAACAATAATTGGTTCTATGATATTTCACAAAAGAAAATGCCTTATTCTTAATAGTCTTGAAGGTACATACATATAGCCGGACTTCGGACAAAAGAATAGGGCATCTTATGTGATAGCAGAGTAGATCACTTACAAACATTATATCATGTAAAGCGCATCTAGATTATAAAGCTTTAAGGCCTAAGAAAAGACATCTTTCCTTATAATTACAATAAGAGTTCTAACGCATTCAACGAGAAACAAATCTAATGAAACGCTTTCGAACACTTTCGACGCGATCAGAAACGGAAGAGATGTTATTATTCCAAATGATAACTGCATATTCAACGTATGGCATAACGAGGGAGGAATATAATAGTGAGACACAGAAAGAATCAAATAATCCTTTAGTATTCTCTTTATAAAAAAGATGCAGTTAATATGAAAAGACAGTATCGAATCTAACACTCAAGTTTATGACTTCGATAGTTGGGGATAGAGGACTAGACCCAATCATATAGCCAAAGTCGATTATTTCGTATTCTTAATAGTTTTAAAGAATTTTAGATTACCGGCCAATAATAAGCACTCCACGTGTTTTACTATTTTACTTGAATGATGTCGTGAATGGCAATGAAAAGGAGAAGTGGTCGCAAATGACTCCCTTGGAGATGGAAGTATCGTAAAACGATTTATTTCCTTCTGCGGGGGTATGATACTGACTGGTAGTTAAGATTTCGAGCAGGAAAGAGCTGCCAGTGTCAAAATAACATATTATTCAAAAATAAACTTCTATTTGAACCACCCATTATATATTAATGGAGAGGGGATTCATCAGTGCGTCCAGAATCCGAGACATTGTTATATTGATGTAACCCATTGTTTAGTATATTACGGACTCAGCATCGTGTTACTTGCGAAGATCCAAGAGGCACTGCAGCTGTATATGCCTGTAGGAAGACGTTATAACCATTAAGCCATTGAGGGCATTGAGGAGTGAGTCGAACAAAATGCATCACACCAATGGCAAAAGGACATTGTTTACATCGCCAATACATTTAGAATTTAAAATTATTCTTATGGACTTATTCACCAGCCTTGCTCTTACCACAAAACTAGGGTATCGTCTGCGCCGTGTTATACTTGTGCTCAACAATTTCTTTGTCGAAAGCGTTCTCAATGTCGAAGAAAACGACCATCGGGTACTCCTTCTTTAGATCTCACATGAAGTTAAACTAATCTCTCTTCTACACCTGCTTTTCAACATCAAGCAAATCATACCGATAGGTCTGCAATTCTTAGTGAGTGTGTGATCATCTCCCGTGTCAGGCTAGCCAGAGTTGCCAGCAGCTTGAAGCCATCGATAGAATCAGCAGCGTATTTAATAGCCCCATCTGACACCACAACGGATGACAGATACGTGCTCAAGGGGTTAGGGTACCCTTAAAATTATTGAGGTACCGATATACGTTCGTTTTGAATGTTTGAAGGTTATAATGGTCAGGAAATAAAGAGCTCGGCTGTGCATTCCATAAGCGAGATGCAAGGCTTAGAAAAGAATCAATGTACGTCCGGAAATGGGCTTGAGGGTATATTGATGAGAATTCATAACGAGACGGGTGTTACGGTTGAAGGTTAGAATGGGCGGAATGCTTCTGATAATTTCAATGGTGCACCGGTGGTGAAAATAGCGATAGAGCAAGTGAGATAGGAAGCATTTTGTCGGAGTTCGAGGTTGCCAATTAACTGGGTGATATTAGCATCACCTAGAAATCTAATCGCATGGCTTTTAAATACTTATGTAGTCATTCCAACGTAGATTGTCATTGATACACATACCGAGAATTGAAAGTTTTTCGGTTTCAACTATGTAAGCGCCATTCATGGATAATGGCTGGCAAATGAATATATTGGATTAGAAGTAGCAGACAAGTGATCATTAATGAAGACTAAAAAGAGTTTCAGAGACAAAACGGAGCCCTGAGGCACACAAGCATTTATTTTGAGGATATCAGACTCGAAACCATACAAGACACCTTGAATTGAACGTTCCGGAAGGTACGAGTAGTTTGTAATCCATTGAAGAAGAGAGTCGTCGTTCCCAAATGCACACATTTTCGACAAAAGAGCCTGATGCCAAACTTTCAAACGCCTTATAAACATCAAGTGCAATTATCTTGTTTTCGCCAGATAGATGTACGTTTAGGTTCTACTTTTCGGTAAGACATGCCATCAGATCTCCAATGGACCTGTTTCTACGAAAACCGTATTGCCGGTCATTGATACTCGTAAGTTATAGTGTTTCAAGATATTTCATGAGCTGACGGTTTATCAGCGTTTTCATGACCTTGGAAAGAGGGGACGTAGGTGCCGTGGGTCTGTAGGAGGAGAGAGAACAGGATTCGCCTTTTTTAGGGAAGGGCTGGACAAATGCTTTTTCCCATCTTCTAGGAAAGAGTCCTAAAGAGTGGGATCTATGAAAAAGCGCACTCAGTTGTTTTGCCAGTATGAAGATCATCTTTTTAGAAGAAGGTTAGATATACCATCTTGACCAGCGGATTTATGTATGTTAAGATATTTATGTACTCTTTCTACTACATGAGTGCGAATGTGGATACGTCCCACTAAAGATTCGACGCACCCAAGTCTAGGCGGAGATAAAACATAATCCGTAAGTGCTGAGCTGACTGCAAAGTGTGCAGCAAGCAGATTGGCCTAAAGAGTGGACAGCTCTTGTTGTGTTGTTCGGCTCACTTACAGTTTTTCGAATAAAAGGTCTGGGTCTGATCTGGGTACCCAATTTCGACTCTGTGTAGTAACAATCAGATTAATCTAACTGAGTTGTGCCTTTTGAGAACTTTTAGCAGCCTGCGGCTTTCAGCATGTGTTTATATCTGTTCGCAAAAGTCTTCATGAGATATAGCTTCGTTTATTATTTTTACTTAGATATGTAAAGATGCTAGTCTGTCCCCAAGTTAGTCTTAAGTGATTATTTGAGTTTGAGCTGAGGTTACGCGAAGCATTGACGGTCTTTACAACCTCCTTTTTGAAGCATGTTCAATTGAATTTTTACAGCTTCATTCTCTTTAACAAGACTGATGTACCTATGGTGTAACATGGAGGGCTCCGATATATAATTAGGGGATATAAGTAGCATGTTGTAACTATTGATATTTAAATCTATTGCCTGACACGTGCCTGATAATATGATTACTCACTTAAGTTTTTTCTTCTCGTGAAGAGCTTTGTCAACGTTTGAGATGTGTCTTAGGAATATTACTCCAATTACTTCATTTTGATCTGTGTCGCTCGTTCAAACTTTCCTCAGTCAAAGAAATGCGTTTGCTTGGAATTTTTGGATGTCAGTTAATTGTTTTGCCTATTCAAGCTGTGTTTGTCGGATAACTGGTTCACCATGGGAATTCTTTCCCACTTCTGTTTCTGCTAAAAAAATTGAATCATACAACGTGCTATTTTGGCTCGAATATTTGATTCTTGAGCATCATCAGTAGGCTGCCATTTCTTGTTAAGACTATCTTCCAATACGAGTATATAGGGTTTTCCAATAAGGACTTGGCAATTTTTTTTTTTAAATAAAACGCAAACCATTCGAGAAACTTTATTATCGTCTTGAAGTACAATCAAAGTATTTATGAATGGAAAATGGAACTCGACCTCGTTCATATGGCCACCGCGGACACATTTGTAGCGGTCGATTCGTTGGACCCAATTTTCAACGACTCGGCCACACATTTCGGCCGAAACGGCCGCTATTTCGCGTTCAATGTTGGCTCTGAGCTCTTCCAACGTTTTTTTTTTTTTTTTATAATTTACGCGCGCCTAAGGGGTTAGATACCCTTTTACTGTTGCCAGGGCGCGGGCGGAAAGATAGAAGGAGGAGAAAGGAAAATTGTTTTTGTAGTGGTTTGAAACTCAGGTGTGTTTGGTTTCTATGTTTGCTCTCCAGGGGTGGGAGTCCGAATAGGACGGAGAGTTTTTCTTCACTCAGAGTGATTCGAGGTATATCACAGTATTTTTCTTTTCTGTGCTTGAAACTCTACAACACCCAAATCTACGTGTCAGTGTTATGCCTTTACACGCAGAATTTTTCTGTCTGAGTTCCAATTACACAATGAAAAACTGACTTGCCATGGGCAGGATTGGACCCTCCGAGTGAGAAGCGTTTGCTACTACCACTACACCACGGCCACCCCACGGTTGTCGGCGTGTTGGCATAAACCAATGACTTAACGGAGGCCCACTGAAAACAGTCAAGCGGCGATGATCATGGCGCGATAACGCTTCTATAACCATTCACAGTAACGTGACGATCGTTATCGTCGACGAAAAAATATGGCCCAATAAAGCCGCGGTCATGCAAACCGAACCAAACAGTTATTTTTTGTGGATGAAGTGGTGACTTATGAAGCACATGTGGATTTTCACCCGACCAATAACGCATATTTGCTTATTGACGAACCCATTGAGCCAGAAATGAGCTTCGTCACAGAAAATGATTTTGCGATGAAATTCATCATCTTGGCGCATCTTCTCCAGAACCCAATCGGAGAACGTACGTCGTTTTAAATGGTCCATTGACTTTAATTCTTGAGTAAGCTTGATCTTGTATGGGTCTAAACCAAGATCCTTACGCATAATACGCCATAATGTGGTCTGAGCGATGCCCAATTCTTGAGAACGCCGTGGAATTGACTGATTTGGATCGTTTGCTACGGACTCCTGAACGGCAGCTATATTTTCGACACTTCGACCAACCCGTTGTCTCACTGACACGGCAACATCACACAACGAATATGTAGACTCAAATTTTTGCACAAAACTTGTTATTGCCTATCTACTAGGGCGAGAATTACGACCGAAAATTGGAGTTAACGCTCTTAAAGCTGCAGTCACCGACTCCGAATTTCGGTAGAAATTTTTATAGCAGACGTTGCTCGTTCGTGTACTTTACCATGATGAAAATGTTGAGTTTACTGAATAAACTGAAAGTGACAGTTTGATGATTAGTGAAAGAATGCGTTCACAAATTATATACATTCAAAGTTGTCAAGTCCCTATTGGAAAACCCTTTATTTCTTCTTATGTTTATGACTTCTGATGCATAAGCACAGGGGTAGAAGTTATGGGCAAGTATGAGAAGAATTCTCTTGTACCTGTGACAAATTTCAATGAGATTGACAATAAATTATATTTCCTCATATCACAATCATCTATAAATGCATCTACAGGTTTCAGTGGGAAACAGTTCGATTCTTAATTGAACACACACCATTTTCGGTTAAGCAGCTAAGGTATCATTTAAACTGCATTTCACTAATTTCTTTTTAAGTCGTCCTAAGCTAAGCCACTACACAAACGTTTAATCCTACTTGTAGTTCTTAAAAAGACATCCATCTACATCTACATGTCAATCCCGCTGTCAACAAATAAAGTTTCCATTTCTATCTATTCGTATATTGAAAACATAATCCCACTAAACTAAGTTTGACATCTTTAATGAAAGTACTTCCAACCGCATATCAACTTTGCCAACCCGTGTCGATAAAAAAGCACTCAATTAAACTATCGGCGACCTATTTCAGAACGCTGTAATCCGATTACTCCGCACTGCAACATAACCTCTCTTGATGCTTTCATGTAACTATGTATATTAAAAAATCGATATAAAAAGAAAATGAGGGAAAATAAAGTAACTGCAACCGCTTAAGAAAGTGTAGTCATAAAAAGTTCAAATATACATCCAGTGGCATTCCCTCACCAAAGTACTTAAGCTTCTATGGTATCCGTAGTGCGAGTCCTACAGTCCTTCAGAAAGACGAAATAATATTTTATATCGGGATAGAGAATGGACTATCACACTACAACCATCCCAAAACATACTGTCAACCCTAAACTAAGACCAACAACCGAGTACGGTGACTCTAATAAATTTATTAATGTGCATCTGTTATTGCCAGAGTCATCTAATTTAATTGCGAATAAAGTCATCTTGAGTTGAATGTCCTTCGTGCTGTTGTGGTGGCATCTGAAAACACCCCCATAATCTCTGCTTACTGCTCTATTTGACCATAATCAGGGAGTTCTTCATGTTTTGGTGAGCAACAGTGGAAATTTTATTTATTATCCACAAACGCAGACACCCAGGACTTTTCGTTCAGAATATTTTTATTCACTGTTTGAAAGGATTCTTCTCTTTAAGTGTAGTAGATTAGGAACTTGTATAATGTTCCTCTCTTGGAATCTTAGGAGATAATTGAATTAGTCCGTTTCATCCTGTCTAGGCAGATGTCTACAAGGACTGGATTGATAATAATTGCTCAGATGACTTTTGAATTTGTTGAAGTTACGAGTAATTAATATTTGAAAAAAAGTTCCTTTTGTATCATACAATATAAGAAATTTAATTAAAAACTAATTAGAAGAAAAATAATTACGAAAACGTTGTTATACATACATGGGATCGTATCTGCATTTTAACAGCATATCTAGCAGCTGCTTGTTAGAGATACGAGTATATCCTCGTATCATGAAGACGGTGAATAGCAATATTTCCATCAGCTCTGACAGACTATCCAGATAATTATTAAAAGCTGGCTACGAAGCTTTTTTTGAAGTATATAAGTACACCAAAAACTGAACAACGCGATGAATGCATACCTGATTATTGGAGCATAGCACTGTATACCCCAGCTACAAGAAGAGCCACCACATCGAGGTTTAGCCTGGAGACCTCATTGTCCATGACACATTTTCAAAGCGGCTGATCGGTTTTGGTGAGAAATGTTCACAATTTATGAAGGTTCTATCATTTGTTAACAATTCTTAAGTTCTTATACCAAATAAGTCTTAAAAGTTTGAAATTTAAATTATTTCTGAATGATTTCATGAACGATAATTTTTGGTAGTCCCAAAGCAAGAATTACTTCGGTGGTGCTGATCCCTGGCTGGGAAGTATTCAGAGTTGAAAAAATTTCGCGGAACCATTGCACCGGCGAGCGAATTAAATCTACACGTAGCTCATCACTCAAACGCCGAATATTGTAAAAACGAACAAACTTGAGGGCGTGTACTTACGTACGTATAAATCGCCACAAGAGCGCCTTGATAGCGAAGGCATAATGCTCTTCCGACTACTGCGACATTGTGACCGACAACCTCTCACAGCACTGTTTATAACTATTTGAGATATTAACATTTTAAAACCATCGGATACCTTGCACTTGTGCAATCCACCTAAAGCAAGTCTTACTCTAACGCGTTGTTCCTCTAGGTAGGAACCGACGTCTCTTCGGCCTGGGGAAATAGTATTCATGACGAGGCCTTATCATTCAATTGCCTTTAAGGCCAAAGAAACAACCACTGGGAAATGTAGCTTTTCATTTCATTTTTGATGTAATATCACCCCTAACTAGCTCAAAGTTAATACTGTTGTGACTGTTGATCTGTCACTCATTGACTAATTGACAGTCAGATTGTTGTTGGCAGAATACACTTGGTTCTGTTTCAATCCCTGCAAACGCATCAGTGACATCTCGATCGTGCATATGGTTTTGGCTTTCGCACAACTTTCTCAAACATGATGCTAAAGAAGTCACATGATAGAGCGTCCCCCTGTCTAAACCATTTCTAGACGTCAAGCCTCTCGATTAAATTGCGCCCTGCTTTACGAAGCAGTGAGGGTTCTGGATCGTCATTCTGCATAAAGAGTTTGGCGGAAATGCCAAAACCTGACATGGCTTTGTACTAATCGTTCAGCTTTAAAATTATAACAAGTTTATGTGAATAGATCTTGACTTTTTTATTTCTTTAAATAGCTCGACAGGTGGGTAATCTGGTTAGGCAGAATTGCTAAGCATAAGTTTATGTCGTAACTTTATTTTTAAGTTAGTAGGCGGAAATCTCGGGGCTGCCTGCATAGAAGAACGAGAGCGGTCCGTGAGTCTTACGAGTAAAAGGAGTGAGGAACTCCTCCGGCTTCTCCGGAGTAATAAAATGAGAATGAGAAGCGCATGATCGAGGAAATATGGCGGTGCCGGCCCAGAAAAAATGTTCGAAAGCTTCATCGAAATGTAAGAAGAAAGTGTCAATGCAACAAGACCACACAGATGCCTACATAGATGAAGAAGAATCTTGGGTGGCCGTGACTCAAGTGGTAGTGGACTGGCTGGAATCGTTCATAGACCGCCGCTAAGATTAAATGTGTTTCGGCTTCTAAAAAAAAATTTCAAAAATAAAATTTCATACTACGAGTAAGTGTTTTAAAAAGCAAGTCGACATGATGTCATCGGACGACCAGGCCGTAATATTGGCCCACCAGATAACTGGGAATCCAGATGTCAAGACCAAGAGGAGGAGGAAGCTGAAGCCAATTCCTAACCTTGTGAAGCGCCCTTGCGTTTCAGCGTCTATTGAAAAGCTGCGTGGTAGAGTGAGGGAAGAGGCGTCAATAACGTCGGCAGGGGCTACAGAACAACATCGGAAGAGGTAAGAAGTTGACAAAGATGATATCCCTTATATATCTGACGGTGGAGAGGGACACTACGTGGAAGGAGACGAAGAGAAGTAGATGCAAGCACTAAATAGTGGCATCAAAGAGCTGCAACTAAAAGTGCTGGCTATTAAAGCCAAGCATTGCGAGGAGACAGAAGGATCAGCAACTCCAGGACTGCTGCTGAGAGCATTCAAAAATGAGAGAGCCTATACCGCAACAAAACAAAAAGAAAAATGCAGTACAACAACAAAACATAGCAAAACCGACACAAGAGCTGAACAAGAAACAAGCACAATCACAATCACAACAAAAAAATATACCACAGCAAAAGCAGCAACAACAACATAAACAGCAGCAGCAGAAACACAAACAACAGCAGAAATCAACGAGTACCTCCAATCAACACATTTAAGATGGAACTAAGGGAAACAATACAACTACATAATATTATGTAAGTCCACGATAGGCAATAATTTTTATATTAAAAGACTTAGTTTAGATAGGCACGCGATCCACTGTAATACAGTCGAGCGCTACCAGAAAATTAAAAGTTTACTGAGGGATACGATGACGAGGGGAGGGAGTTAGAACCGTTGACTGATCTGGATGAGCTCCTTGCACTGCTGAAAGAGAATGAGTGCGAAGAGTCAAATTCGGAGAGGTTGAGCCATTCGTTACGGCTAGAGCCAAAGGGGAGAGGCGGAAGCTACCACTTTTTTTGGTCCAGCTAAGTCTCAATAGCAAACTGGATGGTTTAAGGAGTATTAAAGTGAACGTAAGATAACAGAACAAGCTACGCGGGTAGATCAAATATACGCGCTGCTTTTGAGCTTAACGCACCTCCAGCCGTAATGGATACGTACATGGCGAAAGAGTCCTTGCAGAGAATGTCAATTCACTGATTAGGTTCGAACGAAGAACCACACTATTCAAATTGCTTAAAGACCAAGCCCTGATGTGCTTTTAGTTAGCGAAACTAAGGTTGCCAAAAGAACACAAAATGAGGCACAGAAGATATGAAATAGTACGAAGAAACCGACCCAACTTCATTCAAGGAAGAGGCGTTGCGATCTTTTTATGAAAAGGACTGCGTTTTAAAACAGTATACAGTCGTGTAATTCGTAGATTCCAGGTGCTGGAAGCATGCGTCGTTTATCTCCCTCTCCGTAGTGGAAAGCGGATATGCATGGTGTCTGTTTATGCACCTAAGGCTACTCAATCCACCTTATTCATCTGAGAGATCGACACACTTTATTGAATCCTAAGCCTGGAATTGGAGGAAAAATTTTTAACTATCGGCGGAGATTTTAATGCCAAACATAGAGATTGAGGAAATATTATAATATAACAAATACTAGAGTGAACCTACTATTCAATTGGTGAGGTCAGCATAGTTTAATGTACCCACTCGGCCTTGAGGCGACGGATAGTGCGTCGTTTCCTAGACACAAGTCCTATTTGGATCTTCTGCTGTTCGACACTCGAATAGAACTAACAGGCACTAGCCAACATACCATAAACTGTCTACGCACTTGCGTGTATGACAGCGATCATTGCGATCTCAGTACCGAAATAACTGTTCCGAACAAAACTGCGGTATTGGATGAGTTTGTTGAAAAGTATTCTTACAACTATAGAAGGGTACGTTGGGCACACTTCTACAGAACATTGACAAAAGCACTCTACTCGATTTCACTCTACCCACCGTCTAACAGAATAGATTGACAGACTAATGGACGAGGCTATCAAACGAACAATGGACAATGGACGATACCTCTGTACCAACACACTGTTTTTCTTTTTCTCTCTATTCAATTTTCCAAAAAACTCAACACATGCCGAGGCTTTTTTTTAAAAAAAGACAAAAAGAAGGAAACCTTGTAATAGAGTTATAGTTAGTGCTGAATATGGTAAAACTTCTTCTGCTGACTATGTGAAGGACATCCTAAATTTTGCTGTTAGACAGCGTAAACCTTTCAACCTGGATGGTGGGAGTCAAGAGATTCGCTCACCCAATCACTCAATGAAGTTAGAATAGCAAAATTCAAGCTTGAGTATAACAGGGCCACTGAACCGGGCGGTCTACCTGTCGAGTTAATTAAAGCACGGGAGATGACTATTATTGTCGTTTTGGCTCGGTAAGTCCAGAGTACACTATAGTACACTATAAGGACCCAACAAGCCCAAATCGATACACACCACCTCTTTAGCGATTTTAAGGCCACATATGGCAGCACCTATAGAGACAAATTATACAGGGTCTCATCTAACCATGGTATCCGTGTCCAACTCGTCAGATTGTGTAGAATGACGATGGAGAACGCTTGCTTCTATATTAACATAGTTAAGGTAGGAAGGTACCTTTGAGGTCGAGAAAGGATTATGGTAACATAATGCGCTGTCACGTAACATTTTCACGTCAGCACCAGAGGTGCAATTACCCAATAGTCTACGCAATTACATGCATATGCTGATGACATTGACTGTGTAGGCAGAACTCAGGGTGGAGGCTCTGACGCATTCGCAAGTATTGGAAAGTCAAAAATGGGTTTAGTCGTGAGTGAGGGCAAAGCTAAGTATTCGTTTATGCTGTCAACAAGAAAGGACACCAAACATCGACGAATCGGACAGAATGTCACAATAGATATAACACAACAGCTACAACTTTGAGTTAGCTACCGACTATGTATGACATTTCATTAGAAGAGAACGAAAAGTTTCTCTTGCCGATCGCTGTTTGTTCGGCCCAAGAAGGCAAATGAGTGATAGAGTTTTGTCATGAATCACTAAGAAAACTCAATAGAAGAACCTCATCATCCCATGCCTGCTTTATGGTGCAGAAGGTGGATGAAGATATCCTATATCGTTTGGGACGCAAATCTCTTTGAGTGACTTTTGATCTAGTTTTCGAAATAACACTGACCTGGTCAAAAAAGCGAACACTACTTTCTTAAGATGACTAGGATATGTCGAGCGAAAGATCATCAATGCTCTAGCCCGAAGAGTCTTCTCTGTAATAGTAGAGAAAGACCTCGCCTTAGGTGGCGCGCACAAATGAAAGAGGACCAATCACACATGCTGAGGCATTATAAGTGTATTCATACCCACTTGAATGTTAAGTTCTTAAAAAAAAAATCTTAGTGCGTGTAACAGGGTCTTAGTAATGGCTTGCGAATTTCTGCTCCCCAAGTTTGGCAATTTTACTTGTTGATGCAGCAATTCAACTAAAAGCAGATCAAGAACTATCGGTATATTTGCCGAAAATACTCGTACAATGCACTAGCCACAATATGCTTAAACTTTTACATGAGGTGGATCTTCTAGGCTCATAATATCTTTCACCTAGTATGTGTATAAAGATTCAATTGCTGTGCATTACGACAAATCGACCCATTCCACAATACATCGAAACTACTATTCACAGCTGCAACAGATTCTTTGGTGCGCCTGAACGACCGCGACGTGTCACACTGGGGCAGAATAGCCCAATTGGTCGCAATAAAGCATCGAATATAGCTACGATTCTGAAAATTTCAGCAAATGCTGTTAGAACTAAGCTATTGATATTTTTAAGTCCAATAATGCCCTCGCCCACAAAACGCCCACTTTTTTATACTCAAAAAAATGTTAGCATTAATATAATATGTATACATACCTACCATTTTCATTAGCATAAGAATTTTTTAAAATTTATGACTGTCAAACACACCCAGAATCACCTACAAAAAAGGTTACCTTTTGTTGTTTGTAGTAAAAAAGTAAACTGAATTTTCTTTTTTAATAATAACAGAACAGCAAACAATTTTTAATATGAAAATTATTTAAAAAAATACATGATTTCCAATTGATTTAGATTTAATTTAAAACAAAATCATAACTACTTCCGTCTTCACTTGTGCTACCTTCCTCAAAATCACTAATTTGCTGAACAGAAGGAGCTTTACGCAAATGTAATGCTTCAACGGGCAGGAGTTGTTCTTTTTTTTCAGGCAGCTTCCTCATGCTAGTTACGAGTAATATGCGGTCAGAACAGATAAAATACGAGTAGAATAGATAAAAATATCTATATTACTATTTTCCCTGCTTGATTATCGGGATTGATGCTCTCTATAGTTTCTGAAGTCCTTGTTCCGTGACTCTTCAGCTTCCTCCGTAAGTTGACCAATCGGTAATAGAGCATGGGCTATTATTTCCGGTCCATGAATAAAATATTTATGAAGGGTGTGTGACCACGGACACTTTTCAACATAATATTTGGCAGTATCAGTTGCAAATTTTCTGAACTTCTCTACATCTATTTCATAGCTATTAGATACAACGATCATAATAGTATGCATTTTTTATGAGTTCCACATAAATAAAAATCCATCTGGCATTGTTACCATCATTCGAGTTACTATCTACTATCAGACCAGACCGATCCTTAAATTCTTTTTGCATTCTCTTTTTGTTTACCGCAACAATATACTTATCATGATAACCTAGAGCTTGCCACTTTCTTAGAGGTAATTTGTAGGACGGGTGGCCGTGGTGTAGTGGTAGTAGCAAACGCTTCTCACTCGGAGGGTCCAGGTTCGAATCCTGCCCATGGCAAGTCAGTTTTTCATTTGTGTAATTGGAACTCAGACAGAAAAATTCTGCGTGTGAAGGCATAACACTGACACGTAGATTTGGCTGTTGTAGAGTTTCAAGCACAGAAAAAACATGCTGTGAATTATACCTCGAATCACTCACTCTGAGTGAAGAAAAACTCTCCGTCCTACTCGGACTCCCACCCCTGGAGAGCAAACATAGAAACCAAACACACCTGAGTTTCAAACCACTACAAAAACAATTTTCCTTTCTCCTCCTTCTATCTTTCCGCCCGCGCCATGGCAACAGTAAAAGGGTATCAACCCCTTAGGCGCGCGTAAATTATAAAAAAAAAAAAAAAAAAAAAAAAAAAAAGTGGAGTAAGTTTTCGAAAAAACGTATCCATTCATGAAGAACGGATAAACCAAACTTTAAGTTCGCGGTTTTAACTTCCCTTGTCATCATATCTTCGATACGAGTATCATTGAAGATTTTAGAAGATGCAACACATATAAAACACTTTTGCGTGTATGACGTCTCCGTTATAGCGTTGCATACTTTTCCGTCACCCATGGTAAAAAGTATGGTATTACAAACTTGTACCTGTTTTCCTTCAACTAGCATTGTTGTCTTTTGTAATTTATTTATTTCCTTGTCTACTCTCTTTTATTCTGCTATAGACATTTCTGTAGATTATTTTACAAAATCTATTTTTAATGGCCTGCAGTATCTTGTAGAGACCGGTCGTGGATTTCCTTATACAACTTTAGAATTAGCAGAAAGTCTAAGCGGAGCAACAAGTTATAAAAACTGATGAATCGGAAGCTTCAAGGCCATGGAAAGCTTGTTTGTAGGAGCTGTGTCCTGAACTCCCGTCAAATCCCCACTTGGAAAATAAACACAAGTTTTCCATTTCTTCACTTGTTAGTAAATTGATAAATTCCTTCAACGATTCTAGCAAACGCTTTGTTGTGAGATCCAGCATTGCCTGAAGGATAACCACTACTGATGTTTGGGTAAATTTTATGTGTTCGGAGAGTGGATAGCATTCTTTTTTTGTAGTTTGTACGAGCTTATATGCAGACAATTTTTATGGTGCAGTCTTTCTTATAATATCAGAGAAGATAGTTGCGCTTCAACTGTAACCTTGTAAACTTGTAACCTTGTAAATTGTGATTGTGAAGTTGTGGGGTCAACACGTATTGTGATCAGGCAGTGCAAAGTTTTTCTTTAAAAAAATTCTTTTACTATCAAATTAAAGTACAATGCCTTGTGCAGACTAAAAGTTGAACGTAACCAGCCTAAGATTAAATCTGTGGGTTGCAACGATTATTTTCACTGCAGCTGTGTAAATATTCAACCAGCTGATATTGAATATTTACAAAAGTCAAACAAGCAATTTCGGTGTAAGGCTTGCTCTGCTGCGAGAAGGGGCTCCCTTTGCTCTCCCCCTCCGATCAGTTCATCTGAACGAGAACGTGAGCGGATACCGCAACAGCTGGTTGATGTCAATGGTTCGCTTTTCTCTCCAGCCGAATTTGCATCTACGCTTCCTATGCAGACAAGTGAAACACAGGGTCAGCTGCCTCACAACAAAGCCAACACGAAAAAAATAAACCACCGAATGTGAATCAACAGCTACATCAAGTAGTAACATTAGAATCAGTGTATAATGAAATTGTTGCTCTCAGATCTGAAAATGCACTTGCTCTTTCTATTTATGATCAGATTTTTACAAGAAGAAAAGAGTACATTATTACAGACAGTAAAAGATCTTCGAAAAGAAAAAAATTACTTGCACCAGGAGAGGAGAGAAAAATGTGTGGAGATAATGGGCGTTCCTGATGTAAATAATAGTAACGCTCTTGATTATGCGCTGCAAGTTTTCTCAAAGGGTGTATGTGCTGATGTTTCTGCAGCCGATATTGATAATTGTTTTGTCAAAAATGTTAAAAAGAAGAACAGTTCAGAAGGTAGTATAGTAAAGGTTTTAGTAGTTAAATTCATTTCCTGTTTAAAGAAAAATATGATTATGAAGAGTAAATCAAGTAATAAAAATAATTTAACATCAAAAATATTTGGTTGTAAGAATAATACAAAAATTTTTATAAACGAATCTTTAAGTGGTGCAACAAAACATCTTTTAAAGGCTGCACAGATAGCTAAAAAAGAAAAGATGTATAAGTATTGCTGGGTAAAGGGTGGAAGAATATTTATGCGCAAGAGGGATAATGATAATTACATTGTTGTTAACTCGGAGGCTGATCTCCTAGCTTTAAATTGATATGCAAGATCCACAAGCTTATATTCCCTCTGTCGATTGCGTAAATGTTGATCCCTTTAATCTCGCTTTTAACCAGAAATACTTAAATAACTTTTTCGTTATTCACCAAAATATTAGGAGTATCCGTAAAAATGTTGACAAGTTTATTGTGCATCTAAACTTGTTTGTGAACAAGCCATATTTTATTTTCTTAACTGAAACTTGGATTTATGATGAAGAAAAATTATTTTTTGATATTGATGGATATGAATTTACCCCATGTTGCAATAATAAATATGCTTCTGGAGGTGTTGCCGCTTTTATAAAAAATGATATAAACGTTGATGTTGTCTGCGAAAACTTGCAGAGTTGTGATGTTTTAAAAGTGAAATTGTGTGAAAAAATGTTGACAATATTCTGTATTTATAGATTTAATGAGAAATCTGTTTCTAATATGTTTCTAGAAGAATTGGAAAACCTGCTATCAAGTGTGTCATCAAATGACATAATATTATTGGGTGACTTTAATATACTCGTAGATATCCTACGTGATTCTATTTTTGTAGATAACTACTTATTTTTGTTAGCATATTATGGCTTAGAATCATGTATTAACAGACCCACCCGTATAATCAATTCATCAAGAACTTGCATTGACCACATCATGGTGCGATTTTTAAATTCTGAAAAACTTTTTCTCTGCAGCTCTGTTTTCGATTTGCAAATATTTGATCATTGCATGACGTGTTTAAGTTTCAATTATAATCCTGCTAAAAATTAAAATATATCTTCTTCGTGTCCATATTCTGTTATCACTGATTTTAGAAAGCTTAATAAATTTTTGCGTTATGAATGTTGGACAAACGTAATTTACGAAGATAATCCTTGAATAGCTTACAGAAAATTTATGGATACATTGAATAAGTACGTCATCCTTTGTTCGAAAAAAGTAAAGAAAAGTAAGAATAAAATGAAAAGATTAAAACCTTGGATAACTGCTCGGTTGCTTATTAAAATTAAAGAAAAGAACAAACTTTACAAAAAGAAAACTAAATCCCCTCATAACGCTAATATTATCAATACTTACAAAAAACTAAGTAAAGATATTTCAAAAAGTGTTATGCGGTGTAAAACTAATTATTATTTCAACAAGTTTCGAGAAGTTAAATGTGACTCGAGAAAGGAATGGAAATTGGTTAAAATTGGTTAAAGAAATTCAGAACAAAACGTCTATAAGCACTCTAGTCCATAGTATTAATGATGAAAATGTTACCATTCGTGACCCCAAGGATTTAGCTGAAAAATTTAATAACTACTTTGTTTCTATTGGTAGCAAAATGGTTTCGGACAGCTGCAATGATCTTCCTGAGTGTGATTGTTCAGATAATGTTGTATCCTCCTCTCAGAGTTTTTATGCTGATCCAATAATGTCCTCAGAACTGTATAAAATCATTCTATCACTAAAAAATTCCAATTCTAAAACATCTACCTGCTTTTCAAATAATTTTATAAAAAGAATAGCTTTGAACATTTGTGACATTTTATGCCATATCTAAAACAAAAGTATTTCGAGTGGTGTTTTTCCAGATGACTTAAAACAAGCCGAAGTTATACCATTATTTAAGAAAGGTGATAAAAATTTAATAAATAACTATAGGCCAATATCATTACTTCCTGTTTTTTCGAAGATCTTCGAAAAGGCTATTAAAAATAGAATTTTTTTTAGTGAAAACCGATTTGATTTCCGTTCGGGATACTCAACAGAGGGAGCCCTTTTAAATTTCTGCACAAATATATATAATGGTTTTAATAACAGGAATTTGACTGCGGCTCTTTTTGTTGACATAACAAAAGCCTTTGATACCGTCGATCACATAATTCTTTTAGAAAAACTATATAAGTGTGGTTTTATGGGTACATTGCAAAATTTGTTCGGTTCTTATTTATCTAATAGTGGGCAAAGAGTTAAAATCGGTGGTCATTTAAGTTCTACTAAAAATATTTCTATAGGAGTTCCTCAGGGTTCAGTGCTCGGTCCAATACTCTTCCTAATTTTCATCAACTCGCTATTTTCACAAAATTATCGTAGCAAAGTCAACGCATTTGCTGACGACATGGCATGTGCTTTCCAAAGTAATTCCGCGTTAAATCTAATTTCTGATATAAACCATGACCTGGAAATCTTGGGCCACTGGTTCCAACAACATAAGTTAGTTATTAGTGACAAAACAAAAATTATGTTTTTTAGTGCGAATGGAAGAGAGTTAAACTTTGGAAATTTCTTTTTTCATTGTGCGAACTGCAGCAAATTTAAACACAGTAAAGATATTTGTAATTCGAACACAAGAACACAAACATTTTTTGAAGCGAGTACATGCGCTGATAAAAATTTTAGTATACAAAGCGTTTCATCTTTTAAGTATCTTGGTGTGTTGCTTGACTGGAGAATGAATTGGTCTGATCATACTAGCTCACTAAAGAGGTATCTTATAGCTGCCACAAGACAACTATACTTTTTAAAGTCCTACTGCTCTCGAGATCTTCTAAAATGTATCTATTATGGATTAGTTCATTCAAGGCTAGAATATGGCTTAACCTCTTGGGGTGGCACTCATAACAACAAGCTCAACCCTCTTCTAGTTTCTCAGAAACATATTATTCGTCTTATTTGTAACAAAAAGAGTCGTGATCGTAGTCTGCCTCTCTTCCGAAGTCTTGAAGTCCTTTCTGTTAAACATTTGTATTGTTATAAAGTCTTAAAGATATTTTTTGTAAGGTCGGGCTATCAATTAAAGAGATTCTCTGCTAACTATAACCTCAGAATCAACAATTTAAATCTTGTTATTGTACCAAATCACTATCTGCAAATTTTCTTTAACTTCTTTACGGCAACTGCTCCTAGGCTTTTCAACAGCTTACCTAATAACATTAAAATCATAAGAAATAAATCCTTTTTTTTTCAAAAAAGTAAAATCATGGCTCTTAGACAAAAGCTATGAGGATATTTCTAGTTTATTATCCATTATAATTTAAATTATTCTGTTTCACTTTCATAAACCTTATAAAATTTTTCTTTGTTATATACCTAAAGCTAATATCAAGCCTAATAATATACCTATATACAAAAAATGTTATAGAATATAGAAATATTAAGACCCCACTAGATTACAAATTCTTAGTGTTTATTAATTGAGAATTAAATGAAAACACATTGTTTCATTCTGCTTTCGCTTCTAGTTCCCTTTGAACTATAGATTGCAGCTACTCGTACTTTATTAATTAAATTGTTAGATTTATTATGAATTCTTTATTATGTTATATTTTTTTTATTTTTACGAATTAATAAAGTAATAAAAAAAAAACAAAAAACCTCTAGTGCTTCTTGACCTGACATTTTTAAACCTTTTGCTTCAAGTATATATATTATAAGGTTTTCTATACTTTTTTGCTCTATCGGGGGTTGTTGTCGTTATTTCTTCACAGGTATTTATTTGTCCTACTGCTCTCAGGCTCATTTGAGTAGCATAACTCAAAATGGAAACCGATGTGGACTCTCTCAATTTTGCAGTTTTCATTCCTTTTGTTCGTTCAGTGCTTTCATCAAAAGTAATACTTGGTCGACCACGCTTTTGTTTAGGACAACAGACAAAAGAAAAAGAGCAAGAATTATTTGTATTTAGGAACAAAGTGGATTTTCTGTAACCCTTTTCTCACCGAGACTTACTCGTATACTGTGACTTAAAATAAGATTATATTTTATTTACGCCGTTATTATCGTAGTTTCGAGTTCGTTTTTTTAACTCCTCTGCTAGAAAATCCAAACTGTTTTCTAAATTATTGTTTTGTGCTGACCGCATACTGTTAACAAGCTCCCTTCGGATCATAAACATCACATATGAACTTGTTCCTAAAGGTTAAATATGTCTTTAAAAAGTTTACCACAAAAATTCACCACTTTTTTTGTCAGAAAGCACACTTTAAAAAAAAATACAAACGAATTCGCAAATTTGTTTACAGTTCTTCAAAAACAATAAACGAACTACCAATAAAAAATAGTTTTAAGATTTGGAACACAACTTTACCGACCAACAAGTGCACGCAAAATCAAAAAATAGGCATTAAAAAGGGTTTTGATGATTATTACCGTTGTATAAAAATAGTAGCACTCTCTCACAAAAAAAAAACTCTTAAATAGCTTTACACATACCACTTCTAAACTGCTTAGTAAAAAACTCTAGGTTTCAGTGAACAAAGCTGGCTCGCGCCAATGTATTTTTTGCTAAATGTGTTTATGATAATGGCTTAGGATTGACCAATAATAAAAAATAAAAACGAACCCATACGAGCAACTTAATTTCTTGATTTATTGCCAACAATTGGGCCATTCTGCCCCAGTGTCGTCTGTTCTGATGCGTATTATCAAAATTTATAGTACTCGTATGATTGGTATCATTCCTAACATCGGTTTTACCTTTTTGTGTTATAAATTAGTGAAATTCGTGGTAGAGGCAGTACTTTCTAGGCCTGGACAGTTACCGACTCTTTCCATCTGTTCGACATACAGTATTTTGCCCTATACTCGTATTTGTCAATATAAGCTAGTATCCTATTACCAATCGAATTAATGTTAATGTTCACCTAACTGACCGCTACTGCCTCCAAGATTGCCACTTATCCATCTCTACGTTATTATACTGAACAGAAGAACATTATTAATTTTATCAATCTGCATCTCTCACTTGCCGGAGCATTTAATTTAATTGCAAAC
The DNA here is from genome assembly GCA_949129095.1 of Volucella bombylans. NCBI lineage: Eukaryota > Metazoa > Arthropoda > Insecta > Diptera > Syrphidae > Volucella > Volucella bombylans. The sequence continues at coordinate 138,264,637 of OX422140.1, forward strand.
AAAGTCATTCGAAGTTGAATGTCCTCTTGTGTACAATAATCATGATTCATGAATTTTCACAATATCCACTCACTTCATTTCGACTGTCCTTCATCTTTCCGAGAGCAACATTGTTGAATTAAATTGTTTTTTCTGTTTTTTTTACAACCCCAAGAGTGAGCTTCAGGATTCATATTTCTCCTCAGATTTTACTAAATGATTTATCCCCACAGAAGTATCAGATATTTCTGTAATGTGAATGTCCTTCATTTAAATGTTTTCACTTAATTGAATCACCCAGTTTTATCCTGTCTGGACGGGCGATATTTTTTGTCTGGTTTAGGTCCTCAAATCGTGGTCTTCAAACCCAAATCTAACTTACGAGTAAGTTGTGGTCTATTTGTCTACAAAATTAAATAACCGTCAGTTGAAGGATGAACGACGTTGACGACGATAAAAGTATCTATGAACACAAGGACACAAAGAGATGTATGATAGAATAGAGGATGTACCGAACAACAGAGGGAAATATTCGACCCATGATTGAAGGCAAATGTCGCTTAGATTATACAATTTAATTATCCTTTGATCAATGAGGGAAAAGTTTAAGGATAAACAGAATTCACAAAGAAGCACAAATCAAAATGGAATGCGCTTGCCTGTGATAATGTTTTTTTACTTTTTCCTGGATATGTATTCCTCTTCTTCTGCTCCCCCTTATTGTTTTTTTTTTTGATTTTTTGGAGGAAAAATTTTTTTTGGGAGAAACCGAAAAAGGATATTCGGTGCGCTTCGTTGAATATTATTCTGACATTTCGTTTTTTTTCCGATATTACAGTTGAGAGTTTTGCTTACTTACTTTTCGGGTTGGAGACCCAGGAAGAGGCCCGAGATACCGCAGCTTCTACTCCTTGAAAGATACCATTCACTTGGTGTTTGAGGCTTCAGTTGTTTCTCCTTTCCTAGTTCCCGACTCGTAACTCCAAATTCATCGTAGTGCTCTTTACTACCAACTTTGGACCAGATATCCTTGTTTTCCTGTGAATGTCAAGAACCCTTATCGAGTGATTTTTTTTCTCTGTTTCAGTTGTTTTTTCTTCTTCTTAAGCAATTATTTACTTTTGGAATCGAATTGATGGGGAGCTAATGGTAAATAAGGGGGCAATGCTTCGGCTAGGAAGCGGAAAGGCTTCGATTTTATTGCAGGTTATAAGAACTTGAGTTGTAATGCCTTTGGCTTTTGCCAGGGTATGCAAATTAAAAGGAAAAACATACTTTGACGTCAAGAGGTTTCCAAAAAGAGGTCCTGTGAATGTAGCCATTTTAACTGGTACACTTTAGGGTGAGCTCTGATTAAAGTGGAGTAATGCAGATGAAACGTTGAAGTTATAAATATCTTCAAACGATGAAAACTGAGTGGTGTTGTTGTTCGTTTAGTGTCGAGAAGGAGATGGTTTGGTGGAGTGTTTATAGATTGGTCAAGGTTTGACTTGAATGGTTTCTAATCAAAGAAACAATAGGGACTTGAGAGTATGTCATCACAAAGTTGTGGTGATATAGTTTTCATTTGCGGCAAAAAGAACGCTGAATGACATTGGCTGAGTGACAAGTTGTTCTTTAAAGGAGTGTGAGCCTTTTAACAATGGGCAAATAAAGACTTCAATATAAGACAATGGTGGGACAATGTTACACCATTACTTTGAAGGCAAGATGGTCTTTACAGAGTATGGACATCTAAACTTTGGTTCCGATTGCTTTTCTGAGTTGAAACGGAAGGCCAAGTGGTACTACAGTCCTAGGTGGCCCTGGCTCTGAACCAGAAAGCCTCTTCAATCGCTCACCAGCTGCCTATAGTATTATATATGGTATACTTCTGCATATCTACACATCTCCTAGTGATGGACTCGAAGACTCTTTGCGCCGGAGCAATGGCAGCCATTCGCCATCTCAAACTTTGGATCCATAGGCGCTTGATCGATGACGTTGTACAGCCTATAGAGTTCGTGGTTTAACCCCCTTTCCCATTGCCAGCCAATACGAAGGGCATCAACAATCAGACTCAGCACCTTTCGTGTGTGTGGGGAGGGCGAAAATGCATCCCCTCTGATATATTACATAATTTCATCTAAAGTCAGTAGTTTTCATGATACGACCCAACTTATTGAAACAGGTAAAACATTAAATTAAAAATTGTTAAACATTTTTGGAATAAATAGTGATATATATTTATTACAGACTTTGTTTCATATTTTTCATCAAACCTTGTATCATACCAATTGTTCAAAGTGTCTACGAAGCATTGGTTTGTAAGCCAGCGAGAGCTCGGCTTTGAGAGGCTCTAATAATGTCAATTCATTCAATTGTTCTCAGACTTTCGCAACTGTCTCGTCAAGCCTATGGTTCAAGTCATCCAATATTGTTATTTCTGATGAGAAAATAATGCGAGTCATCCGTCCCTATTAATAAAAGTCCATTGGGGTCAAGTCCGGAGAACTTGGAGGCCATAAATTGGGTCCATCCCGCTCTATCCACGAATTTTCATACACGCGATCTTACCACTCTTTAAGTACTTGGCCATAATGTGCGGGGGCGCCATCCTGTTGGCACAAAAATGGCTGCTCTTTATTGCAGTGAATTCCAGGTATAGATTCGAATTAAGTCTTGGAGGACCTTCGATAAGGTCTGATCAGCGTTTTACCTAATATGTCTGCTCACATATTGACCTTGAACTTATGCCAAAAAGCTCTATGTTTCATAGAGTGGGGATTGCTTCTCGCCAAAGAAGGTAAATTGTGGAAATTAGTGATTCCATCTCTGGTGAATTGGGGCTCATCCATCCATAGAACAGTCAATAAAGTTGTCTTCCGCAAATTTCTTTCCTGGATGTAATTGCAGAATTCCAAACGCTTCTCTGAGTCTCCGGTATTGGCATATGATGGAATAGATCTATGTTTTCTGAATGGAGACTTATCCAGATGTAAGTCCTGCTTGGATTAAAATATCTACCTAGCTGTCAAATACACGGTGGTACTGGAAGCTGGAAAGCTAAAAACTTGCCTCTTCATCGGGTGCGACACTAACGCTCATCACAGGGTATGGGACGGTACAGACATCAACGATAGGGGTGAGTCACTTTTTAATTATATTGTACTCGTAAGTACTAACCTCATTGTTTGTAACATTGGCAATGAGCTCACTATTATAACAAGAAACCGACACGAAGTGCTGGATATCACTCTTGTCTCCGACAACAACACTCAAATGCTAACGAACTGGATGGTATCATCTGAACACTCATTCTCAGACAACATATACATCCAATTCAGCCTGAGTGATGCTCCTTCTCCGGAAATATCGGAAAACTGATTGGACAAAATATATATAGGAATACTGTCAGAAACACTATTCCCTGAACTCTCAAGTCACCCGGTGTCACACCAACGTACTTGACATGAATGTTAAAGAATTTACACTGGCTCTCAATCAGGCTATGGCTGCTTCCTGCCCTCTTATTCAACCTAGACTCAAGAAAAAGCCGCACTGGTGGACATCAGCACTGGTACCGCTTAGAAAAGTTTGCAGAAAACTTTTCAACCTAGCAAAGAGCACAAGAAAAGTGATTGACAGGAAAACTAAGGATAATCTTGGAAATCATTCTGTAACAAAATTACAGAAACCTCTGAGGCATAGCGGCTAAGAAAAATCCTCTCTACAAATCCTATGATGCCTAGTTGTTTGAAAAAACCCGATGGCTCTTGGAAAACCTCGAGCGATGAATCACTCAACCTACTACTGGACAACCATTTTCCAGGTAGCTCCCTATTCGCCGCCAGTAGCAACTACAGCAGGACTACTGCAACCGTGGCTAAAATTCATGGTCTGATTAAAAGGGACATCTGCTTTCGGCACTGCATATCTTCAAACCATCCAAGTCTGCTGGTCCGAACGCTATAATACCTGCCGAGCTACAGAGATCCTGAGATATTATATTGCCTATGCTATAGAATATTTTAAGGAACTGCGTAGACATAATCCACATTCCCTTGTGATGGAGAGAATTTAATGCGCATTTCATTCGCAAAGCCGGAAAATACACTCATGTTTTCCCAAAGTACCTCAGAGCTATAAGTCTATCATCTTACCTTCTGCAAACTCTAGAACGACTGATTGATATCCATACCATATACTAGGGGCGTTCAACATATTCCCGGTATCGGGGTGAAGCTGTGGTTGTATATATAAATTGACCTATTTATCAAGTAATACTATTATTTTAGTGCATTCATGTAAAATTTCATATAAATGTGATTATTAATTCGCGTTTTATCTCTAGTTAAACAGAATCATAATGGCAACTGAGACGATGATGGTGAAAATTGAGCATCGCGCTGTAATTAAATTTCTCACTAAGCAAGGAAAAAGTCAAAAAAACTATTCATGAAGAGATGGTGGCTGTTTACCAGGGTTCCGCACCTTCATTATCAACTGTGCAAAAGTGGTCAAGTGAGTTCAAGAGAGGCAGAGAGAGCGTTGAAGACGACCCCCGCCCCGGCGCCCCGGCTACTGCTCGTACGGGAGAAAGCATCAAAGAAGTCGAAAAACTTGTTCTTGAGGATGCCCGAATAAAGGTGAAAATGATAGCAGAGATCACCAAGCTTTCAATTGGTACCATTCACACCATTCTTCATGACCATCTTAACCTTTCAAAGGTCAGTGCAAAGTGGGTGCCACGAATGCTCACAGCGCCTCAGAAAAAAGTGAGAATCGCATGCTGTAGAGAGCTTTTGGAGATGTGTAGTGAGAACGTGGACGGTGTTATGGATCGAATTGTTACTGGGGACGAAACATGGGTCCACCACTATGACCCTGAAAGCAAACAAGAGTCCATGCAGTGGCATAAAAAAGGAACAGACCCCCCGAAGAAGTTCAAAGTCACTCCGTCTGCCAGGAAGCTCATGGCCACAGTTTTTTGGGACTCAAAGGGAATCTTGCTAATTGAGTACAAAAAAAAAGATGAAACCATCAACGCCACATCTTACGCTTCCAATTTGCATAATTAGCGGGAGGAAATTAAAAAGAAAAGACGGGGTAAACTCGCAGCGGGTGTGTTGCTTCTTCATGACAACGCTCCTGTTCACACGGCGCGAGTTTCCAAGGCTGCTGCGCGAGATTGTGGTTTCGAGGAAATCCAACACCCACCCTATAGTCCAGACCTTGCCCCTAGTGATTATTTCCTGTTTCCGGATTTGAAAAAATGTGTTCGTGGAAAAAGATTTTCGGATGATGAAGAACTCAAGTCGGCAATAAATGGGTATTTTGCAGAGAAAGAGGAAATTTATTTGTTTGAGGGTTTTAAAAAGTTTATCTCAAGATGTAACAAAAGCATTGATGTTAGGGTAGATATTGAAAAATAAAAACAATTTAAATTGAATTCGCATTTTCCTTCATATCGATACCGAGAATATATTGAACGCCCTTCGTATGAGATAAAGTTGATCGAAGACTTTTGCCAACGGCTCAACATGCCTACTGTAAAGGAAAGTCGGTGGAAATGCCTCTGCATTCAAGCCACATCGAACGATCCCTACAATATAGAGAGTACACAATGGTCACTTTCCTAGACATAGAGGGTGCCTTTAACAACGTCAATACACCCGCAATCACAACTACGCTGTTAACTATGCAGGTAGACGACTCACTTGGGGAGTTAATCAGTCTTATGCTAAATAGCACAGCAATCAACTCCAAACTGGGTGGGGCTTCTGCTAAAAGATGTTTCAACAGATGCATGCTGCAAGACGGTGTCCTTTTGCCACTTTTCTGGAACGTAGTGGTTAATGAACTGTTGACATACCTGGAAGAGAGTGGCTATAGCCTTCTCAGGTAAGCATCTTAATAAAATTAAGGAATCCCTACAGCTAAATCTTAACAGATAAACCCATACGGCGGATCGCTCTGGGTTAAGAGTAAACCTTCATAAAACTGATTCCTAGACTATCCCTCAATAAACGGTACCAGATTAGATATTTTCAATGTAGCGAAATACTTGGGTCATATTTTAGACAGGAAATTAAACTGGAAATCTAGTATTCAAGAAAGATTTAGAATTACAGTAGCTCTATTCTCTTGCAAAAAAGCCATTGGGAACAAATGTAGTCTCAACCTCGTACTATCCACTGGCTATAGGTCTCGATTATAAGACCGAATATACCGGGTGGTTGTCTGGTGGTCAACTGCAGCAAACTAAGCAGAGTCCAAAGAACAGCATGTCTATGCATATCTTGTTTCACTTGACACCCCTCGATATCTTCAGTGGGCATTAAAGTGACAAATAATTTATTTGGTCTGGAATCCTCCCAGAGAACATCGATTACACTATACCCTAACATTGGTTTGACAAGACTTTCATGTAAGTATCCCCTTTAGATACTTCTGGCGCGAAGATGCTTTCATGGATGATAAGTCAATCCACTTCTACGAGTATACAGATGGATCTAAGACTGATAGTAGGCTTGGTGGCGGTGTTTTCTCAAATAAGCATAATCTGAGCCTCTCATTCCGTCTTCCAAATTACTGTAGCGTGTTCCAGGCGGAAATTTTGGCGATTAAGGTAACTCTGTCCTGGCTGAAGAAAAACGTGATATCTCCAAAGGATATCCGCATCTTTTCAGATAGTCAGGCCGCTATTAAGTCCCTGGACTCAGACTCCGATCATCAAGTGGCTTGGTCTTTCCAACAGCCGCTTTTACCCACCTACCTACCGACCTGCCAAACACTGGTATTCTGACGTAATCTAAAACGTATTTGTAGTTGCGAACCCCGTCTGCCAAAGTAGGATATGAGTCTCTCGATGGTTTCCGGGTTGTTCCTGTCTTGCTCTATCTGAGCCTTAGATATTCCAATCTTGCTCGTTGACCGTTTCCATTGTCTGCCATGTCTACGTATTCTTGTATTAGAAAGTCCTTCATCGAAAATATTATGAATTAAATATCAATATCACGGTTAAAAACTAATACTTGTTACTTGTATTATTCCATAAGAGATCTTAATTTCTTTTTTATGAAAAAGGACCTGTCGTTTTTTTTTTTTGCTTGACCTGAAAAATGGGCGTTACCTACCCGATGTGGTCCATTGGTCCCTTTTGTAGGACATAAAATGAATCTTTTTAAAAAAAAATGTATTGGAGTTACATTGCCCAAAAAGAAACTGCTGCTAATTAGTTAATTTTATAGGGCTATTGTAAATAAATACGATATTTTTTAGTTTTATAGTTTGAACTTTTATAGTTGGGTCGTATCTTGAAAACTACTTTCTTCAGATGAAATTAACTGACTTCTGCTTTATTTATAGATACAAGATACATGTTTAAAAATTGAAAAATATGGGTGTTAAGAATATATTTTTCTCGAAAAACAAAGACAAAATCAAAATTTTAGGTTTAGAAAAAGAAAATAACATTTGATTTTCATTAACTTTTAGCACATTAATTCTAGGGCAACATTTACTTTCAAACAAGTTAAGTAATTACAATTACGGGTTCATCTGTATCTAATTTGTTACCACACGCGCATAAAGTTGAAAGATGTTATTTTCAATAGGAGTCAAAACAGGGCAGCCTAAGGATTTACTTAAAACCTCTGAATCTTCGAGGGGATGCATACGATTTCTTTTTTTTAAATATGTACATATATTCGTTTACATCCTTAATTATAAGTGTATAAATTATTAGAAATGAGTACAAAATTCGAATAACCGGAAGCACAAACACAAATGCATCGATTGCCACATAATTGTAATCAATTCCACCCTTAACACATCAAGAAATATCTAGCTGTCATTATTTTCTATTTGTAACTACCCTTTTTCTCCTTTCTTTTTTTATTCATAACTTATTGTTCTAATGAATTGTGCAAATATTTCCATAAGTTACTTACACAATTCAATTTTTTTGTACATTATAAGTAAACAGTCAATGTTCTACAGTTCCAATATTTAAAAAAAAAAAAACAAACAAATAAACCGGTGCAACGAAAACATACAATTGAAATGGAAATTAGTCGGAAAGTGTATCTATCTATGTTACTATGGGATACTATATACTCTGAAATCATTCCCATTGTTGATGGAGCTTCTGTAAAATTTGCATTAGTTTTTATACGTAGAGTGTGAGCAAACTGTTTTATCAAGAATTGACATGCCGTATAAATTATTTAAAAATGCACAAATGTAAATCAACATTTTCGAAATAAAATTATTATTGTACCCCAAATATGCGAACCCGTACCATCTATTTATTAGCGTATTACGGTCGAATAACTATAATAATAAAAGACTGATTCCGGAAAGATGACAGCTGTTCGGAATATTTTCCACTGCGGCGATGACTTCTTTAATAAATAAGAACCATTATTTGCGTGGATAACATCGAACTATTAAGTCGACAGATGTTACAGAATATCTCGATGATCAGTGCAAGTTCATAGAAAGCAATACGTTTAAGGGAAAGACCAAAATGGATCAGAGAACGAACTTCTAATAAGAGGTCCAGAAATTTTGCCTTGAGATTGCTTTGAATCTATCAGAACCATGGATGTGGACTTAATACATAAAGAAAATACAAAGATCTTGCCTTTTTTTCCGAATTTATTCTCACCATATAATATTTGGCAATCATGTAATCAAAATTTAGTTAATTCATTCTGATTCCAGGATTCCTGATTCCAGGAAGATATGAAGTATCGTATGCTGTGATACTAATTCTCAGAATACTTCTTTAGACAATTGAAAATGCAACTTGAGAGGAAATCACCTCCTGGAGTTTGCACTATCGCCTAACCTGTCTGCCAGCAATGTTGATTCTAAGGACACATTTGTTACGAGAGAAAGACAACAAGTAATCAACTTTTCGCTATCCAGTAGGTACGTCAAAGAGATTGCCTGGTGTAAAGTTATACCGTAGGCTTCCTCTGCCTTGCTGAAGTGGAGGTATCCGCTAGGAATCCAACAGGAGACGTTTTAATGAGTAGGCACTTATACGGAGTCGAAAGCAGAGACTCCTTTTCTGACTTGAGACTAACTTCCAAGGTATACTTTTCAGAACCTGACGAATCTTCAAGTGAGCTAAGTAATATGATCTCAACGTTGTTTTATATATCTTCCATAGGTAGTGGTGATGGATGAATCCATCAAATATGCTACTGCTTCGTTTGATGGCCTCAAGTCGGCTGGCACTATTAGCATATATCTAGTTAGCCTACAAAAAGGCATGCAAACTAGACGCAAACTAGCTGGTGGTAATCATTAACAGAATCTTCACTACTAGTATGGCACTGGGTTACATACTGAACCTCTGTAACGGTAAGAGCCACCTACATGCCATTTGAAAAAATTACTGCGCACTTGTCAAGAGCTTCAGACAAATCAGTCTGTGTTCTTTCACGTTTAAATGCATGGAGGCAATGATCGAGCTCTCTCTTTTTTTCTGTTTTTTGTTGCGCCACGGGGACTGCCGTTAGGTATTACTTCGCGGGGCTGATTAGCTATCTATGCTATAACTTCTAGGCTCGTATTTTCTGCATCTGTACGTCTTGTTATTTCGCTCCTGCGCAGCTCACTTTGCACCTTTGTTACTAGTGCTCAAATCTCCATCCACTTTTCTTCTGACCCCAATATTCAGCCAATTATTGACTGTGTGTTTAGTATATCAGTTTTACATCCCAAAAAGCATATGCAATGTCTTAGTCTGGGTAAAAGGGTGAGCTAACCTGCCCAAAGCGGTGTAGAGATTTCCAATAGCCACCATGATAAGATAAGAACTGCGATAGGTGGTAGTTAAAAACCTCGTGTCTTCGAATTATCCAGTCTTGGATAGTAGGTATTAATTTAAACGTCCATCTGCCTTTTATTGTATTAGTGCAACGGACTTGCCAAATGTTAATCGTCTTGATGCCGTTGGCGTCGTGCTGTCTCGAGATTTTTCTATTGTATATTCTGTATAATGAGGACCATTCCAGCTATAATAATGGCGTCGTCGTCTGATATGATTCGAAAAATATAATTGTCATCAGCGTGCAGAGTTTGTACGAGTACGTGGACGATAGTCTCCTTTTTGACTTCTTCGTTCTTAGTGCCTCTACTCAGACTGGGGCGGCATACAGAAGGATTCTTGTTGTTATTCTTGAAAATAGGATTTTTCTAATATTTCCAGGTCCACCGATATTAGGCAATATTCGCTACAGAGCTGCCTATCCTTTCGAGGATTTTTCACATATATGTATAACCGAAGTGCTGGAGATCATAAGACTCTATCATATATTATGATCCATAACAGAGGCCCTAGGACCGATCTCTGTGGGATACCCGCAGAGGCTTTGTTATATATTCCGCCTATATCCGAATTGTACCTTGTTGTTCAAATAGTTCGTCACTATAGCTAGGTTGTATCTGGACACTCCTAGTCCAGCCGTTGTTGGAAGTCTGGTCTCCTTCTGGCATGCTGAACTTTGCACCGGGCCTGTAAGCATTTTGCCCGGAGTGCTATAATTTTATCGTTCCACCACTAACACTGTGAGACCTTTTCATTATTTACACTTCTAGGCATTTCTGCGTCCTAGGGTCAAATCACCGTTTAACATCTCTTCGAAAGAATTACTATCAAAAGATCTATCATTCCATTTTGGTCCCGTAAGTTTTGCGAGATGGGCTGGTTTCACTTCTTTGATATTCATTAATCTACCTACCGTAAGGTGCATTACAACCACTGCGGATCTGTCGAGCGCATCCGTCGCCTAATTGTCCAGCGTCAGTTGGTATTTGTTGGCCGTCAAGCTGGGTTTTGCATAGCAGCTGTAAAAAATGGAACCCATTTATTCTTGCCCTTATGAAACCTTCTGTTCGTTCGTTTGCTTCTTGGAAGGTATGTATAGTGTCCACACTGTCTACTGTCTGCTGTCTGTTTTACATTCACAGATCCGGTTATTGTTTTGGGACACTTGCGAATATAGGCTCTGTCAAAAATGCAATGTGGACGATCATGCGGAACCACACTGCACAAGAATCATCGATCCACTTTCAGCAAACATATGGGGCTTACCACCTACGAGATGGAACGTTATTGTTGATTTTTCCAGACTCCACGAAGTCCTCTACTAAGTCTGATGAGGCTCCCTCTCCTTTATATCCATATCATGGGCCGCACTCTCAACGCCATCATGCGTTTTCAATGGAAGTGGTCTTTGGTACAACAGCATACTTTTGGTACTTGCCTGCTGCTGTGAAAGTATGAACTCGATCACCAGTGTCTGAGCTAGGAAATGAATTAAGCTTTGATTGATGGGTTCAAAATCGATTTAGAACGAGGCGTTGGTAAAATGCTCCTCCTTAGTAAAATTTTCGACAGTTTTCCAAATGAAGATATATGCAATCCTAATGGCAGTGAACTATGTTGCAAATAATTTGTGAAGTGGGAAGTATCGGCGTCTGTAGCGGCAGAAAAGCAGCGCTTAAAGCCTTGCTAAACCATATGACCAGGCTTCTTCCAAGTTTTAAGACTTCTCTAAACCCAATCTTCCGGCTGAATGCACTGAGTCTTATTTGGGCCCTAGGTCCCAATGGAATTATGAGAAAAGAGATTGTCTATAAATGGTATGCAGGGTTCAGAGGACAGTTTCTCAGGACCCAAATGTGCGTTATGACTGCGTACTCGTTGACATTTGTGTTTCATGTGAGCAAAATTACAGATTTTTAGGATACCTGCAGACCAAACGAAAGATTTCCGATATTTTTCAGAGGTCAGCTAAGGAGTCATGACCGCTTTTTGCCTTGCGATAGGGCATTAGGCTTTTGACTCAAATTCCTGCGACACTTGCTTTGAGATTGATGACAACACCACATCCTACATGTCCGGCCTACATTCTCATCAGGTCCCAGTTACTCGGCGCTGATGTGGTGGTGGGTTCTAGTACTGCAGGCACTTTCCCACCGAAGCGTTTACTCATCTTTCTGCGGAAGGCTGAGAAATTCAAATTAAAGGAACATACAAGGAGTACAAGTACAAGGAGTGGATTAGTAATTTGTTCTGCATTTTTATTAGAGTATTATTGCGTATGAGCTGAATTTTTGTGAATATTAATATCGGGAATTTATTATTTTTCAAAGAATTAATTTGATTAATTAAAGTTTCCGCCATTGACTTCGATACATTTGCTAACGCGACTATAAAGGTATTCTGGAGTCAGCGACGTTTTTGAAGGATTTTTTGAGACCTTCCTTATTTGTATCTTTTTTCTGATAGTCCATTGTCAAAAGGGAAATAGAGTGCCGCCAAAGATACTTTCTCTCTCTCATTTATTAAAGTCACTAGGTGCGATATCAATGCCCTGCTTAGGGCATTCCCTTAAATCTGGTCGAAGTATTCATGCAAGTAATCTTTGGCAAGATCGTATTTTTTCTTTATTGGAGAGTGAGTGCATATCAGACTTATATTGGAGAGTTAAACTTTAATACCAATTGTAATCAGACGTTTGCTCAGGTGCCTGAAAACCAAGAATTCTTGCCTAAATCTTCCTCTAACAACAAAAATAAACAAGTGCTGATTCTGCTCTCTATAGCGATCACCCTGGTAGGTGTAACAGTTTTCAATCCGTCATTTGCGCGGCCTATCCTATTGCACTCCTTGGACGGCAGTCATATCCACTTTGTAGCAGTTTAGGGCCGCCGATGTTCCGCTGCTACAAACTGTATTCTGAATCCGAATATTGCACGTGCATAGCCAAAAGTCGTTGTCTATTTTCCGATTGGAGGCGTTTCTCCACATTGACGTTGCATGCAATTTCCCACACACGGTATTTCTACTTCGAATACTCCTCATACGTTGCATTATCCGCACAATTTTTGGTTATACTTATGCGTCTATCTAAAGTCAGATCAGGGCGTCTATCTAAAGTCTGTCTTTGATGACAAGGATGCGCCCATTCATCAGCGTTTACGTTCCACAATGCAACGGCCTATCAAGTCTCCCGCATCACTGGTCTACGAGAATAACTTTTTTGTATCAAACCAAATAAAATTGACATACCCAGGGGTGTATGCTGCTACTTATTATCAATAATTAGGTAGTTCCAGGTACGATCATATTTCGTATTATCCAAGTCATTCCATTCTGTATAACAAATCTCTCTAATTATCCTGGTTACCACGATCTACTCCATTAAATCTGATGAAACATATCGTCGACATGCCAACATTTTTAATGTCCTGGCACACCATGCCTACCATAAGCAAACAAGGATTCAAAAAACACAAGTAGGAGCGTACTTCCTTTTCTCTTAATATTGAATATCATTCGTTCTGGAACGCCATTCGAAAGAACAATTCAAACTCAAGTTAATCAAACGACTACTGCTGGTTTGAAATTTTGTTCAAATTATCCGCACACTCAAAAGGAAATTTCTCAACTCAACTCAAAGTAACTCAATGCCTTTCGTAAAGGGTTCTTTTGTAAATGGCAATATTCAAACAATAAAACAAAAATTTGATAAACCAAATCTCTACCTCCACTTGCAACGGTTGTGTTAGTGTTTAAAGATATTTATATCAAAAGGTGACTTTTGAAGGGCTGAACCTCTATAACTGAAGCATAGTTCAATGTCCGTTACAGGACGTTTATGGTCGAAAGGCGTTGCTTATAAGCATAAACAAGTTTTCATGATGAAAAGGAGCCCTTTTAATATTGTGACCTCTAGCCATTGATATTGATTTAAAGGAGACGAACCACCAGACCATTGAATGGATGCAGTTAAAGAGGAGAGCTCCTTTCTATTCGGGTATTTATACTTTACTTTGCAGAGTAAATTAATTTGTCCTCACATAGTTTTCGACAAACACACAAGTTGAACCTTTGGAAATGTACTTACGTAACCTTTTTGGGAATGAAAACTAAAATCCTATTCAAATTGAGGAGAATAGCGATTTGGTTATTAACATGTCCAATTGGAAGTAGAAAGAGTTGCACTTACTTAATTCATATAAATTCATATAAATTTCAGAAGAAACCCTACTCTGGACACAGTTTTTTAATCCTTCAATGATAATCAGAACTGTCATTGAATTTTTAAGAACTCATAACATGGATTATTGCAATCTGATTGGTGCTTTACTACCCATTCCTATCACATGAAATGATTAAATTGCAAAGGGATTTGCTTTTGCATTGTTTTTAAATTTATAATCACCCATGAGATTTGCTTTAACACTTTTTATATTTTTCACTTGGGCCATTGGTTACGACGAAACTCATAACAAGGGTTCAAAAGAGCCCGCAGTATGAGCCATCAAATTTCCCTAAAGAACGCATTCCACATTTTCTCGTAGTTCAAATAATGACTTCATTTTATTATAGGGATTTTTTTTATATATTCCTGTACAACAGGGAGGTTTTTAATAGGCTATAAAACGAGTTTAGAGTTATTATAACTAGTCCTACCTTAAGTTGTAATTATTCATGTGACTGTTGATGAATGAGTTTACATACATTACTCGTATAAATAAGTGTAGGTCCTCTGCATAACGTTTTTGTGTTTATGAAGTAGTCTTAAGTGATCAGAGAAGGATTGCTGTGTGTCCTCAACTAAACATACTTAGATATCTAGGCAAACTATCGGGATGGCGTACATGGAACCTTCCTGATCGCTTTTCCATTTACTCTGCTATAAACAATGTAACTTTAATGCTATGGAAAACTTTCATTAAGAACTGTTCCACCTCTAGTCATCGCAAGCCCTCCAAAACCCCCTTGGTGGACCAACGAACTAAAAAGACAGAACAGAGGTCAGACAACTTCACAGAGAAGCAAAACACACTAGAAGCGAGGAGGATTGGACCAAATATAAGTTCGAACTTAACTCTTACTCAAGAAAAGTAAAAATGGCTAAGAAACAATCTTGTCCACTTTATATGGGACGATGGAAAGTACCAACGAATCAGCTGGGTTAAGGAAAGTCCTATCCATGGATTCAAAAGCCCGGGGATATCTGAAAGACAGTGGGAATTCACTATTCACTTCTTATGAAAATTAACTTTTTAATTAACAGTGCTGTAGGGCTATTGGTGAACAGATATTAACTTGCACCACTGCATTAAACGTCAACAAAACTATAATCTCTAGCCTGATCACAGAGAATAGAACATGGGCTACCAAAATTTTCAACTACTACAAGTCGACGGGAATAGACGAGATAATCCTGGCCACGTCAAAACACTCTTTTCCATACAACTTACCTTGGCTCGAAATTAGGTGTAAAGCTTGGATACGTCCCAAATAAATAAAAAGGAGTAAAAGCTTCAAAAACGAAGGAGACCAACCCACTCCTCTGCTAAGGACTGCAGGCCGATAAGTCTCTCCTCATTTCTGTTAAAAACACTGGAGAGAATCCTAGCCCAACATATAAGACCATAACTCTATAAACACAACCTATGCGGTTCTCAACACGAGCACACCACGGCCATCCTCCTAGACATCAAAGGAGCATTTAATAATGTAAACAACGGTCTATAAGGACGGCCTTTGACACGCTCTATGTAAACAACGGGCTAAGAACATGCTAAAGAGCAGAATTATCAATTCAGAATTTGGGAGAAATACAGTCACGAAAACAGTTGCAGAGGAACTCTACAAGGGGGATATCTGCCCTTCTGTGGCTTCTTGTTGTAAACGACATACTCACAAGTTTCGAACAGAAGGGTGCCGACGATATAGTCATTTTCGTGGGAAGAAAATATCTTCCAACGATCAGCGAACTAATGGAGGATAAATCAATCAAAAACCGAGCTAGTGTTGTTCATAAGAAAAAGAAAGCTAGAAAAGTTTAATCTTCCCACAATCAACGGTGCTAAGGTACAACTTTCATCCATCTTGTAATCATCCCAGACAGTAAACTCAGTTGGAAACGTAGCATTGAAAAAAGAATAAAAAAAACCATTAAGAGCATTCTTTTTTTATTTTGTTTTTTTTTTTTATAATTTACGCGCGCCTAAGGGGTTAGATACCCTTTTACTGTTGCCATGGCGCGGGCGGAAGTTAGAAGGAGGAGAAAGGAAAATTGTTTTTGTAGTGGTTTGAAACTTAGGGTGTGTTTGGTTTCTATGTTTGCTCTCCAGGGGTGTCTGAGTTCCAATTACACAATGAAAAACTGACTTGCCATGGGCAGGATTCGAACCTGGACCCTCCGAGTGAGAAGCGTTTGCTACTACCACTACACCACGGCCATCCCTAACCTTTAGTAAACGTTATGAACTAAGACTATGTATAATACACTGAATGTACATGGCCGTATTTTAACTCATTCTTACCTATGATATGCTGCTATAGTGGAAAGCCGTGGTCTAGTTAAGGTCTACTCTTCAAGGCTGCACTAGACATAACTAAAAGAATCACGACTATGGACGCACCACAATTTAGTATACGCGTCTATATTACAGGAGTACTAACCATCAAAACTGACTAGGTGACGCCAAACGAGGACTTTGATAGGAGCTTTTCCACAGCATTTCCTAGCAGACATGACAGGGTAACTAACACTGCCGTCAACAATGGAAAATTCCACGCCTACATAGACGACTCCAAAATGCAGGAAGGTACTGCAGCTGGTGTCTACTGTGAAATCCTACAGATCCAGGATTCTTTCAAGATTCCAGATGAATGTAGTATTTATCAGGCAGAAATATATATGTATATATATATATACCACCATCCATATCATCTAAACGTTCCCGGAATTTATTCAGAAAATTAAAAATACAAGTTTATTCATCTAAATCTACATTGTCCCCTTCAAAGTAATCCCCATCGACTGCAACACACTTATGCCAGCGCGTGATCCAATCCTCGAAAAAAATTTTATATTCGGTTTTCGGTATGTCCATCAGCGATTTTTCCATTACTTCCTATCGGCTGCTAAAACGCGTTCCCCGTAGTAGTTTTTTAACTCGATTGAACAGAAAGAAGTCACATGGAGCCAAATCAGTGGCTGTTGGATGGTATTTGTTGACACTGTGCGACGGTGCGTTATAGAGGTGCAAAATCCACGAGTTTTCTGCCCACAATTTTGATCTCTTTCGGCGAATTGCTTCACGCAAATGCCTCATAACGCCCAAATAATACTCTTTGTTTACTGTCTGGCCTTCTGGCAAAAATTCATGTTGCACTACACGGTTGTAATCCATGAAAACCGTAAGCATTGCCTTCTTTTTTGACTGAAAACGACGTGGTCTTTTTGGTTTCGGCTCATTTGGTGAACGCCATTCACTTGCATGATGTCTGGATTGCGTGTCGTACTCATAAACCCACGTCTCGTCTCCAGTAATGATCCTCGGATTCAGCCTCGCAAATCATTACTTTTGTGACGTCAACACGGTCTCTTTTTTGTATGAAATTGAGATCTTTTGGCACCAACTTTGCAGCTACACGACGGAAACCCAAATCATTAACCAAAATGTCTTGGATGGATCCATAGACAATGTTCAAGTCCTCCGCTATCTCTCTGATGGTTAATTTGCGGTTATTGACCAACATTTCTTTTACTCCATCAATGTTTTCATCGGTTTTCGATGTCGATGGTCTGCCACTGCGTTCATCATCTTCGATTGACTCACGACTTTTGAACCGCTCGTGTTACTGGTAAACAACCGTCTTCTTTAAACGATCGTTGCCGAAACACTTTTCCAACATTTCCAACGTTCGCGCACCATTAAATCCGCTTTTGACGCAAAATTTGATACAAGTTCGTTGTTGCAAATTTAAATCCTTTTCTAAAATTGTAAAAAATCGCCAACACACACAGAGATAGATGTACTCTTGGCTACGTAACTTTTGCAAATGTCAAGCTATGACGCTAAGATTTAAAGGAAATGTCAACAGTAGATTTACCAACCTAACAAAAAAAAATAGAACTCAAATCGGAACAATGGGAGCATCACACTGTGGTTATTCCGTATACTTTTTGATCAAGGTGGTATACTCATGAAATCTGATCTCTAAGAGGTCTCCATCTTTGTGGACAGTCAAGCAGACAAAAGCTTTGGCAACTGAAACCGCCAAATCAATAGAGGTACAAAAATGTAGTCAAACTCTAGGTAGAGTCTGCGAATATCACCGAGTGGATATCTGCTGGGAAAGATATGAGAAAACAGCAAATGAGAGAACAGATGACCTAGCAATCGACTGTGCCTATATACACAGGAGTTACATACACAACGACTTAAATATACCAATTGAAACACGGAAATGCAAAATGGAACTCATAGTCATGGAACAATCTAACAAAGCAGGTATCCTAACTGGCCAGTGCCTCAGAGGCAGGATGGCTAGCAGAACTGGAGCCCCTTCGCAAGATTATTGCAGAAACTGTAGGAACCAAGAGGACTCACTCTTCCTGTTCGACTGCCCTAACCTCCAAATACTCTGTTACAAACACCTGAGATACAGACTTTCTGGAGAACTTGAGGACGTCAGCAAATCAAAAACTGATAGACCATATTCGATTTGTTAAAAGCTCTGGCTGGTAGGACCCACCATAATAATAAAAATAATAATAATATAATACACTATCAATATCAATAGGGAATCACAATACGAGTAGACCAATATACCTCCGTGTACTCTTGGACCTAAGGGTATAGCATATACCTAATTGTCTAACCTAACTTAATACTACTGCACTTTGAGATCAGCGGTAGGTAAGCACGTTGGTTATGCTTTGTATTTACGCCAGATATTTGCATACAACATGCATGACGTTGACATACGAATACGTTTAGATGAAAGTAAGATGCCAGGTGAAAATGTCTGAGATATTCGTAGTTAAATTTGGACTACACCAAGGTATTATTCCTTTTGTGCACGCCCCTTAAGGCCAGGTCTTTACTGCTTTATACTTCTGTGTGGCAATTCGCTCTACATGCCATTCGAGGCATTTTAACGGACACATGCTTCTTCTCTGACCTAGTCGATATCACTGTTCTGTTGGTAGAGTTCGCTGCTGTTAGTAGTCTATTTACTTCTTTCTCTAGAGTGGGTCAACACAAACTGAGCCACCTTCGGCAACGGTCATGGCTATGTGCCATACAGTACGTAGGATAGGTTTTATATACTACCGAATGGCAATGGCTTATAGAATATTGCCGCAGTTCGTTCCTATACATGCCATATAAGACGAATAAAAGTTAAGAACTCATATCCAAGTTAGCACCAAAGACGAACCTGAGGAGCATAAACAGCATAAAAATGGGACCTCCAGAAGTCTGTAGGCGAGATCGGGTCCTCACGTATAGAGACTTAAGGTGGGTCGCCAAATGTGTGAGAGGAAAAATATGTGAAAGTACGTCATCAAAGAAATGATGACTGAGTCGGTCGCAGATCTCTGCAGAGAATAGACGTGTCTTGGCTTTTCATAGTGAAAAAATAGTAATCCAGTTTTATTCCTAAAGACAATTGGTCGCAATTGTCTTCGATCTTCAAATCGTGGTACACGAGTTCGATCCCAGGCCAAACTTGGAACTTCTTTTTTGTTTTTTTTATTTGTCACAAATTGTGTAAATTAATATAGTGTTATTAAAACATAACCAATAAGCAAATCACGAGATGGATGGTGGACAGCGCTACGCTCTTCCCATAATGGGAGTGAGAAAAGGAAAAATAGTGTTGCCGGTGTCGTGGCGAAAGCCATTAAAAGGAGGAGGAGTTTGAAAATCCCTCCTAATCTAACAAAAAAGACAACAAATTGCGTTTTAACGGCTGATGAGGTCCATTATGAGGGGGGCAATAAAAACTTTGCTTCTCTAGCGGCATCCGAGTCGAAAAATGAGGATGAAATGATTAAAGATATTAGCTGCAGCATAGGAAAGCTGAACGAAAAAATGCTTGCTGCTAAGCAAAAACAATCTGCACGCAGGCAGAGGAATTAGATTAGGAATTAGAGGAATTAGAGGTAGACAGCTCCCCACAAAAAAAGCAACAAGAGCGGAAACAACAACAAAACCAGCAGCAGCGGAAACAACAGCAGCAGCTGAAACAGCAACAGCTGCAAAAACAAAAACAACAGCTGAAACCACAGCAGCTGAAAAACAGCAGCAGCAACAACAACAACAGTAACATCAGCAGCAAAGGAAGAAAGAGAAGGTGCCTCATATCAACACCTATAAATTAGAGGTAAATGAAACCAAGGACCTGTGTAAGTTGGTCATTGGTAATAATTTTAATATTAAGCGATTGGGGAACGATCGCCATGCCATCCACTGTAATACAGTGCAGGGCTACGCGAAAGTGAAAGAGCTCCTAAAAGAAACGACGCGGAGCACTACTCATTCACATCGAAGTGTGAAAAGCGGCAATCGTCTTCTGATCCTGAGAAGATCCTGGCACTGCTCAAAGAGAAGGAGTGCAAAGGACTCAAGTTTGTGGGGTACAGCCATTTATCACAGCTAGAGCCAGGCGGGAGAAACGGAGTCTGCCGTTCTTCCTGGTGCAGCTCAGTCACGAAAGTCGTCTGGATGGTCTAAGGAGTATCAATGTTCTAGACTACCAGGTGGTTCACTGGGAAAAACTAAAACGGAGCGAAGGCGTTATACAATGCGTTCGCTATCAGAGGTTCGGGCACGCCGCGTCGAACTGCCAAATGCAGCCTCGGTACGTAAAGTGCGCTAAGAGCCACAGTTCCGAGGAGTGTGATCTGGGTGTTGACGGAGCATCCGATAGGTCGCAGCTCTCGTGCGCTTTATGTGGAAACATGGGTTACACCGCAAACTATCGCGGTTGTCCTAAGTTCGCTGACATTAAGAAAGCAAAACTGGCTCGGCAACAGAAGGTGGAGGTCAAACGTTCACCTGTTAGGTTTCAAACACCAGCCGTCACGTCCCAAATTTCCTACGACCAAATGGCGTCTGGTAGGGGGGCTACGGTACAGCAAGCGACTGTTGCTTCTCCAGCGCCAATGCCGAGAACAACAGAAGCTACACCTAACCTATTAGCCATCTTGCTCGCAATCCAAGGGCAGATGGCTCAGCTGTAGTACAAGAACAGGCCAAGCGGGTGGACCAGATCTATGCGCTGCTGCCGGGCCTAACGCAACACATGTCGTAATGGGTACGCACATGTTGGAGTAAACTTTGAAAGTCCTTGCGGTGAATGTCAATTCACTGATTAGGATCGAACGAAGAGCCGCGATGTTTAAATTGCTACAAGACCAAACTCCTGATGTGCTTTTCGCTAGCGAAACCAAGCTAACCGATAAGCACAAACTGGAGTACAATAATTATATTGTTAGAAGAAGAAATCGGCCCAGATCCAAACGTGGAGGCGGTGTCGCGATCTTCATTAAAGAAGGTATAAAATTTCACAGAGTGTACAAGGCGGTGTTGCGCAGGTTCCGGGTGTTGGAGGCAGTCGTCGTTTACGTCCCGCTCCGCAGTGGAAAGCGGCTATACTTGGCCTCTGTTTATGCACCTGAGGCTTCACAATCCACCCTATTCATTACAGAGCTCGACACGCTTTTTCGACTTCTGAGGCTTGAATCGGGGGAGAATTATTTTATAATCGATGGCGATTTCAACGATAAACACAGAGATTGGGGAAATAAGTTGCCAAATACTAGAGGGAACCTACTACTCGATTGGTGGGGTCAGCACGATGTCATGTACAGACTCGGTCTTAAAGCGACGGATAACCCGTCGTTTCCCAGAGGCGGGTCTTATTTGGATCTACTGCTGTATGACGAACGTATACGTCTGACAGGTACGAATTTACAAACATTAAACTGTCTGCGCACATTCGTGTATGACAGCGACCATTGCGGTTTTAGAACCGAAATTACAGTTCCCAACGTAATTGCGGAATTTGGCGACTTTGTCCAAAGATATTCTTACAACTACAGTAAGACCCGATGGACACGCTTCTGCGCAACCTTGACAAGAGCGCTCTCCTCGAACACGCTGCACTCACCGTTCAATAGGAATTTGTCTAACGAGGAGATCGAAAATTACCTAAAACAATTGGACGAGACAATTAAACAAACTATGGACACTACAATACCGCATATTGAAGTACGACTAACGAAGACCTGTTCCGCAATCCTACTATTGACGCACTGCACCGAAAGAAAAGTAGACTTCTGACAAGACGTAAAAACTTGTACAGACAGTTAACTGACCGACAAGACCCGGAGATTAGGACACTGAAGTCGTCGATTAAAAATATTCAAACTCAAATAAAAGAGAATTACAGAACTTCTGTAAGTTTGTATTGGAACAACAAGGTTCGGGTTGTAAACACCAGCAACCCGAATATGTTTCCGCGGAATAGCGGACCGCTCTCCACAATCCATCACGTGTGTTTTTTTTTTACACTTCACTTATTATTATTTCAATAAAAATTATAAAAACAGATTGTCTCCCGTTGGGAATCGAACCCAGGCCTCCGAATCGCCACACCAGGTATGATGTCATCCGAGTTTCATTTTTTTTTTTTTTCATTTAATATGCATTTTTATTTTCATACTTCATTCTACACTTACAAGCTAGACAAAAAAATGCTTAAAAATTAGCTTAAATAACTTACAAATAATCTTATTCTATCTTACTGGCCCCATGCGGGCACTCTAAGTTAAACATAATACTTAATCTATGTCTTTCGACGTTTCTTACAGACTATTTTTATTTTTGTTTTTACATTTATTAAAACTAAAACTAAGAAGATAAAATTTAAGTATAAAAACTTAGTAAATGGACTTTTGTTATAATTTAAAACTTAAAACTAAACTATAAACTACCTAAAACTAAATCTTAAATACTCAATTCTACTTAAACTATCTAATCCTAATCCTATACCGCATTTTAGAGTGTTACCCACTTCTACTCTAATATAATTTTTTTTTCTTTTTTTTGGTGATTTTTATTTTTTTTCATTTTATTTTTTATATTTTGTTTTTCTTAAATCTACCCTAATTCTACCTAACACTATGTAAGCCGGCCACGGCTAATCAAACATGCAGAAGGCCGACTTTGCTTCCTATGGAGCTACGTATTACTGGAGAAATTCGACGACGAAACGTCACCTCCTTCATCTAGCCACCAGAATTGTTGGTGCTGCCGAGCAACATCCTTTATGTCTGACTCTGACTTTTATGACTCCCTACCGACCTACTGAACCGGAGACGCTCCGCACTGCCATGTGCGACGTCTCTGTCGTAGTTGAGTTGCCTGTCCACAGCTGTTCGAGCAACGTGGAAGATTAGCGGGACCGTCAATCTGTCCTGGATCAGACCTTTCATATCTAGGTAGAGGAACGCTTCTGGAGGAATAAAGCCGTCAAAGCGAAACCTCTCGTGATACATATAATTGGGATAGTAAGCCCCGTATATCAGGTTGTTCGATGAGGTCATTGCTCTTGCAACGTGCCTCCGAGTCAACTTAATGACGAAATTGTCCACTCTTATTAGGTTCGCCCTATTGTACAAGACCTCATTAGGATAGAATTTTATGTACTCAGACTCTGGTGTTCTGTATAAGCGAAGACAAGTCCTGAGACAAGCCCTCTCAAACACCCGAATCTTTTCCAATAAACTTGCTCTTACGTTGAACCACACGGGACGTCCAAACACAAGCATAGGCCTGATAAGGGCCATGTAGCAGATTACTTTTACCCTCGCATCGAGTTGGCTGTTATAAAACAGTTTTTTGTAAGGGCAAAAGCACCTTTGGCTCTGGCCAGAGCAACATCTATATGTTTGTTAAAATACAGATATTGATCTAGCCAGATCCCAAGGTATCTGACTACATTTCGACAAGCAAGTGGCTGCCCGTGCTGCCCCACGATCGAGAACTGTCGCCAATTCTTTCTGGTAGGCCTAGAGGCCCCAGACAAAGGCGTCCTAAACAAAATGGTTTCCGACTTCTGAAAATTGATCTTCAACTTCCAGTCATCGCAATATCGCTTAATTTTATCGAAGTCACGTTGCAAGAGTATATTAATAACCTCAATCTTTGGACCTGACCTGTACGCGATTAAGTCGTCTGCGTACGCTATGGCATGGTGAAGTGAACCTATCAGATCACTCGTGTAAATGTTGAATAGGATCGGCGAATTTACCGCACCTTGTTGCAGACCGTTTTTAATGTTAAAAATTCCAGCATCGCCATTCTTCACGATGAACTGTCTACTGGAGAGCATATCAAAAAGAATATACAGCAGTGGTTTACTAATGCCCAACCTGTCCAGCTTGAAAAAGAGTCCCATACGGTAACCATACGGTATCGAAGGCCTTCTCCAAGTCAATCAGGCAGGCACCAGTGCACTGATTCTTGCCTTTGTTCCATTGGATATCAGAAACAAGTTTAGACGCAGCATGAATAACATTATGCCCCGCCTTGAAACCGAATTGATTATCCGGAATATATGTTTGTCCTCAACCCACTTAGTCAGGACTCTATTGATCACCTTCTCGAATACCTTACTGATGTTTGGAAGGAGGCTGATCGACCGGAGATTTGCCGGATTGGTGTCGTCCGAGTGTTTGCCACCTCGGCTACCGAACACTTGAAAATTCACTGCCTAAAATTATACTTATTATTTTACCGCACTACTTAAGCCGAACACGATAATACGTCTGCTCACCACTGAGGTCTATGAACGACTGGTATTTGGGTGTCCCGTGTGGTTCAATGTACGATCAAGCTTAATGGAAAAGATTCGGGTGTTTGAGATGGCTTGGCTTCGCTTGTACAGAACACCAGAGCCGGAGTACAAACAATTTTATCCTAATGAGGTCCTTTACAATAGGGTGAATCTAATACGAGTGGACAACTTAGTAATTAGGCTGACTCGAAGGCACATTGCAAGAGCAATGACCTCGACGAATAACCTGACATCTGGGGCCTTCTACCCCAATTACCTTTACCACGAGAGTCTGCACTCTGACGGCTTCGTTCCACCTTCGTTCCTCTACCTAGATCAGAAAGGGTTGATCCAGGATATATCAGCGGTCCCGTCAATCTTCCATGTCGTTCGGACAGCTGGGAACAGGCGACTCAACTACAACAGAGACGTCGCACATGGCAGTGTGGATCGTCTCAGGTTCAGTAGGGCGCTGGGGAATCATGATAAGAGGGATGTCGTTCGGCAGCACCGGCATTCCTGGTGGTTGAATGATGGAGAAGATGTTTCGTCGTCGTGTCTGTCAATTACGGACTAGCCTCACTAATGAGGCAGGGCTGACCAATCTGTTTTCTCTGTAAATAGCGATGGCCAGCTTACATAGGTTTAGGTTAGCATTTAAGAAATATATACATATATTGATATATACAAAGGTATATACTAATATATGTATATAATTGTGTATAATGGCTTTGTGTGTGCATGTGTGTTTGTGTATGTAGGTTAGGTAGGGTAAGGTTTATTCTAAGTTAGATATTAAGTTTTTATAAAAAATAGAAAATTGTGTCCATATGCTAAGTTTTTGTTAACAATTTTTTGTCTTAGCTTTAAGTATAGTAAATATATATCCGTAAAGATAATGTAAATAAAGTCGAAAGACATAGTTATAAGAATTATAGTGCCTGTTTGGGGCCAGTAAGTTAGTATACTCGTAAGATTGTTAAGTAATGTTAAGCTAGCATTTAAGCATTTTTTGTTAGTATGTAAGAGTTAGTGATTAAGAAAATAAAATGCATTTAAAACTTAAAACTAACTAGAAGTGATGACTACACAAGAATGGCACATGATTACATACTGCAGCGGTGAACACTGAACGTATATACAATAGATTACAATGTTTGCCGGGATATCTTGGAACGGTGAGCAAAAGTTATTACCGGTAGCAACTCAGCACCGGCTTTTGTTGACAGAATTAAGTCTGACAGTCGAAATGGAATATGGAAAATGGACAGATCCGGGCGTTAAATTTCCGAGAGTGCCTCCAAAATGCCATAACTCAGGAAGAAGGAACAAGCACTCAGGGTGTGCGGAACTCTTACGAGGAAAAATGTAAGTACGAGTATATTGAAAATTCTCTGCCCGGTGTTGTAAAATATCGGCTTCACATAAATACAGAAACATGATGTTGGTACGATGGGACGAAAATGCATATACATACATTTTGAAGTAGACTAAATTTTTTTGTTCTGTCGAAACAGAATACTCAGACGAAGCGCTTCAGTGATAAAGTGTACAGTAAAAGCACCTATCATGTCAGCGCTGAGTATCACCACAAGCATCGCATGTTGTATGACTTGTGCCCAGCACAGTTAAATGCTTAGCAGAAGTAAAGTGCCCCGTCACGACCCCAATAAACAGCATGTAGTCTTTCCTACTGACAGACAGTAAGAAAGCCGCTGATCTCATATGGAGTCCAGGAAGCATTCATTAGGTCTGAGACCAAACGTATTTCTGGGTATTGAAAAATTCTCCTCTGAACCTTGACTAGAAAGTTAATCGGCGGTTTCATTGTGATCTGGGACCCAGAAAGACTCACTAAACTCTCTTAAGCGAAGTCTTGCATTCTCGAACTACATAGTTTGGAAGTCATCGAAGGTTGAGCGTATCTTGTTTAGCCTTAAAAATGCAAATGCCTCGACCTGTGCTCCGATTCTTCACATTATATAGGGTTGTCATTAGGATTGCGTATATCTCTGCTTGGGAGACAGAGGTAAGTTTTCCTGACGAAAAGGAAGAAGACGATAAGTTTTACAGCCATCCACAAAGGATCGATAAGATTAGTTTTTCTGACACAGATTCTTGCAAAAACCATTTCTGGGCATTAGACCAGAAACAGAAGACAGTAATCAAAACTCCAGTGCGTGTACCAAAGACCATTATATGAATATCAAGTTAGCGAAAGCCCCTATGTAGCCGAAACAGACTGTTCTTTAGAGTCTGGAAAAAGCAGCAGTTATATATTTTCGTGAAATTATATTCCACCGGACAACTGACGTAAAGGATATAGTTGGCTTTATCATAGCCGTGTAGATCAAATGGAGCTCCTTTACATTGCCAGAGGCCCACAGCGCTTTATAGTTTTCGACGTAACATATTTAGTCTAAAGAAGATTGTTGTGTAGGATGACAACCAAATAATAAGCTTGGTTGGAGAGTCGGATGTTAATGCCTTTAAGGAGTAAATGAGAACAATCCCTGTCTGAGGATTGACCGAATTTACATTTCTAGTGCACTAATAGTCGATTACGTCTAGGGCTGCCTGCTTTTTAAAGCAGACAATCCCTCGACATGATTTAGCAGACAATACAGTTACTTCATCTGTATATGCCTTAGTGTAGACGTCAGAACTATTGAGACATCCACCACATCAGTGGACGCCGCCTTGCGGACACCCTTAGAATCACATACTGGCTGCAGTACTTCCGTTTATCCACAAAACTTGTGATTTATCTACGCCGTGTTTTCTGGCCGAGTTACACATGCCATCAAAAGTTGCGTTGACGAAGGCACCCTCAATGTCAATACCCAGCGTGCATTCCTTCTTGTCAAATACGCCTCTAAATCTGCCCGATCTTCCGCACCGGTAAGCATGTTGCAACTTAGAGAGAGGATGTATTTGCAAAGCGGTTTCGCGTACATGGAGCTTGTCTGTTCACTGCATGATTTTCAACATGAGGGAAATCAGACTAAGGCTCTTGAGGAGCGTGTCTGATTTTTGGTATAGATATGGTATAGGCTAATATAGTTGTTTCCCAGGAACTCAGTATGAATGCCAGTGCCAGACTAGCAGAGGATATTACGAGTATTTTCAGAGTTACCACCATCTGGTCTATATCTTTTTGTAACATAACTGGATGTATCTGTACCAGGCATCTTGAAGCCATCAAAGGAAGCAACAGCGTACTTAAAGGCCTCACCTATCACCACAACCAATGAGAGATACCAGCTACAGCGTGTTGTGATATCAGATCACGTGCAGCTTCGTTAATAGGAGTTGATTCTGATTAGGTTACCTGCGAAGTGAGTCTCAAGTATTAGACAGAGGACTTCTGTCGACCTTTTGGCAAAAGTCTTTATCTTTACGTAATCGCTGCACATCTGTGTTTCTAAACAGGTTATCTGCATGCCAGTTCAAAACACTTGGTAAGGATACTGTCCAGGTTCTGAACAGTTTCCCCTAGCCTTGCTGATCTCCTCCTTAAAGCGCGTCCAGTTGGTTGTCCTCAGTTAGAGTTTGAATGAATACAATGGTTTGCCAGGTTTAGCAATACGAATATTTGGGACATGTCTTCCTTTCGACTTGCGATTATTGGATGAGACTTACAGGTGAATTATCCTTATAAAACAGATTTGTTTGCCTGCATTCATTTGAATACTTCCAACTGCCAATCGAAAAAAGAGCTGCGTATCATTAAGGAGGCATTGTATTCATCTTTTGACTTAAAAGAAAGGTTTACGATATACGATACATACGACTAAAAGCCAAATAATGAGCTACTCGTAAATGTTATTGTTGAAGTATTTAGTTCTCAGCCAACTCGTCCTTTATTCCCCCTTCCGCAAAAAACGAAAAGGACACAAAAAACATCGTTAACATCTATAACTTCTAGATTCTATCGGCCAAGTTTGAGGGTTCAGGAATGTCATCTGTGTGTGTGACCGACTCCACATCTCGCCCACATATGTATCTAAATCTGCATATAACAGGAGTACACCCATATTTTCGGCTTACGAATGGAACTTCAATAAATATACTATATTTCACATTTAATTTCCGAAACAAATACGCCGAGCGTTCCCAAAATAATGTTCTACAAAAATCTTCAAAATAATTCTCAATCGATCAAAACGAAAAGGGGTACCTATAATATTATCGACAGAGTGGTTGCCACCATGGAGATCCACTGGAGGAAGACATATTGGAAAAGAAGAAAGCATGTCAACATTCAAATTTCGATAACGTGCCACAGTACGGTAACGACAACGATAATGACAAGAATAATAAGTCCCCGTACTCATATGCATTAAATCTTTCGCCAAATCAGAATCGAAGGGATTTTCTATTTTTCCAACCCACACGCACATATATTCAGCAGGACAAGAGAAGAAGAATAAAGCAACATTCAATAAAAAGGATTACAAAATAATCTATTAAAATTGCACAAACCCCCTGTCAAGACTCCCAGCCATTCAAGGTGGGGTTTCACACCCGTCCGCTCTTCTGAGACACAATGAAACGATAACAGCATATCATGACATAACATATTATCACATTTCGTTGTGTGTGGTATTTTTACTGCACATATGTCCCTGTTGGAGATGGTGCTCCTGGAGGTAGAATCTACCGCTCCTGGATATGAACACCTATAACCTGGCTCGGCTAGCGCAAAAGTAAAACCGAACTTGTCATAACAAATCATGCATGCGGATAGATATATACATGGATGAGGATATTAGATGGTGATGAAGGCAACAGGTCGAAGGACCTATTAGAAACAATATCCCCCCCTGTACGACCATTATGTAGGTTGCAAAGGTAGGACTATAGAAAGCTATAGGACTAGAAGGCATATGTCAACGTTTTGTATTGATTAAGATATGGAATTGTATCAGATACATATATACTCGTACATATGTATGTATGTTGCTGGGGGCTTTTTGTTCCTTTTTCATCTTTGTTGGTTGGTTCAATGGTTGGTTTTGCTTTGCCAGATTAGCACATCAGGGCTTAATTACACCCGATGCTGTTATCGAATGATGTTTGCTTACAGATGTTTTCCCTCCATTCCTTTTCATTCGGAATACGGATGGAATGCTTTTAATGTTATTCTTATTTTTTTGTGTTTTTCTTCTTCTTGTTCGTATCTGTTGGATTGTTGGCTTTAGGAACATTTTCAATCGATACGTTGCTTAACATTGGGAAATGTGCAATTGATTGACAACAGAATTATGAATTTAAGACTACAGGCGCCTGCTACATGTTTTGGGAAATCACTACATTCCTGAAAATGGCAATTTACGAGTATGCCATGGAAAATTGATTTGAGAGTGAGGGTTCAAAGGATCTTTAAGGAAAAGACGCACTGAGGTACTAGTGCTAATCGACTATGAATGATTAAGAATGTTAAGTGAATTTTTAGTTACTTAGTTAAACAATGGATTAGAGATTAATATTTGATTAGGGTTTGTTTAGAAAATTTGCGATAAATATTACAACGCTACATTATCTTTAGTGACCAGGGCTAAAAAACCATCTCGATCAGATTGGCATGGTTTTAGCAAGTAATAGTACAATAACTCAGCACATTCAGATATTAAGATAATTATCATACAAAGTAAGATAGATAAATTCGATTTCAATTTCAAATTATGTACATGGATTTTTTATTTTTTCTAGTATTAAGTACTTGCTCTTATTGTTAAGTTAAAGCAGAATTCTGTTACAAGTTTCCTTTTATAAATCAATGATTGCTGAATAATCATGTAAAGAGGTGATCCAAAGTCTGGCTCTTATTTCTTTTTCTCCTAAAGCGTTCGTTTTGAGTACTGCTCTCCTGATTTCAGGAACTGACTGAACACTAGCCAAGTAGATGAAGAATGTCCTTTCGTACACTCACATTGCATATTTCATAATAGAGAGGTCCAAACTGCGAGGTACATACTTTAAGGACGATATATCACCTCTCGATCGACAGATTGTTGAAATAATAATATGTGAAGGATAATTCGACTTAAAGTAGTATTCTGCACATACGAGTAGATTGAAGATTGAAAGTAGATTGAAATTCAGCCTCTAGTTAAATTGACTTTGAAGCGGAGGTCTGGCCAGACACATTTACTCTTTACGTGATTTTACATCTATGGTATTTATGCTTAGTGGCACTCTGTAAGACCTAGGGAGTGGTATCCAATTACTTGTAAAACTGACCTGGTTTATTATCAGGAATTTTGAAAACCTGATAATAACGAGGCTTGAAGAATTCGTTTGAAGAAGTTTAATCACGTAGCCAAAATGTAACTTAATTATGTCTAAACACTTTTTCACCAATTTACTGCTTTAAGAAGAACTGAAGTAATTTTTCTACTTCCCTGTGCTGTTTAGAACCCCACACCTGGCCTGCATACAACATTATGGTTTTGGAATCCGCCTGAAATAGCTTGTATTTCTTTGGATGACCAATGCGCCTGCTTGACATGTAGTTTCTCCAACATGCACTAATGACAGACTTGACTTCGGAGAGCTTAGACTTGAGGTGTTTTTTGGAGCTTATGTTGCACATCAGAGTTATACAGTTCTTATAAATCCACTTCTCGTGCAATTTTTAATTTACGGCATGTGTTCCAAAGCCGTTTCGAAAAATCATGATATTGGACTTGCTTGTATTGACGGTTAGGTTCCAAGTGTCGCAATATTATTCCAACTTGCTGATAATTACTTTTTGCTGTTTATGGAAGTCGAAAAAAGCACTTGTTATCTGAATATAATAAAGGTGCAACGAGAACACCTGCTATATTTACGCCCTCTTAAAGGTATTCTGCGATGTCACCAACACCCTTTCGAGCAGGGGTAGTGAAGTATCCTCTACGGATTCTATGGAGAGACATTTATTCATATCAAATCCCTTCGCGAAGTCATCATATGCATTATTTTAAGTCCGGAACAAAGCGACAGAAATTGCTGTTGAACCATTTTTGCCTAAATGCTTTCTTGAATTTTGCTCATTTGGTGGACCAGGAACTGATGTTTTTATAATCTCGAGAACTATTGAACGCGATTAGCTTGTTGTTTAAACTACGGTGATACTCATATTCCATGTTAGTGTTTTTTTTTATTAGCGCGCGCTCAAGGGGTTAAAGTACCCTTAAAATGTTTGTACACAGCTCTGAAAACATTTTCGCGTCGGCCTCGAAGTGGGATACGAAGCTCAACTAATTTCCAGCTGCTAAGTAGTAATCTATGACTGAAGGAGCAGAACAGCGCACATACTCGTATGTTCGTCTAGGTGGTCATTTAAGCTTCTGCCGTTCAGGATATGAAGGCTGTAGGAACCGCAAAAATCTATAAAACTCATCAATATTGTCATTTCATGACCTTCACTTGCTTCAATAGATTCGTTGCTTGTTATTTCATCCTCTGATTCCATGTGTAAGTGTATACCTATGCTCTTTGCCCACAAAATCACATCTAAACTGGTTCACGTATAAAACACTACTAAAATGTTCGCAACAAAATGCAACAGATATTCTATTTTGCAAGAGATCATGTTCTGACATGTATGTATAAACAATATATAGTACCGTTTATTTAGCTATAAACAAACTGTAAATTCAACATCGTTCTGCTGTTTTAGAGTCACTACGTAACAGTTTATGTTCTTTTTAAATATTTTATGTAATAAGTAAACATTATCGGAACATAAAAAACAATTGTATATAACAATAACGTTGTGACCAATAATAAAATACATTAAACTGATTTATATTGGTTTGAAATAAAATAGTGACTTGCAGTCACCGCGTGGCAGGAAAGAGTTAAGTTTTTTAGAAAAAAAAATCCGTTATTTTGTATTTTCAACTTCCGTTTTGAAGAATTGGCATTTGTTAAAATTGATTTTGACATTATATTTTTCAAGCGCTGATAGGACACGGTTTAAATTACGAACACATTCTACGAAAGTTCTTCCATTAATAAAAACGTCATCTAAAATATTGTCTTTTGAAAAATAAATGGTGCACTCTTCAGACCATATGTTAATCTATTATATCGCATTAAGCCTAGATGGGTATTTACTTTAAAAAGTTCTTGTGATTCTTGTGCTATCTCCAGCTGCTGAAATGCTCCAGTAAGGTCAAGAAAACAGAATACATAGCCTTTCTCCAGGGATGCTAACATATCATCCACATTTGGAATTGGATAATATAATAATTTGCACACAGACGTATATCCCCGTTCTTTTTGACTACAACAACGACTGGACTGGCCTATTTGCTGAACTTTACTGGGGTGGAATACCATTTACCTGAAGACGACGAAGCGCACATTCTACCTTATTCCGAAGGGAATAAGAAACTGGGTATGCCTTACAAAAAATTGGCAATGCATCTTCATTCAGTGCTACTGACGCTGTGTAACTTTTAATTATAGTAGACTCTTCTGAAAATACTGACGAATACGTAGATACTTCGTACTGCTCTATTATTGTAAATTTACTTGTGTTGATGGCTGACTAAAAAAAATCTCTCCAACTCTGAAAAAAGACGTTTAACCATTTTGTTCCGTTAAAGTTACAAATGGCCCTTGACTTTCAACTAACACCAGATCCAAAATTTTTGACATTTTTCCCCACACGACTCTGACGGCTTTCTTTCCCAGAATTTTTAGATTCACTCCTGTCAATTTTCCTACAAATTTCTTTAAATCACTTTAACCAAAATTTTCCTCAAACATGTGACTTCACATGACTGTAGCACAAGCTCCTGTGTCAATTTCCACCTCAAAAGAACGACCTATCATTACCCTCAAAAACAAAGAATTTATTTTGCTGGCCCTTAAGCTCTCTCTACTAGGTGCAATTGTTGTATCAAAAATATTTGCCACTTGCTTACTAGGTTGACTGTCAATTGTATTAATGTAGTCAAGTGTGTCTTTTGCATACTCCTCAGACGATTCACATTTCTTGAATTTCTCCATTTAACTGTAAGACTATTTTTGCATACTTTTGAAGTATGTACCTTTTTATTGCAAGTTTAACATGTCCACTCTTGTGTAGGGCAAGTCGTCAGATTGTTTTGACGCCCAAACCTACATATAATATGATAACAAGTTCGGATTTTCTACTGTGGAAGTTAGAGTTAAAGCGAGGTTTTTCAAAATTTTTATTATAACGATACTTAGCTTTCTTCTCAAATGATTTGACTGTAAA
Source organism: Volucella bombylans (assembly GCA_949129095.1). Classification (NCBI taxonomy): domain Eukaryota; kingdom Metazoa; phylum Arthropoda; class Insecta; order Diptera; family Syrphidae; genus Volucella; species Volucella bombylans. The sequence goes on from OX422140.1 coordinate 138,298,518, forward strand.
AACGATATCGTCATTGTGCATTGCCTTTATTCCTGTCAAGGCAACTTCCATGCTAGACTATAAGCTCAGTACATGCGGCTGTTTCAAATGTAATGTCCTCCTCTGAAAACATTCGCTTTTGCATATTTTCCCTAGACAACATAATGCGCAAATAAGCCGATCACGTAAAGCTTCTGATAACAAATTTACAAACTCACGTGGTCTGGCTAACTGTTTCAACTCATTCACATATTCACTTATGCATTCTAATCTCTTTTATTAAATTTAAATCTTTCTAAGATCACAGTATATTTCGGTTTGAAATAATTTTGCAACAATATTTTACAAGCTTGGAAAGTTTTTTCCATAGGTGAACTAGCCATGCATAAGTTTTTCACAAAACTACGCGTATATGTCTCACCACCGCATTACATGCGGGAAGAGTATTAATACCTTTTACGGCGACTGATCGTTATGTGCGTGCAGACACGAAATGATCGAAAAGAAAATATTTGAATTAAGTTCAGGTTATTAATTATATCCTCGAATACATTTCGTTTATTTTTACGGCAATAGTATCCAAACGATATGTTCACTGCGCAAGTCATCGCTTGAACCTGGATTTCTCTAATGCCATGTCAACACCCTCGATTAGCAATTGTCTTGGTGTAGTAAGCGAAATAGCCGAATGCACTTTCCAAAACGCCATACAAAAACACGCACCAGAAAGCAGAAAAAAACAACTTTGGGCCTTTATGAAACAAGGTTTATTGAAAGGCATTACAGCATTATCTCATTTCTAGAGGTCTTTAAATGTATTGCGATTAATCTTGAAGAAATATCGACCAAGACGTGGGTGATGTCTTCAAAAGCATCAATTCTCTTGGCAGCAATTCAAAGAAGTGATTTCCTAGTAAGCCTCATTGTATGCGAAAAACTTTTTAGTTTAACGCTACTCTTATCAATTTTCCTACAAAATGAATCTTTGAATTTTGTGTCTGCAATAACTCACACAAAACAAGTCTTAAAATCTCTTACAAACCTAAGGGAAAATGCCGGAGATTTTTTCAGAGACGCTTCAATATTTGAAGTTAACCTAACAACTCCGAGAATTTCTTTGAAACAAACAACACGCTCCAATCTAGAAACATCAGAACCTGAAGATTATTTTAGAGTGTCTGTACTTATTCCCTGTCGATATTCTCTAATACAAAATCTTACTGACAGATTTATGGTCAACGAGGATGTTGTACCAGTATAATCGTTTCAAGCTCTGCTTCCAGGTTTTGCTAACTCTTCACTTCGATAACGGAGTACATACTCTGGTGCGAAAAAATTTCATAGATTGATCCCACTACCGATGTTCTGAAACTGCTAGATATATGTGACAAGGCCTAATTCAGAAGTATACATATGCTTACAATTTTGGCCACACTACCTGTTACAACAGCGAAGCGTCATGGGCCATCCAAGACCTAGCGCACTTGCAATGCTGCCTGTTCACTCAGGTATTCATGTGGATCCAGATGAAGTCACCGATATTATGTCTAAAAAAAAAAACGACAAGGCGCTTATTGCTGTAAAAAAAAACAATATTAAAAAAATTATTATAGAATTATTAAATTTAATTTATAAAAAAAAATACAAACAAAAATAAAATACGAGTATTCATGTAGTTTTCTAATTATATAACGATCATATTTGCATTTGCTTTCATGATATTATTTTATGGGTTTTCTCTAATTATAACTGGCTATACTGGCGATAGTTAAAAAATAACCCTAGTAATAAATTATCCTGTTTTTTTTAAAATCCAATATCAGTTCACACGAAATTAACGATAATGCTCTTGTGATAGTGAGATGCTACACATATTGGATGAAATTAGTAACGGTAGTAATGGTGATACGATAGTTCTGTTGGTCGAACCAGAAATAAACAATCCACCTGTAATTGAATCTTTTTTGGATTGATCGGGCTTAGTAAATGTTTTCCCAAACAAAACTAATAATGTCAGCGAGTCCTTGAATTTGTTTATTGAATAGAATTTATATGAAATGATGGTAGCAGAAACTAATCGCTATCACAAACAGAATGAAGAAAAATTCAAAGAAAATCCATAAAAACGGACAGACGTCCAATTTTTTCGGCCTGTTTGATTCTACGAGTAATGGATCAATCTCCCAAAAGTGCAATGGACGATTATTGGACAACCGACGAATTATTGCAAGCTCCGATATTTCCGAAAGCAATGAGCGGAGATAGATTTAGGCAAATATGGCAATCATGACACTTTTCAAATAACGATATTACAGAGTCAAGTGAACGTTTGTTAAAGATTAAACCAGTATTAGATAACTTATTGGAGAAAATAAATACTATGTACACACCTCGAAGGAAAATTTCACTCGATGAAAGTATTATACCGTGGCGTGGAAGATTAGCCTTCAAAGTATACAACACTTCAAAAATCACTAAGTACGGGATATTAGTGAGATTGAAAAAAAAAGTGATCAAGTATTCACTAGAACTCCCGAGAGTACAAAGTAGATATGCAACGGACACCTGTAAAATCTACCACAATCGGCAGAACTGCAACCCCAAAAAGAAAATTATCTGCTACGTCCCCAGTATTTCCACCATCAAAGGAGGATATCGCTGTTGGAAACATGTCGTTCAACGATATTTCCTCGCTTCTCGATGAAAAGCCTAAGTATGTGGCCGCAAAGTCAAACATAGACGGAATATATGCCGAAATTCATGAACTGAAGCGAAACAACGCAGCTCTTCAAGACAAGTTGCATCAGATGGAGTCGAAATGCTTTGACCTCGAACGGCAGGTGAACTGGTTAGCTAAGAAAGTAATTGAAAAAAAAAAAACATTATCTTGCACCTCCCTGTGTTAACAGGCCAAATAGTGACAGAAAAAGCAAAAAGTATCTGCCAGAATTTGCCAGGATTTGGTGAAGTCAAGTGTTTCAACTGCAATCACAGAAATTCGCTCATTACGGTCAAATAACCCTAAAGTAAATAACGTTGTGGTGGAACTGAAAGGAAAAGACTACGTGGACACCATTGTTAGCACATCTTTTGACCCGACGCCAAAACTTATCGACGAGCGCATCTCTCTGCATAGAGACTACCCAGTAGCGGCGCGCGAGAAAACACGACAATTGGTGTTTACCATCTGAATATAAGTTCTGGCAAAGGGCAATACAATTAAAACAAAAATTCCAGGAGAAAAAATCACGACAAGCAAACATGTTTTTTATCTGGATACCAAGAACAACCTCACATGTGAAGATGATGACGGAATGACATTTCTTCGACATTTTTTTTTTTTATAATTTACGCCCGCCTTAGGGGTTATGATACACTTTTACTTTTGGCTGGGAGCGGGCGGAAAGATAGAAGGAGAAGAAAGGAAAACATTGTTGTGATATAGTGGTTTGAAACTCAGGTATATTTGGTTTCGATATTAGCTCTCCGTGGTAGGGAGTCCGAATAGGACGGAGAGTGTTTTCTTCACTCCGAATGATTCGAAGGTTGTCAATTTTCACGCTTGTTTTGTGTTTGAAACTCTACAACAGCCAAATCTACATGTCAGTGTTATGCCTTCACATGCAGATTTTTCTGACTGAGTTCCAATTACACAAATGAAAAACTTGTCATGAGTAGGATTCGAACCTTGACCCTCCGAGTGAGAAGCGATTGCTAGTACCACTACACCACGGCCACCCCATTTAATTGGTGACAGCTTAACTTTGACAGCAGGAGCGATGATACCGCAAAACATTTCTTTGAGGGTTACGAATTGTATTTGAACTTGTCATCAAGAATATCAACTATTGGAACAGCTAGCGGAGGATGCCTTTACGGATTAAAAAAGAGTATTAAAAAAACCTTTCACTGTTGCTTCGTTCATGAATTAGACAGAACCTTTATAAAAATAATAAATAATGGACAAACTCTCTTCATCATTCCAGTTTACATTAATTGCAGCTTTTTTCAGCAAGATTTTACTTTCCTGTACAACCTCCTCTTGGAATCTAAGCAACAAAATGTGATGTTAAGTAAAGATTCGCAACGCTAGGGTCTGTGACACACAACTGTGGCTACTTCATTCAGACTTCGCTAGTGATACTGTTTAAACTCCCAGGAAGTATAACGACAAAACAATCGATAGCAATGGTAGAAAATTCATCGAAATGTGTGTGTTGATCAGCCTGTCACTTCTTAATGGTCGAACAAAAAGCCATGAAGATAGCCTCTCACTGTTTTCAGAGGGAACGCTTCTTCAGCGAAAGACTACTACCAGGTGAGAGATGAATGGACAAACTGCATGTCTGATCTTGAGATAGGCGGATTTCCGTTCTCCGATCATCTTCCGCTATTGGTCACTGCCAAACTTTCCACTAAAATGTGAATACCGAGCCTGAAACACAGCTACTTCCCAAATTAATATTACCAAACAGAACTACATCGAGTCCAAGACACAATTGATTTCTCCGAACTACAAACCAATCAAGGAATAGACACCTTGGCGTCTTGTATAGTTATTGCGGCGAAACTTTTTCAATCTGATGGAAGGAACATCAACAAAAAAACAGCCATGGTATGACGCAGATAGTCTTGGTGCAAGAAAAAAATCTTTTGCTTGCTTATATCTGGCAAAAAAAACTACCAACCTCTGCTACCAAACTAACTCACCAAAAAGCAAATAGCAAAGAAAAACAAAGACAGTACTGGCAAAATCTTACACTGGAGTTAAATGAAGTTAGAGAAAGTCGTAACTTTTGGAAACTAGTTAGAAGATTGAATAACAAAGAAGTCAATAATCGCTCTCGAATACAAGTAAAAGAAGAGGTTTTAGCAATATATTTTGAAAATTTTGTTAAACCTCCCAACTAACCCAAATCATCTCTTGTTTGCTTTACCTCACATAGAAAATGTGGAACTAGATGCGGCGATCACACTTCTAGAGGTAAAAAATGTAGCTTACGCTTGCAAGCTGAATAAAGCAGCAAATAGAAATAGACCGTATACCCATAGCTAAGACATACCATAAATTAAGCAATTTAGGAGTTTCAACGACGTTCCTTAAAGTATTTCAAAGTATGTTGGAGCAAAACCAAGCGACAGTGTGGGATAGGACCCAAGGTCTGGGGATTTCTCCAGTATGATTAAGCAGAAAACGTGTTAAGATACCTCCTAAAGAAAATTTTTCGTCTACCAGAAAACACTCCAACGTACATGCTTCATTTGGAGACTGGACTTCCTCCCCTCTAATTATATACTTTAAAACTTCGCTTCAGCTACAGAAAGATAATGAAATACCACCCGTAAAGACTTTCTGAAATAGTGGCATCCCATATCGTGTAACGTAATTCGCAATTCTTTGGCGATTGGTCAATATTGTGCTTGGAACAGAACGTGCAACTAGACAGCGACAACCATAAAACATGGGAAAAACCCTTGGAAATCCTATGGAATATTATCAAGGAAACGAAATTTGAACAAAAATGAACGAGCAAGGCAAAGTGAATCCAGGAACCTATATCGAACGCTTTAGCACAACCTAACAAATAATTATTTTCACGATAACAACAGTATTGATACTATTTCCACAATCTTCAAAGCGAGAGGAGGGCTTTTGTACTTAAACTATATCCCCATCGAAGCAACTGATCCACTGAATGCACACTGTGTAACCGACATACAGCAGAGAACGTGATACATTTTATCGGAACCTGTCCCATTCTCAACGCCATTAGACGCGCCCACGGGGGCAAAATTAGTCTAACTATGGATGAATTTAAAATTATTTTAAACGGCGATGACAGCTGGCTAACTCTAGTTAGCTACGAGTACGTTAAAACTGAATGGAAATACAGGTTCCAAATAATAAACGAAAGTTTCTGATTAACTCCTAATTTATCTATTAGATAGTATTATATGTTATGACAGTATTATACTATTTCTTTTTAATTCGATGATTAAACAAAATATTATATTTTCTCTTTTTTTCGGCTGACGGCTAATGCCATTTTCCAATTGTGTACTATATGTATATGTAAGGAAATGAATTTAATATTTAATAAATATTAGATCTAACTAAAACTAAAACTAGTGAGAATAATGTGTGAGTCAAAGAGTGGTTATATTTGCAATTTAAAAACATACTGCGTTGAAGGTAAAAAACTCTCGTAGATAATTCAAGATGTCCTTACCACTTATCTGGGAAAATAGTATCATATGTTCATGGATAACTATTATAATAGTGTGGAAATCAACCAGACGCTTTTAAAAATCAAAACGAGAATTAGCGGGACAATCCGTTCAAACAGAGGATTACCTGATTCTTTAAAAAAAAAAAAACAAATTGAAGCGTGGTGAAACTATTTTTAGAAGAAAGCAAGATATATTGTTCCAAATTTGGCAATCGAAGAGAGAAATACGAGTAAGAATAATTTTCAGTATACACTCGGCTGAAATTTTCGAAAGTCACAATATGGAGAAGTAAAATAATGAAACCGACTTGTGTGATAGAATACAATAAATTTACGAAAGGGCCGATCAATATCTTTCGTATTATTCCTTTTTGCGAAAAACGAAAAAGTCGACCGTGCCATTATGTACTTATTAAATTGACATGACAAGTTTCCTGCGGAACTAATGGATACTGCGTAGCCAGGAACATCAACTTTGGCGCAAAGGATTCGCAAATCTAAATTCGATCCACCAAGGTGTTTATCATTGAATATGAAAAAACACAAACCACAAAACATCGACAGCAAGGGGAAAAAAGTGCATGCTCAACAGCAGTGTCGTGTTTGCGCGGCAAATAAAAAAAAAAGTTTGATTTGTTATAGGTGCAGTTTTTGTAATATACCCCTTCACGTAGGTGATTGTTTTTATAAATACCATGGTCTTAAAAAATACTAGTTCATTGTGTATTTTTACAATTAAATCCGTAGAATATTCTTGTGTTTTTTTGTACTTTTAATTTGTTTGTTTTTTCGAACATTACACATGGCACAGCGTGTTTATTTGAACTTTTTGATAGCTATGCTGCTGTTTAATTGTGAACAAATTATTAAATATCTTGAAAATTATTACATTTTATGCTGTCATCTTTTACGCGAATGTTCCAATTTTTGCCAGCGGTAATTCATAAAAAATTAGTCGCGACGCCCCGCATGTAATGTGTTATTATAAACAACGGCAATTTTTCATAATTCTGAATTCCATTGACTACGAATAGCTATTTCAATCGTTCGCAATAGGTATTGAAATTGAAATTGTTCCTTAATTGATCGAACGGTTCAATATTTCCCATCGGTGCAATAACAACAGCGGAAACAACAGCAACCACAACAACAACACAAGACATCTAAGACAAGGGTTCCACCTATAAACACATACAAAATGGAACTCAAAGAGACGATAGAACTGTGTAAGTCGGCCCTAGGCAACAACTTTTTTATAAAAAGATTATCATTAGACAGGCATGTGATCCACTGTAACACAGTGAATAAAAAATTTACTGAAGGATACGACGACGGAGTTCTTCTCCTACACCCCGAAGGGGGAGAAGCTGCAAACAATGCTGCTGAGGGGATTATAACCGTCGACTGATCCGGAGGAATTCCTTGCACTGCTGAAAGCGAAGAAGTGCGAAGGGCTCCAATTCGTGGGGGTCAAGCCGTTTGTCAAGGCTAAAGCCAAAAGGGGAAACGGCAACCGCCGATTTTCCTGGTCCAGCTAAGTCCCAACAGCAATCTGGATGGTCTAAGGAGTGTTAAAGTCCTAGGCTACCAGGTTGTACACTGGGAAAAATTAAAGAGGAGTGAAAACATTTTACAATGTGTTCGCTGCCAAAGGTTCGGGCACGCCGCGTCGAACTGCGAAATGCAGCCTCGATGCGTGAAATGCGGAAAGAACCACAAGTCGGAGGAATGCGCTCCGGGTAAGGACGGAGCGTCTGAAAAAAGCCAACTCTCTTGTGCTTTATGTAGGAACACGGGGCACACCGCAAATTATCGGGGTTGTCCCAAATTCCAGTACATCAAAAGAATAAACCTGGCCCGGAAATAGAAAGTGGAAGTGAAACGTCCACCCGTGCATTTGTAAACTCTAGCCGTTACTCCCCATATTACCTACGCCCAAATGGCGGCAGGTAGGGGAAATACGGTACAGCAAGTGAATGTTGCTTCTCATTCCCCAGCGCCCAGAGCACCGGAACCAGTACCTGACATGCTAGCTATCTTGCTCTCTATCCAGGGACAGATGGCTCAACTACAACGTCATTTAACTGAACAGACAGCGCGGGTGGATCAAGTATACGCGCTGCTGCCTGGTCTAACGTACCTTTTGACGTAATGGGTACGTACGTGGCGGAGCAAACCCTGAAGGTCCTTGCAGTGAATGTGAATTCACTGATAAGGTTCGAACGACAAGCCGCACTATTTAAGTTGCTTAAAGACCAAGTCCCTAATGTGTTTTTGGTTAGCGAAACTAAGCTTACCAAGAGACACAAAATGAGGCACAGAAGATACAAAATAGTACGGAGAAACCGACCCAACTTCATTCAGGGAGGTGGCGTTGCAATTTTCGTACGAAAAGGTATGCGTTTTAAAAGAGTGTACTCGTACAGTCGTGTAGTACGTAGGTTCCAGGTGCTGGAAGCATGCATCATGTATATACCTCTCCGTAGTGGAAAGCGGTTGTACGTGGTGTCTGTCTATGCACCTAAGGCTACTCAACGAACCTTATTCATCTCAGAGCTCGAGACACTTTTTCGATTTCTGAGGCTGGAATTGGAAGACAACTATTTTATTATCGGCGGAGATTTCAACGCCAAACATAGTGATTGGGGAAAAAGTACACCAAATACTAGAGGGAACCTACTATTCAATTGGTGGGGTCAGCACAGTGTAATGTATCGACTCGGGCTTAAGGCGACGGATAGTCCGTCGTTTCCCAGGCACGGGTCCTATTTGGATCTTCTGCTGTTCGACTCACGAATACAACTGACATCCACTAACCAACAAACTACAAACTGTCTACGCACTTTCGTGTATGACAGTGACCATTGCGGTCTCAGCACCGAAATAACTGTTCCCAACGAAATTGCGGAATTGGATGAGTTTGTTCAAAGGCATTCCTACAATTATAGTAGTGTGCGTTGGACACACTTCACCAGAACACTGACTAGAGCACTCTCCTCGAATTCGCTCTACCCACCGTCCAACAGGAATCTGTCAAACGAGGAGATTGACAGGTATCTAAGACTAATGGACGAAACAATCAAACGAACAATGGACATTGACGCACTGCAACGATATAAAAGCAGACTGCTTCCAAGACTAAAAACCTTGTACAGACAGTTTACTGACAGACATAACCCGGACATTATGACACTGAAGTCGTCAAAACATTAATAAAGAAGAATTACATCTGTAAGTTTGTATTGGAACAATAAAATTCGGGCTGTAAACACCAGCAACCAGAATATGTTGCCGCAAATAAATAAAATCTTTCGGAGAAACAATCAGAACTTAAAATCACCCGAACGACGAACAACGAACAAATACTGGTAGCAGGGGGCATAGATCCAAATGAGGCTGTTGATGATGACAACTTCTTTGTGATAGAGGATCCGCAGGAGCAGGTAGAGGCTATAGGAGCGACATTCCAGGAAGTGTACAAGGCCAGTGATACCATTGGCCCTAATTATGACCTGGACAATCGCGTCTTGGTGCACGACTTCTGCATTCGAAATTAAATAGGGAACTGGCGATCCGAGGGCTCTGGTTTCACCCGGTTCAACGACGAAAATATGGCAAATAATGTCATTGCCAGAGAGGGTGACCTTCCTCCTTCGAAGGAAGAACTCCATGAGATCTTCGACACAATCAGGGCTAAGAAATCAGTGGGGATCGCTGGTATTCCGAACATCGTGCTTCGACATCTTCCTCTAGAAGCGGTGGACATTTACACCACCCTGTTTAATAATGCAATGAATAATGCACATTATCCAGCGCATTGGAAAACGGCGGTGGTTCAACCTATCCCCAAAAAGGGGAAGGATATATCCAATCCGGTGAATCTCCGGTCGATAAGTCTCCTTCCGAATATCAGTAAGGTTTTTGAAAAAGTAATTAATAGAGCTCTGTATAGGTGGGTTGAGGACAAACATATAGTTCCGGATAATCAATTCGGTTTTAAGGCGGGACATGATATCTCACATGCCGCGTCTAAACTGGTGTCCGATATCCAATGGAATAAAGCAAAAAACAATGTACTGGTGCCTGCCTTGTTGACTTATAGTAGGCCTTCGACACCGTATGGTTAGAGGGTATTTTCTATAAGCTGACTAGGCTGGGGATCAGTAAACCACTCTTGTACATTCTTTATAATATGCTAATAGACAGTTCATCGTGAAGAATGGTGATGTGACTTCTGTTGGAATATTTCAAATTAAAAATGGTCTTCAGCAAGGCGCGGTCAATTCGCCGATTCTATTTAACATTTATACCAGCGACTTGATAGGTTCACTTCCCCATACTATTGCGTACGCAGTCGATTTGGTAGCGTACAGAACAGGTCCAAAAATCGAGGTCATTAATACTCTCTTGCAGCATGACTTCGATACGATAAGACGATTTTGCGATGACTGGAAGTTGAAAATCAACTTTCAGAAGTCGGAAACCATTCTCTTTAGGACGCCGTTGTCTGGAGCCTCTAGGGATACCAAAAAATTCAAGAAAGTTCTCGATCATTGGACAATGCGGACAGCCCCTTGCCTGTCGAAATGTAGTTAGATACCTTGGAATCTGGCTAGATCAGTTTCTGCATTTTAACAAAAATGTAGATGCTGCTCTTGCCAGAGCTAAAAGCGCTTTTGCCCTTACAAAGAGACTGTTTTATAGCTGCCAACTCGATGCGAGGGTAAAGGTAATCTGCTACATGGCCCTTATCAGGCCCATGCTGGTATTTTGGTGTCCCGTGTGGTAAAATGTACGATCAAGCTTAATGGAAAAATTCGGGTGTTTGAGAGGGCTTGCCTTAGGGCTTGCCTTCGCTTGTACAGAACACCAGAGTCGGAGTACAAACAATTTTATCCTAATGAATTCCTTTACAACAGGGCGAACCTAATTCGAGTGGACAACTTCGTAATTAAGCTGACTCGAAGGCACATTGCAAGAGCAATGACCTCGACGAATAACCTGATCGCCGGGGCTTACTACCCCAATTATATGTATTACGAGAGAGTTCGCTTTGACGGCTTTAATCCTCCAGAAGCGTTCCTCTATTTAGATAGCAAAGGTATGATCCAGGACAGATTGGCGGTGCCGCTAATCTTCCACGTCGCTCGAATAGACGCGGACAGGCGACTCAACTACGACAGAGACGTCGCACATTCAGTAGGTTGGTAGGGAGTCGCGACATGAGGGATGTTGCTCAGCAGCACCAGCAATTTTGGTGGCTAGTTGAAGGGGAGAATGCTTCGTCGTCGAATGCCTCCAGTGATAGATGACTTCATCTGAGGCAAAGTGGGTCAGACTAATTTTTTTTAGTCATGGCCGGCTTACATACGAGTAGTTTTAGGTAGGATTAAGTTAGTTTTAGGAAAAAAAAATAAGTTAGTTTTAGGAAAAAAAATTATAAAAACCAAAAACTTTAATAAAAAAAAACAAACAAAATATATATACATATATTTATATATTAATTATATATATATATATATATATATATATATATGTGTGTGGTGTGTGTGTGTGTGTCTGTACGTATTATAAGTTAGTAGGTTAAGTAGATTAAGATTTATTTTTAGGTAATCTGTAGGCTTTTAATTTTAAGTTTTATAGAAAATTAAAAAAATGTCCATCTACTAAGTTTTTGCTTAAAATTTATTTTCTTATAAATATAAAAATATAATTCGACTGTAAGATACGTCGAAAGACATAGTTTAAGTGTTAGGTTTAACTTAGAGTGCCCGCATAGGGTCAGTAAGTTAGAATAAGATTATTTGTCAGTAATTTAAGCTAATTTTTAAGCATTTTTTTGTCTAGTATATAAGAGTAATTTAAGTGATAAAAATAAAAATGCATATACTCTGAAAAGAAAAACTGACCACTAATAAGCAAATACTTCCAAGGTGCGCCATCTTTTTTGTCGGATTTTTGGCAACGCTCTCTCTTATCGCTTCAACCAGTTCATTGGAACGTCTTAGTCGTTGATGACGATTTCCCACTGTCCCGTGTTCAATAAAATTCGAAACCAAACGACGAATAGTATTGTCAGACGGTGCTTGTTGGCTACGATATTTTCGACGATATGCACGTTGATTTAACACAACTCAACGACTATTTTCAATGTACAGCGTCACTATTTCAACGCATTGTTTCGGTATGAAGCGGTTCATAGTTGAAATTGTACTGAATTGACATTTAAAAAAACTGCCTACTCAAGTCAGTCGGTTGATAAAGTTATTCAATGTTTACATACCGGCATAAAAGATGCGCACCGTGTATACAATAATATATTCTTATTATATGTATGCTTAGAGTATCATTTATTACATTGATACATGCCATTGTTACATGAATAAACTATGCGCTATTATCATGAATTCATACTTAGAATGAATTTAATTATTCCATATCAAAATAATGGTCCGAGCTACTTGGTTAGCTACTCGGAACCTTCGGTTTTTTGATCAGGAGTCAGCCAGGTTTCTTTATTGATATGGAAGCCGCATGCTGGTTATACAAGTAGTTATATTATATTTCTGCAGCATGATTAAAATGCCTGTGTCCGTTTTTTTGAAATATGTAAGTCGTGAAATTGTTTTTTTTTACCGTATTAATAAAGATACCCTACTTGCCTAGCATGGTATTAAAATCGCTAAGGACGATATTTGCTTATAGGTTTTGTGGATGAGCTCGTAGAATCAGTCTTTGGTAAAGTCGTTTTTCTCCTCTGTTGGGGCATAAGGGTTTATGAGGATTATGTTGGCGACTTGAGACCTTATGCGATCGTCAAACGACCGCATATGTGTCTGAAGATCAAGGCTTGTACCCTCTATTTTGATCAGACTGCGAATTCTCGTCCGAATAATGCTCTGACTGCTATCTTTAAAATTCTCTACATATAGTAAATGTCACTGTTTTTGATACTCTGTTTGTTGTTACCATACCAACGCACTTCTTAGTTTGCGATTAAGTCTGTTTTTTAGCATCGAATGCAAGCGCTCTGTTAAGGATTCGAACATTCCATGTGCAGATCTGAAAATCGTTGTGCTTTAACCGTTTGGCAGGGTCGTCAACAGTGAATTTGCCATTATCATTATCGCCATTTGTTTTTTTATCTCTTCCGTATAGAGCGTAGGTCAATATTGTGATATTAGCCGTGCACGCACTTGACATTTTAGCCTGCATGATATCCCTTCATCTGGATCTGTCGTTTTATTCGGCCTAAAATAGGTCTTCAATTAAGGCATTGTAAACGAATGGAAGATCCATTCAACAAGCTTATAAAAGTGTTTCGAATTCCCTATTGCACCTTTCGCAATTGACAAATTTTTTTAATTAAAAATATTCAAAATCTTCTTGAGAAAGGCCCGTAACAGCTTTACAAATTTCACCACAAAAGGATACAATTGAAAGTGAAAATAGGAAAAGAGAAAATAACAAGCCAAGACCCATCAGATTACGCTTATCAAGGTGCTGAAATTCTCTCTAAAAACGAACTATATCGTTGTCTTCCCCATCGGAAACAAACAAGTATTGACGTTCTAGTATTAAAGAAATATGATAGATTGAAATAAATCGTCCAATCTGATTCATTATCTAATTAAGTCTCGTAGCAAGGTTGTCCTTTTAGATTTTGCGTGTACATCCTCCATTCAGCTAACCATGTTCGTGACAGAATATTTACCGGCAAAGGTCAAAGCGATAAGAACCAAAGTAACTTTGCTCCGACAGAGTACCCCGTCAGAGGTATTAAACCTATTAGTGTCAGAGCTGTTAAAATACGAGTGTTATTTGCCTCAGATAGGAGGTCCAAAAACAGAATTAAACCGTTTTCCAATCAACATGTCAAATTTAACCTGTTTTTGTTTGTTTTCTGATTTTATGTTGACCGCTGTCGTCATCGACTGTAGCAGCTTTGTCGATTTCTTGAAACATAGTTCATCTTGATTTCACCATGTAACAATAGCACTAAATATAGTATAGAAGAAAAAAACTTCAATATTTCGTTACCGTTATTAGAGCGGAAATGCAAATAAAGACGCCGCCATTAAAGCTGTTTGGTGTACGAGTACGAGTACATTCCTTGGAGCAGCTTAAGTCCCAAAATGGCTTTTATTTGCATTAAGTGGCCATTAAGAGCTAATGTGTTCTAATTTCCGTACGTGCTAATACGCAATCAAGATAACGGTGTATGGATATTGAAACAGTTTTCCGTTAAGCCGGAGTGGTGTACCTAGTACTCGTAGAATTTTATCAGAATTTTATTTTTTTTTCGTCCCCTCTATATGTATAAAATAATGGCTATTTCTTTAATTACATTTTTTTTTTCTTTTTTTCAGATCATGCGATACACAGAAAACACATTTCGGTGAGTTGATTAATAATTTCAATTAACTTGGTCACAGAATATAGTTAAAGTGGTGATGGATTGTTGGTGGTCAGTGTATAAGTGCGAATATAGGGGGTTATTTGTTAATTGTGACCATTTGCATTAGTGGTTGTTAGCAGAGGACGATATCACTATTCTATGGTAATTTTGATAAATTTAAAAGAACCTAATGTGGCTCAATTAATTTCGGTTGGGAAAGCAATTTGAAACTTTGTCATATTTATCAAACAAAAGGTTAGTTGTTAAATGGTTTAGTACCCAAATTTTAACAAGTTGCACACATATTGACAAATCTATGACAAATTTTGTTTCAGCGATATTTTAGAACATTTGAGCTTGTTTTGAGTGACACAACACAAGCCAAAATGGCTCAATGCCCTATTTTCCAAGCAGGTGAACCTGGGGCTCCACTAACAACACGGTTGTGGCTCCCTTCTGCTTGTGCGCGCCCCTCAAGGCGAAGTCTTCCTCTACTGCGTTATCCGTCCGGGTTAGATTCGAAGAATCTACGTGCCGAAACATTGGTGTACATTCACTCTACATGTCCTACCCATCTCAGGCGGTTGAGTAGGTCGATGTCGCCGTGCAGCTCGTATAGCTCGTCTTTGAATCTGATCCAGCAAAGCCCGTCACCGCAAACGGGGTCGAATATCTTACGATAAATTTTTCTCTCGAAATGACTGAGAATATCTTCATCCGCTTTTGATAGAGTCCAAAAGTAGGTGAGGGATGATCAAGATCTTATCTCCTCAGTTATGCGGGACAGACCCGCTTTCTTAGCCCAAAGAGGCAGGTTTAATTTTCAGGAATAATTCTTCGTTTATTTCTACTGACGTATTGTTGGCAGAATTGAGAGTAGATGCAAAACCCTTACCATCTCAAAATTACAGCTTTCGACTGTGAAGCAGTATTATCCGTTTAGTTTAGCAGTTCATGGACCCAAGGTCGTTGCCCTCGTTTGGTTTACTAGGGGTATCAACGGTAAGGTCCTCCATTTCCGATGTTTGTTGCTGTTTCGGAAGTTTTTGGTTTTCCAAAGTTACCCCACGCATAACTCCAAGCAAATAGGGACAGTTTCCTGGTTTTCACCCTGAGAGCAAGGTTCAGGATGCACCGATACCAGTAACTCACTTCTTTCAAAACCTCTGAGTTCTGATCTGATCTGAGTTCGAAATATTTTGAGAAGTAGTTCAGATAAGGCTTTCGCTAGTCTGGCTCCGATGTTCCGATGATTTGTTTAACATCTGAGAGCAATTGTCCATCACGTCAGTAAGAGATGCCTTGCTTGGTATATGCGTGCTGAAGTGCACCCGTTTGCGCTTGCGCTGTTGCAAGTCCAGCCACATACTGGTATATGTATACAGTTAGACTCAGCACTTATGATGTAATAGTGAACCATAACATAGCTATCCAGCAGCCACCACGTGGAGGTAATGATGAGATTTTGCCATATTAAATATCAAGCAAATGTATCGTATGATGATACCATCGCCGTTGCTGACGAGGAAATTGTATGCAGAGCGATAGGGATAGAACACCTTGTAGAAAGAAATTATTTCGGCTAAGCAGCTGTCTAGTTGAAGGGTAATTGTGAGCTCCAATATGATCAATGATTTGTAGGAGATTTGGTTGTTAAACTGCGGACAAACTGCCAATTTTACAACTGATAACTGATTTGTGCTCAGTTTGGTCCGCCGTTCTATCAGACGAGTAAATTAAATTACGCTAACTGGCGAAATTTGCATTATCGTCGATCTGAGCAAATAATTCGAATAACGATGGTTCGTTTTCGCACCATGCATTTTCCTATTGATAATAGACATCCACGTCGTACAGTATATACTGCTCTTGTTGCTGTGAAACGTAGCATTAAGGGGACTGCGGATCTGTCGGCTGGCCATCGCCCACAACAATTGAAAATATGCCCATCTACTTCATAAAAGACTGTGTCGAATAGCTTGCAGTTCATCCAATAATTAAAAACCGCTTGACAATCCTGTGCTTGATGTGTTCAGTGAATGGGCCGAAAACGAGAATGCTCTTGTTCCTCTGGTTCACCACAAAATTTTATTCAACGGTGCTTATTTTTGAATTTCTTCGCCAACAAATAAATTGCCGCATTTGGAGTGAAGAAAATTCACATTATTGAGACACCGTTGCATCAGCAAACTTTCACTGTTTGCTGTGCTTTATTGGTTGGCGGAATCATTGGCACATATTTCTATAAATATGATGCCTGTTTGAACGTTACATATTATGTCTATGAGAGTGTTATGGATCCATGATTACCAACTTTTTACCTGCTCAATTGAATGGCATTAGTTTGGAAGAGCTATGGTTTCAACAAGACTGCGCAATATGGCACACAGTGCTACTTCTTATTCGATTATGTTTTGTTGGCATTCATGAAATTTTCATTTCCGTCACTGTCAATTTTCTTTCACAAAAATCACTGTATGGTATATTGCAATGCGAATGTTAAGGCTAGATGAACGACAAAATGACATTTTCCTGATACAAATTCCTTCCACCCCATTTTGGATGTATGTGCGATATAGTTAACGCTTTATAAATCCTTCAGAAAAGACGAGCAGGCAAAGTAATGTTATACGGTATACAATAATTGGCCTTTACCTCATCCGGTATTTTTATCATAGGCGTAATGTAATAATGATTGGTGGAAGGCACGACTGGACGGAAAACAAGAAATGATACTGAGCGAGATAACCAGGGTCAAGAATATTTTTCGAAAAGTTTCGACAGGCATGGAACTTATAAGCCGAAAGTCGCCCGGCGAAATAATAATAAGTATTTCTTAAACGGGAATGATCTTAGTCGGCTTGCAGTTGTAGGGAAAAATCGATGATATGATTCAAAAGCCTTTCATATGTTTCGTATGCGTTTGAACTAATTTTTGAATTAATTTTTCCACTTCGTACGAGGAAACTCCAGAACATGCGTTGCAAACGTATCAACCGCTTCTTCAGGTATCGTTGTTTTCGCAATTTATTTTTGATAAAAAAATAACATCAGGGCTGTACAGTGACGGTGCTTAATGTTCATGCAATATTAAATGTGGGGGAGTGGAACTAATACCTAAGCATGCCATAATTTCACGATAGTCACATGACGATCTTGTCCGCACTGTTCCAGTGCAGCATCGATGTTTTCTGGCACAACAATGGATTTTGGATGATCTTTATGAAATTTTTTTTTTCTTTTTTCAATGCATTTTATTTTCTTACTAATTAACTCTTACATACTAACAAAAAATGCTTAAATGCTAGCTTACAATTACTTAACAGTCTTATACTAACTTACTGGCCCCACACAGGCACTCTAAGCTACTCTAAATACTTATATCTATGTCTTTCGACTTTACTTACATTTTATTTAGAATTATTTATATTGTATACTTAAGGCTAAGAAAAAATATTCGTTAAGAAAAAACTTAGCATATGGACTTTTTTTTATTTTTTTATAAAAATTTAATATCTAACTTAAAATAAATCTTACTCTACTTAACCTACATACACAAAACACACATAAACACACATAGACAATATACACAATCATATACATATGTCAGTATACACCTTTGTATATACTGACATATGTATATATTTCTTAGATGCTAACCTAAACCTATGTAAGCTGGCCATCGCTATTTACAAGAGAAAACAGATTGGTCAGCTCTGCCTCATTAGTAAGGCCGGTCCGTAATTGACGGAAATTGGAAACGACGACGAAGCATCTTCTCCATCATTCAACCACCAGAAACGCTGGTGCTGCCGAACGACATCCCTCTTATCGCGATTCCCCACCGCCCTACTGAACCGGAGGCGATCCACACAGCCGTGTGTGACGTCTCTGTTGTAGTTGAGTCGCCTGTCCCCAGCTGTCCGAGCGACATGGAAGATTAACGGCACCGCTGATCTATCCTGGATCAACCCTATCTGATCCATGTAGAGGAATGCTTCCGGTGGAACGAAGCCGTCAGAGCGCACACTCTCGTGGTAAAGGTAATTGGGGTAGTAAGCCCCAGATATCAGGTTATTCGTCGAGGTCATTGCTCTTGCAATGTGCCTTCGAGTCAGCTTAATTACGAATTTGTCCACTCGTATTAGGTTCGCCCTGAGATCTTTATGAAATTCGGAGCAAACGATGACCATGATTGAAAGCGGAAAGCCTGCGAGACATGGTGGCCCGGGATGGTATTTTATCACAAAAATTCCAATTGAGTTGATCGGCATTCTGTTGTTGAGTTAATCCACGTCGGATATTATAAAACCTCATCTCACGAAAATGAATTTTTCCAGTCTATGTAAAAAGCGTAAATAGCACTCGTATGACAAAACTTTATAAGCACTTATACCATTAAAAACGTCAAACTTTGTCATATTTAACGGATCTACACCGGTATTGCGATATCCGAACTTAGAAAGTAAGACAAAACCATTTTTGTGAACCAGATTTGTATTCTATTTTCTCCAAAAGCAAATTGCTTGTGTGTGCGTTTGAGTTTTAGTTCGTTCACATCCGGCATACTTTCAAATTCGTAATTTTTGACTATTGTAACAGGCCGCAGATTTCCTTAGAGCTTCTTAAGGTTTGATGGGTTTCCAGGTCGGAAAAGACAAAATGTCTTTTTGTTTGGGTGTATGGGTAACAAAAGATGAATTACTTCAAGCACAATACATTTTCTAGTTCAGGGTAGACACAAAGTTGCCTGGTACGAGATTATCAGAATATAAACGTTGACACTTTTTGGTGAGTGGATTTTAATATGAATTATTTGAGTCACTTAAGAGGTGGAGTAAGATATTGATGCACTTATTGCAAAAGAAAAGAAAGCTCTTTAATGAACATCGTGACCGACACCTAACCTATTCTTAATGACCTAAAGAGGTGATGGTTAAAATTGAGCTGTCAGGTGTAGCCTATAGAAACTCACGGAATTTCCGAAATACATAAAACCTGAACCCATAAAACGGGGATTTAAATTTTCCGCACTTAATATGATGACCCTTGCCGCAGAGGGAGGCACTGGATACTCTGTCTCACATGAAACCCCTCTATATCTTCAGCAAGGAAGTAGCAGCGACCACAGCTATTCGCTTTAAAGCGACAAAAAAATGGACAAATAATAAATTAGGAATCCGTACAGAGAACATCGATTACTTTATGCCCTAATATCCCTTCTAGATCCTTCTGGGAGGAAGATGATTTCATGGCTGACAAGTCAATCCACTTCTATACAGATGGATCTAAGACTGATAGCGGGGTTGGTGGCGGTGTTTTCTCAGATAAGCTTGATCTAAGCCCCTTTTTCTACCTTGTAAATCACTGTAGCGTGTTCCAGGCGGAAATTTTGACGATTAAAGAAGCTCTGTCTTGACTAAAGAAAAACGTAATATCTGCAAAGGATATCCGCATTTTATTTTTGAATAGTCAGGCCGCATGAAGTCCCTGGACTCAGTTCCACAAATACTAATACAGTCCTTGACTGCCGATCATCTCTTAGGGATATTGCAGAGCAGTTCAACCTTCACTTATGTTGGGTGCCGGGGCACAGAGACAATCCAGGGAATCGCTACAACTAATATTAAAGCTGCATGCTAACAAAAGAACAAACCTTAGGTGGACTGTTGGATCAACATGTCCAGCGACCAAATAGATCTGCCCAAAGCTGGATCTGAATCGTTCTAAGAGTTTGATCTTCCTAAATGGGAAACATCACAGCGCCATTATGGGAGTCATCACTGGACACTGCCATATAGGCAAACATGTAAGAAGGCTTGACCTGTTTACATATGGTTTCTGTAGAAGCTGCATAAACGAGGAGGAGAAAGTGAAAATGTTCCACCATGATGACGCTTTCTAAATATATGCTAGGATTTACCTTTATTCACACTACAGTAAGACTATTTCGAAACCAGTTATCTTTCAGTGCCTTTATCCAATTATTAGGAGTTATCTAAAGAGCTATCACGTCATTGCTTATGAAAGCGCTGTCATCGGCGAAAAGAAAAACAGTTTATCTGGACTCGTTAGTGTCCTGCTACGATAGAAAGTCTTGACCGGCTTTAAGAACTCTAACTTCAAATTTTCCTTTTATTTCGCTGGGTATTTGTCTCTCGTTTTAACATCATCGTATACAGGGTATCCCAGGATAGGATATCGCCGTTGGTACTCTGATCTAGCTAACCCTGCATCTCCATTACAGAAACCGTAAACGAAAATTATATCGTCGTATTCGCAAATCGAAAACATTTTTTCTTAAACATTTGCTAAACACTTTACTCGTTCACTCTTAATCAGTAAATAAAGTAACATCGGCACATTTCAAAAGTTGTCACCGAATTAAACAAAAACATTCCACAAAATAGCGAAAGATTTACCTTTGGCTTAATTCTCCAACTTTGTTTTACTTGTTAACTGACAGCTTTTAGTCAATTTTTTTTTATTTGAACACACTATTTATTTTGTGACCCGTTGGCCTGAATAAAATAGTGGTTTGCAATAACTTCCATTATTCGTATGTGGAAAAGTCATACATAAAAATCGTAAATAATGAAGAGGAGACAAAAGTTTTGATAAAAAAAGTTAACCTAAAAGTTGAAAAATTCGAGATAAATGCATTTTTCTAATGAAATTGGTCCAAAGACTTAAAATGCCATAATTTTGGCTGGCGTTCATCGAACTTTACGAAATTAGTATTAGTATTTTATGCACACTGAAATTCTCGTTCAAAAATGTGATCAACGGGGTGAAAATAGACCCCCCCTGCTATACAATTTTTTGTTCGCCTTAACTTCAGGAATCTTCAGTTATCAGAACGAAAACCTATATTGGGACACCCTGTATATCGGGAATCATTCTTATAAACACTTCGGGTATATAGTGAGATATTAACGCTTCCAAATACTATCTTTCCCTCGCCTGGTCTTCAATGTTGTATGTTTTTCTACCGCTTTTCGATTGCTTGTGGCTTGTGACGGTACCTCTTCCAATTTTGAATACAGTGCTGCTCCTCCTAACGTAAGTTCTTCGCCTTTTCTTCAACTGACGACGGTTTTCGTTGCTGCTAACACACTAGTGGCTATACCAAGTTAGCATTCAAACTTTTTGCCCACAGTTTTGCATTATCCTGCATAGACGGTAATCTATCTGGGTATCTGCCTGTATATACAGGTTTAGGATACAGATATTTTGGGATCTGCTTCGTTGGTTCACATTATGAAAAAAATCGTATGGGAGGGGGTCTATCATCAACACCTATTGAATTACAGGGTGTTTAAAAAAGTTCCTTCAGAGAATTATTTACTAAAAATCATTTAGTTGTAACGTTTAGTGTATTAAACTCAGAGCAATCAAGCTGGGTTAATAAAGAAAGATCTGTTTTAGCTGAATATCTGGCCGATTGTGAACTTGACAGGCATGAAAAATACTCTGATAGGGCATACCTGGTGATTGGTGCAGAATCTCACGGCTTTACGTAGTACATGCCGTAGGAACGCTCTTTTACGTGATGTTAATTCTTTATTTTTGCCCAGACCTCATCTTGTTCGGACGGACGGAGTTCATGTCCTTCTTGAATTGTTCATTCTGACATCGTAATATTCTGACGATCGTTTATCGGCCAAGACAACGTCAAACGATCGTCAGAAGTAGTTCATGCTAATTTTCAATACCAACTGTAATATGAGACATGCGTCCGTACGGTATTTGTTTTCTTAGAAGGTACAATTTATTTTTTGGGAGAACTTCTGATCTTAAAATTACCAAATATGGTCCTAACATTATGACTACGGCATTGCTCATACGTCTTGCTAGGAGCTCGCTGAAGCAATGTTGGTGAATTTAAATTTGATTCAAAGAGGTCAATTCCATAAATCATTTGGATGGTAGAGATATTACCTTTGTATCGGTGTGTAGTCTTTGCTCATTGTTTGTCCCAATGTATACTGCTAAGGATTCAATCATTTCAACTGCATAGCCGGTGCTCATGTTGCGCACGTCCGATCGTACAAGCGTCTTTCATACTTAGCATGCTGCGGAACGGCGGTGGTTATTGGATTTGATTTGACTTGACACTTAAATACTAGATTTACAATACAATTAACAAAATTAACTAATAGCTATACTTAAAAACTAATGGGTTGGGAAATTTTTGCAAAGGTAGAAATCGAAGAGGGTTTGGATACTGTTAATTTCCCGTAGCATACTAGATATTGGTTCTAGGAATCCATAGTGTATTCGGTGAGGAATGAGTCTTTAGATTACGTGTGGGTTGGTGTTAAGAGAGATTAGTCGAAGTAAAGAGGGGCTGTCGAAGCTATCAGCTAGTATGTGATGGACAAAGAGAATGTCAGCAACTTTCCGGCATACAGAAAGATGCTGTAGGTCTATACGTTTCAGTTGATCTGCCTACGGTGGTAAATTTAAGTTATCAGTTCAGGGGAGCCCTCGTAAAGCGAATCGGAGAAACCTGCGTTGTGCCGCTTTAACGAAGAGGTCGAACAAAGGTTATAAAAACGAATCTTGTAACATAGGGGTTGGAGAATTCCTTAGACCAGAGCTTGATAAAACAAAGTGGGGAGTTGGCTTTATTTATGATGTCTGTCAATATGGGAACGAAAATTGAGTTCTCTATTACAATTACTAAAGAAACAGGTTGATTAAAAATTAAATACGAACGAGTAGAAGTTGAGAAGCGCTTATGAGTGTCTTAGCGACAGTCATACTGTAAGTTGTACATTTTTTGTGTACATTTTTAAAAATTCGGCTGCCTAGCTTTGACAATTTACTTCTTACTACGGTCTTGTCACCGTCAATGTATTATCAATGGGTGCCATTGATAACTTTTCATTTCAGGGATTTGCTGACTCAATCCCATCTGCTATTGTCAATGATATCTTCAATTTCTCGAAAGGGACATCGTCCATCAGCTGGAATTGAAAAGTCATTTTAATTTCGGTCACCGCCAAAATCAACAATTTGTTGAAGAAACTCACTGCTACTCATCAGGCAGTTATGTACTCGTATAATCCGAAAAAGTAACTAAACCAAATTGAACTAATATAAATATCTTTTAACCTTTTACCAGGTCAACGCAGTTCCAAGAGTCATCTTCTATCCATATAGACAAGTTTATCGGTAAATACCTCATTCAATCGAAAGCCTCCTACAATAGAAATGGAATTTAATTAATCAAATATGATTACTAGTCTTATACAGTTCCCTTATTCATGTCCTTGTAGTATGGATGTGTAATCAGTTATTTGTTGCTTATTCGGAAAATGCCTATTTGTAGATTAACGTCTGAGCCCAAAGGTGTAGGTCCTCTAAACGTAGGTTCACATTCATCAAAATTTTCACCTGTCACCATACGAAATTTGAACAACTCGGCTCGAGCGATTCCAACGAAAACGCAACCCACACAACCGTCTACTCAAACCAATAACCATCCTTTAGTTAAATACAATGAACAATGTATTTCCGTTTTTCGGTAATTAAGCTGGACTCCATTAATCAAATTAGTTTCCACCTACGCAAGCCAACACAGAAATTGAGCCGAGTAAATTATTGAAGTACCAACTTCCCTCTCCTTCCATCCGCTCCACCTTGGAATTGCGGTTGGCAGTCTACTTAAGAATAGTGCGATGAAAATTAGAATAATTCTACGTCCGCAAACATTATCATTCCGTATAATTACGCGCCCACTTAATTGTCTAAGTCCAAGTGTGTTGCTGTTGTAGTGGCTGGCCAAACAGTTAATCCATACAAATCAGGAATCCCAACATTCAGGTCAAATCACATTTTTTCAAGAGTCGTTAGGTTGATCTAATTATAAGTTCGGTAGACGAGAGTTTGAATATCAAATTTGGTCATTACGATTGACAGTCCTTTGTCACTTAGGTCATTGAATGAGGTTTTCTGGGAATCGAATACGTCCGAACATGTGACTGCAGATGAAGGTTTGTGGAAGTTTACAAATTTAAAATGTTGTTCTTCCTGTAAAAATTTAGAAAAAAGGGATTGATTCGAGATTCAAAAGACAGTGAGAAAAACTTCCAAAGGAGGAAAGAGTTTTGAATGAAAAAGTTGTTGTGTTTCCATTAAATCCAACTTAGACATTTACTAAATGTTTATACATTAATAACTCATTTTTTTTAACCAAGAACTTCCTCACCAGAGGGACCTTCCACAAGCTGCTTTATGTTGCCAAGTCCTGATTAATCAATGTCTATTTCCATCATCCACAGTGACGACTTCATTAGTGCTTATAGCCCTACATATCCACCCCATCTTCATTATCCGATTAGTACTTTTTTTTTTTTTTTGACCAAGATTTGACAGCGAAGTACCAAAACAGCTATCAAAAGTCACCTTTCATTCCGTTTCTTTAAAGATTTTATGTTTAGAAGATAAAGCAGAACCTTTCATCTTTTGTCGTCCTCTGCTTTTGCCTCTCTGGTTGGTTGGATCCGAAACCTTTTCGAGACGGAGCGCTAGTGTCCATGCGTTCAAGGTGAATTTGCAATCAAAGACGGGTCGAATCGCTGTATAACCCGAACAGTTCACTGTTAAAAAATTAGATTTATCGTCCGTTATTGCAAATAAATCACTCGAAGAATTTCTTCTCGAAGCGGCCGAGAGCATTTCCATTCGCTATCGATATTGTCTAAGCCTCTCCACCATAAATTTCGTCTCTATAAATGCTGTATATGCAGCGTCAAGATCGCTGCAAAGCTGGTGAGTATCGATTAGGAATTCTTGAGTTTTTTCCAAGATCTGCAGGAGTATTAAAATTTGGCCGAATGTGGACTTCCCTAGTCTGATACCACACTGATGTAGACTAATAAGCTTTGCTAATGGAGCGTTTTAGATGCTAACACATAATGGTAAATAAGATTTTGTATGCTATGTTGAGGAGATTTAGTCGTATGCCTCTATAGTCGGCGCAGTTGAGTAGGTCTCCTTTTTTGTGGATCGCGCAAATGGTGCTAAGATTCCATTCATGCTACACCTTTCTGACCAGATTTTAAAAATGAGTTGGTGTATGCTTTCCACAAAGTCATTTCCAGTTGCTTTGAATAACTCGACCGGTAAGCTGTCAGATCCAGCAGGCCTCCATATTTCCATATTCTTAGCGCCGTTGTGACTTCAGGCCAAGAAAGTCCACCATCGACCAAATATCCACATTGCACTTACGATCCATAAGCTAATGAAATATCTCGGAACATGAAAACTTCTCAGTGACCGGGAGTATAGCAACAGTTTTCATAGCAGCAGGTCCACTGGTGATTTGATGGCATGTCTCACCGAAAAACGGAACCAACGTGTACATGAATCTGGCGAAAGCAAGATAGTTGCACTTAATTTTTCTAACTCATTTGACAGAGTTTGCCATCAGGCTCTTTTGTCGAAAATGTGTGCTTTTGGGATCGATGACTCTCTTCTTCAATGGATTAGAAATTACCTCTCGGAACGTTCAATTCAATTTGTCTTGGGTGGTTTGAAGTCTGATATTCACATAATAAATGCTGGTGTGCCCAGGGCTCCGTTCTGTTTCCGAAACTATTTTCAATATTCATTAAAGGTCTCTTG
Source organism: Volucella bombylans (assembly GCA_949129095.1). NCBI lineage: Eukaryota > Metazoa > Arthropoda > Insecta > Diptera > Syrphidae > Volucella > Volucella bombylans. Next base: position 138,324,759 of record OX422140.1, read on the forward strand.
TCTGCTACTTCTAATCCAATATATTCCTTTCGTGACGACAGAACTCTCTGCTTTTCATATACGTTCCTGAACTCGCGCTCCTGGTCTTTGCCAGTAGAACGAGAACGGCAGCGTATGTTAAGCTCATTAAATGGGGTGGCCGTGGTGTAGTGGTAGTAGCAAACGCTTCTCACTCGGAGGGTCCAGGTTCGAATCCTGCCCATGGCAAACTCAGACAAAAAAATTCTGCGTGTGAAGGCATAACACTGACACGTAGATTTGGCTGTTATATGAGTTTCAAGCAATGAAAAAAATACTGGGAATTATATCTCGAATCACTCTGAGTGAAAAAAAACTCTCCGTCCTATTCGGACTCCCACCCCTGGAGAGCAAACATAGAAACCAAACACACCTGAGTTTCAAACCACTACAAAAACAATTTTCCTTTCTCCTCCTTTTATCTTTCCGCCCGCGCCCTGGCAACAGTAAAAGGGTATCAACCCCTTAGGCGCGCGTAAATTATAAAAAAAAAAAAATTCCGATATAGACAGCATAACCAATTGGGGAACTACCAGCAGAGTGGAAATTAATGCTTCCAAAACTCAATCCTGTCTGCCGTCATTAAAGCGAAATTTAAATACCCAGCAATTATCCATGCATTATGCACTTGCATCGTTGAAACCGAAAAACTTTCCATTCTCGGTATGTCTGTCAATGACAAATAACGTTGGAATGACCACATATTTGATGTCGCTAAAAATGCTGCGAAATTCCTAGGTTTCCTTAAGCGATGTAAGAAATACTTTACCCCCTCTGATCTACCCTCAATATACAAGGTGGCGCAAAATTAATCATCCAATTTTGCTTTTGAATTACTTTTATACTAAATAAAAAAAATGATTTTGAGTGATGGAAATCTTTATCTAGACCTTTAAAATTGTTCCTGTTAAGTGGAAAAGATGATATCCGCCAAGTGGCACCCACCAGTGTTGATACACATTTATGCCCGTTTTATCGCATTTTCCATGACTTTCCGTTTTCTCATTCCTATCGAATATTCTGGTTAAGGGCTGCAATTATCTTGGACTTGTTGGCATAAACCCGCAACTTCAAGTAGCCCCAAAGAAAGAAGTCTGGGATGGTTAAATCGGGCAATCTTGCTGGCCATACCAAATTTCCAAAACGGGAGATTACGCGACCAGGAAATGCTTCCTTCACAATATCCATTGTGGCTCGTGCTTTCTGTGTGGTTGTACCATTTTGTTGAAACTACATGTTCACCAAGCCCCTCTCATCCAATTCCGGCAGTAAGAAGTCGTTTATCATGGCCCTGTAGCGTTCGTCAGTAACAGTGACCGTATTGCCGATGGAGTTAAAAAATACGTCTAAATCACACAGCACCACACAGTGGTTTTGAGTGGATGTAATGGCTCTTCGTGCATCACACGCGGATTTCCAGTATCTCAGAAACGAATATTTTGCTTATTTACGTAACCGCTTAAATATACTTTCCAGTATATTTCTTGGAGTTGCCGATAAGATGGTTCAGCGATTAACTCTCAGGAGACGTCTGTCTTACAATACAAAATCCAACAGGCGGCGAATTATTCGTACTCCCGGTGGTTGTTTGGCTTACCAATATGTGTAAAAGAACAAGACCGTCCCAAAGTGCGGTCAATGTAAAGACAAGCTAAAGGCTATCCGGCCAACTCGCCCATGTGAACGCTCTAGACTGTCGAAACGCCGAAAGACAGTTCGTTGCACATACGGTGGTGTTCTTTGCAACGGATGCCTACGCGAGCGTATCATTCATGCCTTCTCTGTTGAGTCGAGTAGCTAAGCGCCGGAATGTTTACCTAGTTCTCACGACGCGATTAGGAAATCGACGTCGAAATTCACGCTGCGCTAACATCACCGACCGATTATTGGTCAAAAACATCGACACAATTAGTCCACGGTCTTGCGGAGTATAGCGCTCCATTGCTTGTCTGTGTGTTTACTGCAGCTGTCTAGTTCACAAATGTCAAATATGATTGACGTACAACGCCATTTGCAAAAATTATACCATCTTCCGATAGGGTGATTGATTTTGCGCCACCTTCTATAAGGCATTCATACGCCCAAAATTGGAGTACAATGCTCACATCTAGTTAGGTGCTCCAAAACATCTCTGCACCTGCTAGATAGGATTCAAAACCATGAAGTAAAACTCATAGATGATGCTAATATCAGTCAATCAATTGACATCCTCGAACACCGACGTAAAGTCGTTATTTCCCCCACCAGTACTAAAATTGCCAGTAGCACTCCGCCTCGCTATGAATGCTCATCAGTATACTAGAAATATCGTGATTCGTTCCTATGCCGGAATGCCTTGCCGGTCTCTGTATTTCCTGGTCGTTATAACTTATAAACATTTAAAAGCAATGTACGTCGGTACCTCTCTTTTCTTCCTTCCTAAATTTCCTTCGCCAGCGCTGTGTACAAACACTTTGAGTCCCAGATCTACTCTATGGCTCAGAGGCATGGACTTTATCAAACGCGGATGAGGTTGTTCCTGGTTGCTGTGAGAGAAATATTCTTCGGTTGATTTTTGGTCCCGTCTGCATAGACGTTGAGTGGAGGATGAGATATAATGACAAACTGTACGGGCTATACAGCGACAGCGACTTGGTCAGAAAAATGTTGGTCCAACGATTGAGATGGCTGGTTCATTTAGATCGAATGGACACCAATGCTCGGGTCCGAAAACTTTTTGAAGTCGCGCCAGAGGGACGGTGCAGTAGAGGCAGACCGCGGCTCAGGTGGAACACAAAAGTGGTAGGTGACCTCAACCAATTTCGCGTGAGACACTGGAGGCAGCTAGCTAAAAATTATGCTGGCGTCTTGTGATTGCAGCTTTTCTACATTTTAACTTCTCTCAGTAGTTCTTTTCTATTGTGGCGCTCGAAAAATCCGCATTCACACTTTGATTACTACAATGTGGTGATCCGATTAAATGCTAGCTAAGCGGGACGTTCGGATGCCTAAAATACTCGAGGCATGCCTTACGTAAATTTTATTTAGCGTTTCGTTTAGCGGAGATGGCTATATCCTCTTTTGTATGTTGAGATAAGGAAATAGTGATATTTCGTCCCGTCGTAAAGTCAATTAACCTAAGTCCGTTGCCAGACGTGGTTTAGTATAGGCTATGCTTACAAACTGCACCTACAGCGGATCGCTGTGAACTGGGAGTAAACCCCCATAAAACTGAATATGAAATTCCAGTCATATACCCTCCCTCAATCAACGGCACCAGCTTAGTCTTTTCGGACACAGCGTGATATCTGTGACTTATTTTTGATAGAAAACTAAACTGAAAATCTAATATTCAAGAAAGAGTAAGGAAAGCTACAGTATCTTTATTCTCTTGCAAAAAAAACTATTGGGAACAGATGGGATCTTCAACCGCGCATTACCCACTGGCTACACGTCTTAGTTATAAGGCCAATGTCACCTACGAGGTGGTTATCTGATGGATAGAAAATACAGTCAGCTTCAGCAAAGTAAGCAGAGTCCAAAGGAAAGAATGTCTGAAAAAAAAGCGGAGCCTTACGTATTACTACCACCGCCGCACTGGATATTCTGTTCTACCCGACATCCTTCGGTATTTTCAGCAGGAAAGGGGTTACTAACACAGGGGTTACTACTAACCTTAAAGTTACTACATTGTGGACAAATAGACTATTTGGTCAGTCTAGTATTCCTATTCCTAATACTCTAAAAGATTCTCTAAAATTGAGCGTAGCCGAGCTGACCATGACAAATTTTTCAACTTTGCCTTCTTTGTCTGTATCTTAACCACCTTTCCTTCCTCATCTACTCAACAATTTTCCTCTTATTATACATTTAACTACCAAAACGTTAAAGGTTTGCGCCCTAAAACTCGATTTTTTTTTTCTAAATCTGATTTAAGTGTGTCAGTCGAAGAGTGTGAAGCTAACTACTAGTCAAAGCTTTTACTGATTAGTTGACACGTCTCTGGATGAGTCAAAAATTAATTTTGACCAGCATAAGCCGCTCGATCCAGTCATACTGTCAGTGAATTATCTCAAGCCATTTTCATCAAAGAAGAAGACACATTTGTCTTCCCTAAAAAGTTGCTAACACTGAGCCCTTAATGTATTTGTGCTTTATAGTTAAAACTCCTTGCAATCAAGTCCCTTCAACTTAGGTTTCATCACAGATTACCGTTCATTTAGTACACGCCTAACTTTGCACATAAAACTTCTGCCTTCCGGAGTTGTTCTATTCTCTCAATTAGCAAGGGGAAACTTAAATTTAAATTCGAATTTGAACGCTAAGTGCACAAAGTAAACGAACACCATATCATATGTACCTATTGTCGGTCGTATCCGTGAGTAAAGTAGATAACGCCAGTTACCAAAGTGAAACCCAACACAACACGTTCGAAAACCTCTCACCAGGGATTAAATAATTTTCTTCACTAAACCCTTTTTGAGCAGAAATCCATTATTCATCGAAACTTAAATCGCTAGGACCTAACTCCAACACACTTCATCTCGGTTTATAACTGAAAGAACAAGCTCAAGGGGCTGTTCCCGCTGCAATAAAGTTCTTCGTGTCCAGAATTTCCTTATAAACTACCTACTTCCTGTGTCCCCGGTCTAAACTCCACAATCTTCAATGGAAATCTTCAAATCAAAGCTTGATGCTAAAAACTTTTCCCCTCACAATTCATTAATCTTGCTAAAGTGTATGTACTCATACACTCACACACTATGCAATAAAATTGAGCCATCTTCCCTCATCTTTATCTGGCAATGGGAAACCTTCTTCTGGATTCAGAAAATGTTTGAATTACAAATTGTGTTGGTCATGTGGGTGGCATGAGTTGTAGAAAAGTTTGTGGCCTATGAACTCGGGCCAGAAGCTGGAGCACTAGCCAGTCCGTCGACCAGTTAGTTGGCCCTTCGGTCTTTCTGTCGTTCAGTCTTTGGGACGTACAATCACTAGTGTTAACAAACTCTTGACGTAGTTTTAAGTGATTTAAGTTTGCAAAGCAATTATAATAATCCAAGATATTATTACATCACTTTTAGCAATTATTATTGCTTCATCCTTGAGGATGAATTTTCAGCTTGACGTAGAAGTGAATGCAGTACAAACCTGGCACAGTTTGTGCCAATCATAGACACTTTGTGTTCTGCGATGGAAGTAAAGATTGTAGGAATACACAGTTTTCTCTACTCCGAGTACTGTGGCATATGAATGGATTACGCAACAGATTCGCAGTAGTTACATACTTCAGTTTGCAAATTTAACTAGGATCAGAATGTTGGAAATTTGGGACAGTTTACCTACATAAGGAATACTACCCGGGAATACGACGAGTACTTTGTTCCGAGACTCTTGCAACTCGAACATCTAAATGAAGTACTACTCACCTGATAAATAATTATTATTAATGGTTGAGAGGCAAGACTATGTGAGTAGAGAGTTTTGATGGACCTTTAAGACTTTAGTACAAAATTTACCCGATCTGGTAACTTGGAAGTTTACAGAGCGCAAGAATCACTTCATTAACTTAGGATAGGATTGACCAAATACTAAAGTGTCACGTTACTGCCCATTACTATACCACTGACAAGTGATGAGTGGATTATCACCTCCCAGAGTCATCTGTTTGTCCGTTGATAGGATCTCTTACAATGTTGGGGAAATTAAGTTATAACGTAGTAGTAGGCACCAGTTGGACAATATTGCCTTTGGAATAATTTTGTTATTCTAGTACAGACGCAGTATCTATTCTTCTTTAAATAAAACACGGGTACTATAAATTATCTGGCAGCACTCACATCGACGAAGTGGGATACTGTCACTGTGGGTTACTATTTGGATGCGGATTTGTTGTAAGCGGCAGATTTAGGCAAGAAGTCTTGAGCTTTCGACACGTGAGTGAACGCATTATAACAACACGTATCAAAGGTAAATTCGCTAATATCAGAGTTATATTCACTCACGCCCCAACAGAGGAAAAGGACGATGCTACCAAAGAAAGTTTTTATGAGGTCTTATACAAAACCTATGAGCAATGTTCGATGTATGACGTTAAAATTATCCTAGGCGACTTTAATGCCAAAATTAGAAAAAAGAACATTTTTGGTAGTATAATCGGAAGACATAGCCTACACGACACCACGTCTGGAAACAAACTTAGGCTAATCGATTTCACTGCGGGACGTAGCGTTACTATTGTAGTATAATAATAAGTAAATAGGTGTGAGAGGGAGGTGGTGTGTCAAAAAAAATTCTCACATTGAAACAGCGGTTGGCATGCTTGCGCATGCATGGCAATTAGCTCGTCGGTGGGGGGGTACTTGCTGCTTTTCTTCTGGTCTACAAAAAAAAATCATGCCAAAAGATGTTTACAGATATTCTCACTTTTAAGAGGTGAGACGAGGGAAGATAGAAAAAGGGGCTTAGTTCCTGCGTTTTGAATATGCATAATAAGGCTATTGTAAATATGGTTCGAAATTTGGGTAAGAAATATAAAAGAGGTATATAAATCAGCTTGTCCTTATTGGTTTAAGGAGAAATCCTACAATTGTATCCGGCTCATAATATTGAACTATAATTGCATAAATTACAAAAATTCTGGATTGTAGGAAGATTAACTCTAACGATCATCCTTCACGAACACTAATCAGATCGCATATCTCAACAAACGAAATATTTATTAACTCATGATTATATGAAAACTATTTTGTATTTAAAATAAAATTCTTTACACTCGATTTCTGGTTACCTAAGTTTAAGTATATGTGTATGTAGGTATATGATTCACTTCATTTGTTAGATATAAGATAATATATTAAGTAAGTTAAAATTATGTAGTTATTAAAGTAAGTATAAGTATATGAATATAATGTATATGTGTTTATGACATCAAGGTAAAAAAAAAATTTAAATTATTGTCTATATCAAAAGCCAATGAATTAAGTTTTATAAGCAAAGTTTTGCATGTTCATGATGTTCCTCCAGCGTCGAAATTTGTGCACAAATCCCAACCTGCTTTGATTTGTTTGACAAAAAGGTTATAATAATTTACGTTAATTCTTAGGCTTTTAAAATTTGTTACAGTAGAGTAAGTAATAGGTAAGGTGGTTTTATCAAATTCACAAATATAGGTTAATTTAGCTTTTTTATAGATTAAGTATTGTAATTATAAGAATAATTATGAATAGGTATACACATACATATGTATTCAATTAAAGAAAAGTGAACAGGTAATTTTAAAGAAAATCATCTTTAACATTAAACAGTAACAAACTGAATGATTGATAACGGAAACTTTGCATGAATCAAATGAAATGAATAATTGAATTGATTTATATGTCGCTTTGATTGCTAATATTTGATCAAGCTAACTGTTTCACTTGCTGTAGATCACAGCACCAAGCATTCGCCTTTATATGATATGTATAGGTTAATTTTTCTAGCGTTTTATTGCAGGCTAATTTTTGATGTTTGTAATATTTGTTGAATTTTTGATATATGTATGTATTTCGTTCGATGTGTGATATGCGTGCTTGAGTGCGTTTTCCCTTTTTTATGTTGTGTTTTTGTTATTTAACATTTTGTAAATTCTATCAGCTTATAGGAAATGCGGATGACATGCGGTAAAATGTGGAATATTAGTCGCGTTACATTGGGCCTCTAGGTAACTGTTTCCTTCTGAGTGGGACACAGAAGTACCGTATGGGTATTCCTTACCATTGGTCATCCGCAGTTTTCTGCAGAAATACAGAGATTTTATTAATTTAATAATTGACCAAATGGAATTACATTTTTACTTGGTTTGATAGATTTGCTTCTCAAAATTAATTAATTTAGACTTATTTTATCTGTATGCAATCACTTCAACAATCGGTAAAGTATTATACAAAAAAAAAGGTAAAAAATTCACTTTTCGATCTTCTGTACTAATCGAGTTGGTCTGAGCAAAAGAAAGATTTCCACACAAGCTTTGCTTTAAGTACTTGACACTGTATACTAAATTTTATATAATTGGTATAAACAAAGCTATGTTCAGGGATCAATTAAACTACTGATTCTTAGCAACATGTTGCTAGTGAGATGGTGAGTTCACACAAAAGTTGAAGTTTTTTAGGTTTGCTTTATTATTATTTAAAAATAAGAAAAATCACATTTCAATGGGTGTACGCCACACTATAGCAAGCACACGATTGCCTCACCTCAATATTCACAAGGGAACATGACGGACACTAGATCAGCAAACTGTCTACCAGATTGATCATGTTGCGAACGTCTCCTCAAGTATTTTAGACGCCCGAACATTCCGAGCAGCCAACATGGACTCGGACCACCTAGTTGCAGCCAAGGTACGTCTACGGATATCTCAGACTCCACAACAACGGGGAAATACAATGAGGAGATCTAACGTTGAACGCTTGCAATCGCAACAAGCTGCCAATACCTTTGCCGATCGTGTATTCCTCAACCTCTCGAGAACTCCTTTGCAGCCAGCATCAAGTTCTGAAGACCAGTGGCCTAGATGCTGAGAAGCCATCAGAAATGCCGCAACTGATGTGCTGTGTTTTACCCGCCCACCACCATAAAACCACTGGTTTCATGAAGAATGCCGGCAAGTACACGCAGAAAAACAAAGCGGCGCTACATAAAAGGACGAGAACGGCTCTTGAGCTCTACGCGCACAAGAGGAGGGAGGAACGTCGGCTTCTCCGGAGAAAAAAGAAAAAGGATGAGAAGCGCGCGATCGAGGAAATAGAGAAGTGAAACCAAAAGTCCGGAAGTTTTACCAAAAGGTAAAAAGAACGTATCAGGGTAATAAGACCCGAACGGAAACCTATAGAGATGAACAAGGAAACCTCGTAGTACGAGTCACGGTTGGTGCTGAGGATATGGACAAAACTATTTCTGCAGACTTATAAACGGCGTAGACGGCACAAATTCCGCTGTCAATCAGAGCGAACCATTCAATATTGACGATGGAAATCAAGAATTTAGCCCACCCGACCAAAATGAAGTGAGGATAACAATATCTAAACTGAAGTCGAACAAGGCTGCCGGGCCGGACGGCCTACCCGTCGAACTATTTAAGGTAGCGGGAGATGACTTGATAGAGGGCATACACCCACTTATTTCCAAGATTTGGTTGGATGAATGTATACCCGATGAATGGAACCTCAGCATCGTTTGACCGGTTCACCGGTTCACAACGTATATGCTGTCATCCAAAAAGGGGCACCCAACATCGACGAATCAGCCAGAAGGGAACTTTGGCTATCTTGGCTCTGTTATCACATCTGAAAACGACATCTCTTCAGAAATCAAACGGAGAATAACGCTTGCCAATCGCTGTTTCTTTGGGCTGAGAAGGCAACTATTACTCCATAGGCCCTCTCCCGAACAACAAAGAAAACTCTGTACTTGAACTCCCAGTCTTGCTCTATGATTCCGAAGCATGGACCCTTTTTAAAGCGGATGAAGATGTCATTGGTCGAGAAAAATTATTCATAAGATATTTAGTCCCGTTTGGGTTGACGTGTTCTGGAGGAGCCGATTTAACGATGAACTCTAGGAGCTGTGCAGTGACATCGACCTGGTCAAAAAACTGCGCTTTGGGAGTTTGAAATGGCTGGGACAGTCAGCCAGAGTGAATGAATGGACAATGCAGGGAACCTAGGAATGTTGAAAATAAGTTAATATAAATCACATACGAATCTTTAGACTTAACGTTTAACCAATGGCAAAAGTTTTGCTGCTTGAAAAAGATATCTTCAATGTTGCATATTATTTCGCTTCCTTGACTGATATCCGAATACTACTTTAAAGTAATGAAAGCCGTAGCGGCTACTTCCCTTCTTGGCTTCGGTGTAACTGTGACTTTCTCTTCGACAGATTCATCGCTTAATATTTCATTGACAAGTTCTTCTTCATTTATTTCTCCAAAGCAGTCATTGTTTCATCATTCTCACCCATCATCACTCTTTTGTTTGTTGGACTCCAATATGAGAACACCATTTCATTTTCCTTCCTTTAAAACTCCCTAGATAAAATAGAAAATTATTTTAAAAAATTGCCCATGTAAGCATATTCAATCGCCAAGACTTGTTTGTGGATTAAAAATTGCCTGTACTGGGTGTTAAAAGAGTGGATGAGACCTGTTCCAATGACAAATATTCAAAATTTGAATAATTGCGAAGGAAAGCAATATCTTACCCTGATTCAATGTTAGAGACTTGTAGTGCAGGGTGGCAAGGAACAAAATTTCGATGTTGCTTGGTATGAATTGTTTTCTTTTTCTTTCCAAAATTTTCACCTAATTCTCTTATTATTCCACACCGTAAGGTGCTGGTTATCTGGGCTTTATTATTGAATTTATACGCTAGAGGGCTTTGTTTTCCTCGAAAACATCGTAGCTGCTTATATTTCTCAATTGAAAAGACATATTTATCCGAACCTGTTGCATTGTAGATAAAAAGCAACGTCATCCGACCTTTTGGAATTTTTTGTTGGGATATAATTTTATTAGCTGGTGCATTCGTTCCGCAAGAAGGAACCATTTACATCAAGTTGGTCTCATCCACGTTGTACAATAGATGCCATCAAGTTCGTTTACTAACTTAATAACTAACTTAACTGTAAGGATTCGTGCTTTGAGTTGATCAATAACTGCCACATCTGCGAAACCGCTATCGCCATGAATTAAATTCAAAAACATTTTATACTAGAATTATTTAGTTTCTTATATCCCTGTTTTTCTTACAAACGTTTTTATTATATGTCTTTTAGGCGAGTTTTTCTTATATGAGATTTTCTAATATCCGTCACCGACTGTACTCGTAATTCACTTTCTAAACAATTTTTCTTTTGCCTCCTTAGACTAATTGTGCGGTTTTTCCGAAACAATTTACAAATTATTTTATTGTTCTTACTGGATGACTTTGCTTTGGTACCTCATTATCGGCATTACTGAATTCCTTATATCTCTTTCTGTACTTTCTCACAAATGCATCTGATATTTTTAAATGTTTTTTCCTGCCGACTTAAAACTCATTTGCGGCCCTTTTAGATGAGTAACTAAGAAAACACTTTCGAAACGCTTTTTAAAATGCGGAATGAAATGAGGAAATGGAAAAAATGGCGATCGGCAATTAAATGCAGAAAATAAAATTGCTGTTTGTTTATTCTCTCCGAACATATTTGTGATCACTGAGCAAAATAAACTTATTGCAGTATAAATATCGATTAAATTTTGGTACGAAAATTGCCAATGTCTCTCGGTGAGGCTGAGAATAATTTTTTTCTGCTTCACTTAGACTCGACAATGCGAGAAGTACAGCTCCTATGCCTTATATGCTAGCATCGCATAAAACGACTATATTCTCGTTCACATCAAAATTAACCATAAGTTGGTTTCTCAGTAATAAATCCTTACTACTTTGGAGTGCTCGTTGGCATTCATCCGACCAAGTGAATGAATATTTACGTAAAAAATCATAAAGTGGTTTTAACTGTGATATTAATTGTGGCATGCATCTTCCATCGAAATTAAACAATTATAAATATGACTTTAAACTACTCGTAGTTTCAACATACGGAGTATGCAGATATGATTTTTTTCTTTGCAGACCTGATGCCCTAGATATTCTAAGTTTTCTTTAAAAAACTCACTTTTTTGCTCATTAATTTAAACTCGATATGAGTTCAGTCTCCTTATAACTTCTTCAAGCTTATTTTCACAATCCCATATGCACCGAAATACTTTGGGAATTCTTTGTGAAATTTCATCGATTATGGATTGAAATATAAGGGAGAGGAACTTAAGCTAAAAGGAAGCCTAGTATAACGAAATTAGCATTTGTCGGTATTACTAACAAGTTGTTCTTGACATTTTTGGGAAACTTTTACCTGCTGTTATGCACCTGATAAGTCGAGTTCACAAAATCGAGCGCAGTTACGCAGACCTGCAAATATGTCATCTATTGTATTTTTGGTAGAAATACCTTGCTATCTTTCTTAGGTACTATTACTATGGATGATACGCATCGATTATGCCGAATCGAAATCAAAATTATTCGTAAAATTCCCTGAGAAATCAAACGTTCTAATTCCTTTTCCACGCTATTTCGTGGTCCGAGTATACGGCTTAAAAAATATCGGCTTAGTATTTCCATTGAAATCGATCTCTACTTCAAAATCTTTTATTGCACACTCTTTATAAAATCCTTAATTTTAACATTACATACAACTTTCACAATGATAATATCACCAATATTGTAATTAGGCTTAAACTTTTGTCTACACTTCTTTAATCGCAATCTGAAAACAAGTTATAAAAGTCAATGCTACTGATTACTAGAGTAGAAGCTCCAGTGACAATTTTCATATAAACTAAACTATCGTGGATATTTAACTTTAAGTAGCATGGATTATGATGAAAATTAGAAATGTGGTTGACATAACCTACAATAATTGTAGTATCTCTATACTTAAACTATTTGCTTGATAATTTTATTGATCGCTTTATGCTCTTTTAGTGGTGCGTTCCTTTTTTTGCTCCTCTGCAGTTTTTTGCGTGGTGTCCATGGCGTCCACAGTTATAACACTTAAAGCCTGAATTATGGCTATTGCTTTTGTTCCCGCTTTTGCTACTGTTCTTTTGCTTACTGTAGTGGAGATTTTTGTCTGCATGATGTCCAATGTGATTAACGGAATATGAATGTAGTAACTGCATGTTGTTTTCGTCAGTTCCAAAGACTTCGCTACTTGACATACTTTATCAAATGGACGATTCATGCAGTAGCTTCTGTTGAATTGATTCGTCTTTGGCACCAACAACGAATTGGCCTCTCAACAACTCATGCAAAGAAATTTGGAAGTCACATTTTTCCGCCAATTATGTTCGCTGTTGGCTTTAAATGAGTTTTAAGAATTTTTGTTAATGTTTTATATCCTTTTGAGTGAGGTTCGGTGGGAGCAACTACAATAGTGAGATCAGATAATCCCTGTAGTCTATCTTGCGTAATTTTGTTGATTGACAGTAATTGATCCAGCCTTTTTGCGTAACTATCAAAGTCGTCACCTGGTGAAAAAACTCCATTCTTCCGAAAAATTGTGACATTTTACGGTCTTCTGAATTGGAACACTACTGCCTTTGATGACTCTAATTTGTTTTTTTGTTAATACTCGTCGTCAAACTGATATGTCACAGACTTTAACGCTTTTGATAAATTATCTGGTTCTCTTTATTATGTGTTCTCTCGTTCAAAGCTCAAACCTCACTGACTCGTTTAATAAGTGGGAGATAAGATCACACAATAAGTGATGAGTGAGTGCGATAAACTTATATTTATGTCACATTACACCAATTAACTATTTTGTGGGTTATTTCTACTGCAAGAAGCCCCATTAATCCTTCTGCCAGACAATGCGGACATCGAATGGATTACGTTCACTAAGCTTTTAAGGCGTCTACTTTTTTAAGTAAGTTCTATTGTGCAGTCTCAGCACTTGCATTACCTTACGATCGAAGCATCGACGTATGATAATATTTATCGAATATAAAATATGTACCAACAAAGAAAGGGTAACCGTATCACAGTAGTTATGCTATGTAGCTATGCTAGAGGCTCAAATTCAGTTCCCAAATAATACACTAAAAGTAGAAAAAATATGTCTGACCCTTTCTCTATAAAAAAAAGTCTCTCGTTTTATCGCCGCTTGGAGTTGATAAAAAATAATCTTAGTTCCCCCTATTTCTGTACAAAAAATTGCATGTGATTGCAGAATACAGTTGAATTAACTGTTGGACAAACAGTTTGAACAAATAGTGACCAAAGGCGTCACCTTGTTATTGATATCCATTCTACGAGTATATTGTTGAAACTAATTGAAGTTAACGCCGACTGATGTTTGGAACCACGTCAAATATCTTCACCTTCTACTTCGAGTAAGCATTGATCTATAATAATTCATCTCGATTGTTATTTTACGAGTAGAACGATAGTCATGTTCGAAGGTAGTATGGCAAGAATATTCAGAAATATTGCACCGTCTTCAGGTCTTATGTAAGTTCTTCTACCCTGAAAGCTTGGTTATGTAAGTACAAGAACTGTTGATGCTTTTTTCCGACACACTGAAGATTAGCAATGATAGTATGATGAGATTTTCACTCTTAAGGAGAAAGTTGCCTAAGGTAGTCGAGATTAAGCCTAAACCAGGGAATAGCATAAATTTCAAGGCGTATGCCATAGAAATCCGAATGCCTTATATAAGTACAAATGTGAAACAATTCGCTGACTTGTGTTCCGCGATCAATATTTTCAACTGTCGATGATCACTGGGCCCCCGCCCAATTATCAAGGCTTCGCCCTTTAATGACGTTGTCTAATAATGAACGGGGGCAGAGCAAAGTACTGGTCTTATCGTAAACATCTTCAGATGACGCTACCGAAGGTTGCTACGATTTGATCAGTCACAAGCTGCCGGTCATAGGTCTTGTTGGCGGCTGGACCACCGGTAGTCCCTACCAGGACTTAAATCACGGTACCATGGGAGTCAGGAGCCCCCCGGATCTCGGTCCGGGCCTGACTTGTTAGAGGTAGGCCCCCTTGTGGGAGCGTCATGGTAGCTGTGGTTTAAACCCAAAATCGCGGGAAAGAGTCTTCCTATGGTTTTCCTTTGGTTTTCCTCGGTTGACTCAATGTGGAGTTGCAATAAGTGCTGGGTGCTGCGACCCTAAGAGCAGTAAGAGGTTTTAGGTCAGCCTCGACTCATATCAAGGGTGGAACTTGTGCCGGCAACACAGTTCCGAATTGGTATCAAAAATGAATATCATTGTGAGCGATGGCAAGGCGTATCCTTGCTCCCATGGATGTATGGGCATCCCGTAAGTTTAAGCCCACATGGCAGGTACTTACGTTAAAAACATGAGACATCTGTCGATGATCACTGCATTTTTCACTTCGTGGGAATAGCCTGGCACCCAATTTAATATAATAGCTTTCTTTCGATAATGATCTAATTAGTAGCTCCTAGAGCAGGGTCAGCTCACTCATCAGTGATCTAATTTATATGAGCAATTTGGAACTGAGCAGATGATTTCCCAATCCCCACTGTTACCTTCTATATAATCTCCATTGTAGCGTTTATTAATATACTATAAGGAAGAAGATACGTACCTTCCTACCTACTCTTACATCTACTATATTCCATCTAGATGTCTCTTTAAATTTTTTTTCTATCAAACGGCTGCAACCGCAAGTCATAATCAAATGCGATTCTTACGTGTATATATAAGACTTATGAAGAAACATCTAGAACAGTCAAGCTTAGAGTAAGCAGCTGAGAATGAAAGAAATAGAAATATTCTAACACGAATATGCCGGTTTTCGGGGGCGAGTAATAAGACGATTTTCATAAATAAAGTTGGAACGGCAGAACAATGACTGGCAGAAGTTATGCACCAGAGAACGTATTGCGGTAACTTAAAATCGATATAAGATGCATGGCACATTGTCGGAAATAGGGCCCGCTACTTGAACTTGCAACCGACTGCGTTCAAAATATTTTTTTACAGCTGAGCCCGTAGATACATACGAATACTCGTACTTCAGCTTTTATTTACGGCAGATTTTATGACAGCCGCAGTTCGCGAAGCAGTGAAAAGTGTCGGATTCGATCTCGTGCCCTCCGAAGTATAGCCAACAGTGGAAAATCTTGGCTTTGCAATTTTGTTCGAGAAACATCGCGACGTTTCGAAAGATTGTCTTCATCGATTTGGTAAAGTGTGCAACATACATTTTTATTTCAATGGCTTTGTTAATAAACAAAATTGTCACAATTGATCAAGCGAACAATTAGAGATGTTGCAACAACAGCCATTATACACACCATCTTGATCAAAAAGTTCCCGGGATAACCACCGTGTGGCGCTCCCATTATTCCGATTTGAGTTCTGTTTTTTTTTTGTTAAGTTGATACAGCTGTTGTTGACATTCCCTCTAAATCTTAGCGTCATAGCTTGACATTTGCAAAAGTTACGTAGCCAAGAGGACATCTATCTCCGTGTGTGTTGGCGATTTTTTACAATTTTAGAAAAGGATTTAAATTTGCAACAACGAACTTGAATTAAATTTTGCGTAAAAAGCGGATTTAATGGTGCGCGAACGTTGGAAATGTTGGAAAAGTGTTTCGGCAACGATTCTCTAAAGAAAACGGTTGTTTACCAGTAGCACGAGCGGTTCAAAAGTGGTCGTGAGTCAAACGAAGATGATGAACGCAGTGGCAGACCATCGACATCGAAAACCGATGAAAGAATTGATGGAATAAAAGAAATGTTGGTCAATAACCGCAAATTAACCATCAGGGAGATAGCGGAGGACTTGAACATTGCCTATGGATCCGTCCAAGACATTTTGGTTAATGATTTGGGTTTCCGTCGTATAGCAGCAAAGTTGGTGCCAAAAGATCTCAATTTCATGCAAAAAAGAGACCGTGTTGACCATAATTATTCGTAATTTTTGACGGAAAATGCAAAAAATACCATCTAACAGCAACCGAATTCACCTGATTTGGCTCCCTGTGAGTTCTTTCTGTTCAATCGAGTTAAAAAACCACTACGGGGAACGCGTTTCAGCAGACGAGAGGAAGTATTGGAAAAATCGCAGAAAGCACTGAGGGACATACCGAAAACCGATTATAAAAAATATTTTGAGGATTGGATCAAGCGCTGGCATAAGTGTGTTGCAGTCAATGGGGATTACTTTGAAGGGGACAATATAGAGTTAGATGAATAAACTTGTATTTTTAATGTTCTGAACATTTTCCGGGAATATTTTGATCAAGGTGGTATATGAAACAATTGACTGTTTGGTGTGATTTTTATGCAGAGTTACTTATCCAGAGAGACCACTATCGCTGCAAATTAAACATTTTTTGTTTTATTTAATAAATTAGAACTGGAAGGCTTAGAGGGTATGTGATTTCAATAAGTCGGTGTCACTGAAGACAAGTTCGTTAATCGTGTTATTGAGAGAAATGGTCCTGTAAATTGTAATAAGAAGGTAATCCAAATAGAGCGGCCCATAGATTGGTTCTAATGTACGCAACCCCGGTAGTAGTATATACTCAATGAAATCCGCCAATGCCAGTGTATGCCGGTGGTTCTTGGAAATTTTATCTCAACGTGTTCTCTTAATGTTAACTCGACGTCTTAAGTAGGTCGTAAGTACTCGTATAATAGATATATTTCATCCCGCACAATGATCAATGTTTTACAGAAACAATATTCAATTAGTGATGAGCAATATCCCCTAAGCCTTTAAAGTGATATGATTGACAGAAGCGATGGATTCGCGATGGATCGCGAGCGATGGTAGTGCTTGCGCATAGTCGATTAATCATTTATACCATTTTTGCAGGTTAGCCATAATCTTACTCTACGAATATAACTTACTGCGTAATAGTGTCAGAGAGAGGTGAAGACATTGTTTACATAGAGTAAACTATGTTTCATTAATCTGTTTATGGGAAAGTCATCTTTAGCTCACATGAAATCGAAAAAAAAAGTTGCAGTGGGAGCATTAATTTAATTTAATTGCCATCTCTCATAAATTTTCCGAGGACTTCTTCTCTGAATGGCGTATTGACTGCTTCAATTTATTAGCTTCTCTATGCCCTTTAATGCATTAAGTTCATAATAGCGATGCCCTTATGAAGATCATAAGCATCCAAACAATATCATTGGTTTTCTCTACACAAGGGGACTTTTTGCGACAAAGACTGGATCCAACTAAGTAGTCTTCTTATTAAGTAGGTCGATGAAATGGTGCATATGTAGGTAATGAGCCCTTTAGCACTCAAACTTCTAGCGTCTCTATTTTAAGTCCATATTTTTTTTTTGGGAAGAAATTGTACTTTTATTAGATATGTGAAACGAACCGTAACCAACCCCCATAGTGTGCGAGTACAATGGATTCTCTATTGATTCTCCCTGTTGTCACTAATATGTAGATCAAAAAACTTATGCTATGCCCTAAGCCAGTTCTGTAAGTTAAGGCTTTCAACCTTGTAACTGGATGATTATGCACTAAGCCGATACTCTCTTTGCATTAAAAAACTTTTGTTTGGGCCCATTTTTTGTGTCACATTTGTTACAATACGAGTATATTGCCGACTGTAATTCCGATACGTTAATTTACTTCCATCTGGAAAAGATTTATTAATCGTAAATATGGTCATCAGTCAGGTGATTCTTGTTGTAATCTGTTGCAGAACGTATAATTTATGGAATCAAACATCATGGTGAGAAGCTCACAGGCTGGGACCAAATCATTTATTCATCCTGGCTGTATATTTTAACAACTGCGTTGATTTTACAGGAACGGTAGATGTGAGTTAGAGTGATATTCCATTTCTATGGCCCGCATGCAGTCATTGAGATCCGCGGCTTTACATTCATACTGAAAGACTGGATGTGCACCATCATATTTGCATAATCTACTGGTCTAAGTGAGCTGTAATATATCATCATATGGCACCCGTCGACAAATCTACCTATCTATTGTATTTAGTTAGTCACTACCAGTTGTTCTATTTATGTTTCTGATACAATAAGTTAAAAACGAAGTTTGAACGGAGTGAAATACTCCAGTCATCTCAGATCTACTTACTTACTTACAATTAATAAGCCTATCCAGTGCGGTCTCTGACTAACTGCCTTCAACTGCGGCCTCTAAATTGGTTGCGGTCTCCTTCCACTTGAGAGCGCCACCTAAGCCGAGGTCTTTATCTACTGAGAATTGGAATCGAAGACACTTTGGGCTGAAGCGTTGGTGTTCATTCGCTCTAAGACATTAACCATCTTAGGCGACTAATGTGCACTTATCTGAAAAAGTTAATGTCGCTGTATAGGTAGTAGACTTCGTCCTTAAACTTGCCTCTCCAAATCCCGTCACCGCAAACTGGACAAAACATAACTGAACGAGATTTGCGTTGAGAACGTCCAAGGATATCATCATCCACACTCGCTAATGCCCATGCTTCTGCACCAAAAAACAGGACTGAGATGACGAAGATCTTCTATAGAGTACCCTTAGTACTCGTATTTCTTGATAAAGCCTTAATACTCATTTGTTTTGTTAAAGCGAAGAAATAGCGATTGGCAAGAGTAATACTTCGTTTAAATTCTGGCGAGCTGTTATATATACAAACTCCCTTATCTTAAGATTTCAGCTATCCTTTGTGTCACTTGATGTTCACAGCATACACTTAATTTTGCCCTATTTCCGGTTCTGTAATTGCGAACACACCAGTTACGGCTCACTGAATTCGGTCAATGATGCCAATGTCATCAGCGTACGCATGTAGTGGTACAGACTTTTGGAAAATTTTGCCTCTTGTGTTGACTTGTGAGATTCGCATAACTTTCTTACGTGCGATATTGAAAAGGCTACATGACAGCGCATCAACTTGCCAAAATCCCCTTTTCACATCAGAGGACTCCTCGAGATTGTTGCTGACATACCAGAATAGACATATCTCTTTTCTATAGACGATGATATATGTGAGCTTAAAATCGATAAAGGTGTGGTGCGTATCGACCTGGACTTCTTGCGTTTATTCTAGAATCTATCGCAATGTGAATATTTGGTAGCTTGTGTGAATTAAGGCATACTTTCTGCCAAGTCATCTCCGGCTGTCTTTAATACTCGTAACTCGGCCGGTAGCCCATCCAGGCCAGAGGTCTTGTTGTTCTTAAGCTGTCATACAGTTTCATGTTGACGGAAATCATATCGCCGTAAACCTTATAATTCGCCATTCCCCTATTCTAGAGCCCACGAACACAAACAAATCTCGCGACATTTTTACGAGCATTAGTTAATTACTAAATTTTAGTCGTGCGCCATGCTGTATTGAGTTTATACTCGCACATTCCTTTTCTCAATTTGGTTTGGTCATATTCCCTTCATATGCTTGCAGATATAAGAGACTACATATACATAGTAGGTCCCACCAAGAGCTACCGGAAACCCTAATTTTAAAAGCTTTAAATTTAATCTGTTTGTGGCCAGGTCAATACAAGATTGGTGTATGAATTCTTGACGGTTGATGGTTCATTTTAAACGATTATGCTTGTATTATAGCCTCTGTAGGGTTTGATCCTATACCTTGACAACTATTAGTTTTTATCACTTATGTGTGTATTTCTAGCTGCTTGAGCTGATATGTTCGCATCCTGGCTCATTCATTCCATCCATTTCGAAGGTAGTGCGTCTACTTAAGCAACCTGTAACTTTCGTCCTTCTCTGCAATACCGACTTGTACTCCTCTACGTCTTGCAGTTACTCTCCATCGAACCAAAGATTTCGCACATCAGATATGGCATCGTTAATGGATGTCTAACAGTGTCACCACTTGTCTTGTGTTCTTGATGCTGACAGCATATTACTTTTCTTATGATTTTGGGACACTCGATTACTAAAGGCTCTAGTAGTCTTGAGATTTTTTCGCAGTACGCTTGCACTTTTGCTACAATAAAATAGTGGTTCGAGTTGATCCTGGCTCCTCGAAACGTTCAGATTAATGCAATCAATCTTGTTGACGACGGTTTTATGATTTGATGACTGCCAGTTATATTTGTGGAAGCCGAAGTGTGGGAAACGTTTAGTATTTAAAATGACATATACCCTACAGTAAAGTGGATTAGACTAAGGCCATTATAAGATGTCGTGTTGTGTAGCCTTTAAGTCCTAGCTATTGTCCCAAAGCTTTTGTGCTTTCTTAATTTCAAACCACCGAGGTCGATCTTAATCTGTTGTTCAGGATTTTGGTCACACGTGTGGCCTATGGAAGCGTGACTGTATTTTAGGCTTATGTAGATTAGATGTGAATTGCAAATAGCAGTTCGCTCACATGATTGAGTCTCCAGACTTATTGATTCTCTTCGTTTGTTGACAGGATTTGAATAAAACTTTGGGTGTTGGGGTTTTTTGAGAGGATTTTCTGTAACACAAGGATATGCTATTTTTCTTCATATTTTCGAAGAAAAGGCATTACGATCTGCAATTGGATAACAGATTTGCAACTACTTATACTTATCAAATTGAACTCTGATAAGCTTAATTCAATTAAATACCTTAATGCTCTTCTGTCGGAGTGGCTTAGTTCATAATCACACATGTTATGCAGAGTAGAATTTATAGATCCACGTTTATATGACCCACCTTTTAGTCTACGTTAAATGAACTGTAAACTTGTTTGTTGTTTGTCCGGGGCAAGGGAACTACCTCTGTCTTCACAAGTCCGATTTTTGATTTCTTCGAATATGTAATCTAAGATTTACACTTCATACATAGATATTCACCAAGTTGTTGTGAAAATTCTTCTTCCGTGTTCCGAATTAGTCTACAATTATTCAAAAACAATCTCCAAAATCTCCATAAGTCCATTTGAACTCTGTTGGAGATCTACCAGCTCATTATAGTGGATATACATTATTTCAGCCAAACCTAAGGAATTAGCGTACCTACATACGTCTTATCTTATTTTATTGGAATTCTAGCGCCCACTACAAATGAAATATAGAGAGAGCAGTAAGGCAGTTACAACTCCACAAACAAACCCCTCTGGTAATTACCTGGAAAGTGCATTTCGTAAATTATTGTTGATCTTACTTGAAGCAACCACACATCCAAGACGTATACATAATTTAATTTTTTTTTCGTTTTCTTTTCTTTACTTTCAAAGCCCTCTTTTGATTTACGACTGCAAGGGTCATAAATTTCCACACCTAATCTCCATGTGGTAACCTACAACTTTCCAAAAAGTAATTTCTTTCTCAATTAAGTGGAATAGACATGGCTGGTGATAGGGGAGATAAAATTGCACTTAAGGCATAAATTTATTCCATACGCATACAATATAAGCCACGACCGATGGAGGGCAACTGGAAGGCCAAAGAGGCAACCAAAGGAAGTAAAATGCAGGGAGTGAATAAAAAAAATTAAAAAAAAAAATTCGACTTATCACACAGAGTTTCATTCAAGAAGGCATTATACACTCACACACTTGGCCAAGTTCGAAGTATCAAGTTGCGCATTTTCTCACAAGGACATGTGAGTATATGACTTGGAATGAGATCCGTTGATACACATTATACGACTCATCTTTGTGAAAGGACAGGAACATTGCAATTTTGTTTGATTTATTCGCACCCGTCGAGTTGCTCTACGAAAAAACACACACATTTTCTGATAATGTATCTAGATATGGTACTCGTATGTACAATATATAAATCTATCCGTTCACACCCCCAAAAACTTACCTCTACCGAGTGGAACAGCTGCTACTTTGATACGAGCTACACAAACTACGAGTAGTTCAACGGAAAGGATATTTATGCTGGTGTGTACTAGGGTTGCCAAACATGAGAATTGGTTTTACGATGTTATGGCGGTACAAATGTCACATTACTTTTGCTGGTCATAAGCTTCTGAGTCAACATGCTTTACAAAGCAGCCTTGACAAAACCTGCAAAGGGGAAAGTACACGTATAGGTTGGGTTAGGTTAAATAAGTGGTTAAATAAGAGTGCCAACCAACTTAGGCCTATTGGCCCATTGTGATGCCACGTGGATCTATGATCCTCTTACTAATGGAACCAGTTCGAGCTTATAATAAAGCGTAGGAGACTGTGAACGTCTATGTTTTCTAGGTCGTTTAGGTCGTTGTAGAAGAAAGCTCCTAGATGAAGCTTTCTTCTCTGGGAGAGAGCTGGACAATCAACGATAGGAAATCTGACATACGAGTGAGTCTTTCCCAGACCTTTTACTGGCAGTACGAGTGTTCTAAAATGGTGGCGCTTTGAAATAAACTCCCTTGTTTTGTGGGTTGGTAGGCTGCTCTTGGTAGAATTTATTTATAATGACGACGCCAAGTAATACCATTTTCAGTTTCAACCCTGTACATCCATCTTCCCAACAATTTTCAAACCTTAGCCCATTTGATTGGGGGTAGATACTGTCGAAGTAAAACAGCTTGGCCTATGAAAATTGCTTTTGCATTCGTCTTGCTATAATATGGACACATGGTGGATAGAACTTTACTATGGCGATGTCCATTATCTCTGCCGGTGTTGTTGGCCGATACTTGGACAGACATATTTGTGACGCATCATCGTACCGAGTGGAGCTGTAGTTACATAGGGTTCAGGTTAACCGCATTTGAAATTAATATATGCTTGATAGAATGACAGATAGCTGACATGAACTGAAACGCCGTTATCAATCTTGGTAAACAGCGAGAACAGTGTGCTTCTAGTTACTTTTTATGTATGTAGTTGAAATCATCGATTAATGATGATTTCAAGAAGGAGCTAACTATGATAAACTACATGTTTTTCACCAAAGGCCCAGTAAAATCGACATCAATGTGTTCCGTGCATGACCAAAGAGTGTACTGCTTCAGAAAATGACTTGTATTGATGCGACAAGCAGAGCATTGCCTGACTTTTCTATTCGCATTATCTATTTCGGGCCACTGGCAATAATGGTGAGTAATCTGCTTTATCCTGAAAAGCGATGATCTTCTGGGATTGATCAGGATAAAAGCGCCGACGCGGGGAAATGACGCGACTGTGACCAAGAAGATGGACAAATCTTCCCAGAAATGGACCAATTTTCTATTGTACTTATCTCCTCTTTAAAAGTTTCACATCCTTCGAAAGCAGCATGTTGATCGGGACTGCAATTTGTGCAAATTAGATAATGGTAATTTAGCTTCCTCGGAAATGCCTTAAGTATTTTAAGTTCTTGACAAGTTTGGACAAATTTTTTAATGTTTGCAGTCCCAACTTCGACGGGCGTATTCTATTAGGGTTAGCATTACGCATCATTTCCCTTTAGCTTTGTGCTTCAAGATTTTCTAAGTCTATTTTAATGTTTTAAGTACTCAGCTGAGATTCTTCCTGAAGATATGGCGTCATCAATATATGCGCCGCAACATTTTCTGACCCATATAAGCTGGTCAATGAATATTTGAAAAATTCTGGTGGGAGACTTTGAAGCTCGAGCACTCCAAATCCAGTTAAAGTACTTGTAACACAAATTTTTCTATTCGTTCCATCCAATGGGGTTTGTATTGTAAATAGGTTTCGGACATGGTAGTCTTCATGAAACCAAAAGTAGATGCATGGTACAACTCGAGCTGTAAAGAGGCTGTCAGGGTTAGAGAAATATTTTTTCAGTCCTTCAAGACCAACCAGACAGAGGAAACCCGAAAAAAATGTAATCGAGCAAGGAATGACTGCAAGGTCTTTCTTAAGCGTGTGAAATTTATATATGACCAAAAACTGAGGCAAAAAATCCTACATTGTTCCAAAGGAAGTAAACATTTTTAGTCGTTCGTCAAAAATATCTGAAATTCTGCCTCTTCCTGACCAGCTGTCAGCTCTTTGGACAAGTTTGTTGCACACTTTGCGGCCAGCTCAACACTCCCAGATTGTGCTTTGTCTCCGCCAACACTTAAGTTCGTCGAATTTTCAATCGGACGAATCTACTTTCTCACTCTTATAGTAGCAAGAGGACTTAAAGATCTCAACATATATAAATCCGCTGGTTCAGATGGTAGATCTCTCCTTCTTTTGAAGAGGTGTTCTTCCACGCTGGCAAAACCAATGCGTAAGCTTTTTCATCAATCCTACTCTTTAGGACCCTTTCCGACCAGATGGAAAACATTTGTCCGGCCCGTTTCTAAAAATGGCGAATCTTCTTCTCTCTCTTTATGCAGACTCAAATCATCTGACCAGATGTGGAGACTATACTCCAGTTTTGGGTCGATGAATGCCTTGTATATTTAAATCAGAGCAGAGGGGTGAAATATTTTTTACATCGTCTCAGGAAACCTAGGCATTTCGCAGAATTGTGTTTTGGAAGCATTAAATTCTAAGCTACTAGTGGTTCCCCAATTAGTTATGCTGTTAATAACAGGATATAAGGAGCTTAATATACGCTACCGTTCCCGTTCTACTCCCCAATAACAGAGATTTGAGTCCGGGAATGAATATAAAAAGAAGAGAGTACTGCCGTCAGCAAAGGAATATATTGGATTAGAGTAGCGGACAAGAGATCGTTGACGAAAATTAAAAAGAGTGTCTGAGACAGAACAGAGCCCTGAGGTACACCAGCATTTATTTTGTGAATATCAGATTTGAAACCATCCAAGACAACTTGAATTGAACGTTTCGAAAGGTAATTTTTACTCAATTGAAGAAGAGAGTCATCAATCCCATATGCACGCATTTTCGACAGAAGAGCCTGATGCCAAACTCTCTCGAATGCCTTAAAAATATCAAGTGCTGGCTTGCTTTCGTCATATTGATGTACGCCTTGGTTCCACCTTTCTGTGAACTTTCGTGTTTCGATACATTTCATGAGCTGACGGTTTATCAGCGTTTATATGAAAGTACTGAGAAAGGGCGTAAGTGCAATTGGTCTGTAGGAGGAGAGAGAAGAAGATTCGCATTTTGTTAGGAACGAGCTGAACAAAAGCTGTTTTCCTATTAGTCCTAAAGTGTTGGATTGATGAAAAAGCTTTTCACATGCTTAAGAATGACGTTGCAGATATTCCTGGCTCGTTTGAACTTGTTTCGGTTTTCCACTGTCGGGTTGGCCTTATAGGACCGACAAAATATTTCTCTAACTGTGACCACGCCTTTTCTTTTGGTTTGATACTCTTCATCCGATGAGGGACAAAGGATCTCATTCTAACGAAAATAGTGTCTGTGATCATATCAGCAGCGGTATCCACTTCGTTATCGGTGAAACATAACGACAGTTAAAATTCCCGCAAAGGTTGTTAAGTCCGCTCCAACTCGCTTACTCGTACTGCCGTATGGTTCTCTTAGGAATATTTTCTTTAATTTTGTTTCCGATGCACGATAAATTAGCTGCTATGACACAAATGTTCTACAAGCCTAGAAGGAAAGCACATCATCAGTGTACTTACTAGGTTGAGAAGTTAAAAACAACTTCGATGTGTTGGCGGTATGACTGTTAATATCTGGTTTTCACCAAGGCTCATTTAAAAGCTGGGTCAAGTTGTTTTCCGTACCGAAGATCTCAACATACTCGTACAGTTCATGAATGATGTGAACACTACCGTATAAAAATCTTTGACTGTTAGAAAATCTTTTAATTCAAATGAATTTGCAATACGGTGTCATCGTTTCCGCTTAATTTCAGTCAGTCTTTGACTTATGAAGCAGAGTACTTTTGACCTATGTTCGCGGTACAACAATAATCTCTGTCAGCATACTGCCTTTCAATTGCAATAATCGAATATGACTATATCCGATCGTATCATACAGAGTAACATTCGGTCGATGTAGAGGAGTAACCCATTATTGAACTGACAAGATATTCCTTTCATTATGATGACCTTCGGTAAGTAAAAACTAGGACTGCGGATCAAAACATTCTCGCACAACGTACTGAAGTAGTAAAATTTTACGGTAGTAATGCTGAAAATATACCTGAAACTTTTCGTAAAGTTCGGACTGCTTTTGGTCATCATCAAGCCCCTTCTCGCAAAGCTATAGTGAATTTAAAGGACAACTCGGGTTCGTTCGGTAATGTAAGCTGAAAACATCTCCGCCGTAGCTGAGAAGTGTGTCTATTTCGGGACGATCATATGAATTGGGACTATAGGCAACCACTTTACACCACATTTTGCATAAAAATCTTGGCCTACATGCTTATAAGGTCCAGCTGACATAAGAATTTAAGCCAGAATCACGTACATCACATTCATGTAGTCTTTGAACCATTGGTAAACTAACGATAAACTAACCATAGTTTATCTATGCTTTGAACTCCAGTTAATGTCAGCTTTCCACTTAGTAACAAGTTTGGCTAAAGTTGAGCACTTTAGATGATTTGGATCTCCTTCCGCTTGCGGTCCTGCACGTTATACTCTATGGGTATTACGAGTAATATTCTTTAAACTAAGTCAATGTCGCTTTACACTTTGTAAAATTCAGAATTATATATCCTCCTTCAAAGCCCGTCAATGCAACGGGATCGAAAAGCAATTATAGGATCTTGCGCTTAAGACGGCCAATGATATCTTCATCCAGTTTGTCATTAACAGAATTAATAACGAAGCCTAGGTACAAAAAATCCCTCAAAGTTATAGCTGTCTACATGACATCTTAACTTTTCTTTTGATATCAAAGTCTCAGTGGATTGGTGACTGTCCTTTGCAGAGCAATTTGCACAATTTTGACAGGGATGTCACTACTTGACATGGCTCTTTATAGCTCATCTCTATAGATGCTCTCATATGCAACCGTGAAAGCGATATAAAGGTGTTGCATATCGATCTGAACCACTTGGGTTTTCTTTAGCATCGGTCGCAGTGTGAATATTTAATCAACAATGAACTTACCCGGCCTATCCGATCGTTAAAAAAAATGATTTCAGGCATTTCCATAATACTGAGGACAAGATCCTGAACGCGATTGTAAGGACACGGAAGCCTCTATAGTTGGCGCTGCGTAGAATTTCCACTTTTGTGGATTGCACTAAGGATGCTGAGATTCCACTTTTCACCGACCAAATTGCGGAAATAAGTTAGGGTATGCTACCAAATTTTCTTCTGGTGGCTAAAATAGTTTGGCAAGTAAAAGGTCTAGTCCAGCAGCCTTGCTATACGTACTTAAGTTTAGACATTGCCATCTTTACTTCATTTTGGTCGGCTTCGTTCTTCCTTACGACGAAGTTTGGGTAGTTTTCGCCTTAAACAGTCTGCAGACATAGTTCGTCTAGATTTTCAGCGCCGACTATGATCCTACTACCAAATTTCCTCTATCAGCTCTACATGGTTTTGTTCGGGCTTTATTGGCTTGACACATTCTTTGTAACTTTTGGTGAAACCTTCCAACATAGTTTCAGAAGGAGCACCTCTTCCTTTTCTCAATCGCTGACTTCTTATGACTTGATGCTGATTGTCACAAAGCGTTCGCTCACGTGGCAAAAGCTTAAGAGTTCTTGACAAAGTCTTCCGCGCTTTGAACAAACCCGCACTCAAATAGATGTTGCGTTTATTCTTTGTAGTAGTCAGCGTGCTATATGTCGTAGTTTTTTTTCTTTATTTTGCCTGTGCCTTCCTTTCGCACTTCCTGGATGGCGCTGATACATATATGCTTTATAATAGTCTAAACCCTGCGCTAATATCATAATTCGGGCACACGTGACGTATTTAAACCTTAAACATTCCTTCGACAGATCCGATCGCCTTTGCTATTCTTACGTTTTGCAAGGTCGTCACTAATAAGTCCGCCCTGATCCAAGGCTTATGGTTGCTTCGCACCAGTAAAATTTTGAAGTGTCCCGGTAGTTAGCCCTATGTATTACCCCCAACCAGGCCTTTTGTGGGGACCTTTGCACAAAAGGGAACCGATATTCCATAGCCAGTAATTCGCTTCGGTGAAATGATAGCTGGCGTTGATGCATTAAGTTCACCTACCTCTCTCTTTACCTTTGCACCCTGACTGGCCCTTATTGACTTCAGCTAGAAACAAGTTAAAATTACTCATTTAAGGAGTCTGCCATTCTGACTGTTGACATCGCCATTGATCCAAGCATGCGAATTTATCCGCCGTAAGTCCTCCTTCTGAGATTTAGTCACATCTTACAAGAAAGTATAGTGTTTCTATTTTTTACTGCTCATCACTCGCGCTTATGAGCAAGTCAAGTCCTACAGGACTAATAGCAGTTGGCTACCACGGGAGAGTAAAATAAGAAACCTTGATGAGTAGTCATAGCTACAGCACTGGACATCGTGCACATGTGGTTTCCACTTAATGCCTACCCCAATCGTACAGCACTAAATCACCGGACGATCAGCGACGAACACTTGAATAAAGTACAGGTATGTTTGCATAAGCATCAACTGGCAACACTTTTAGGGACTCAATATCCTGTTCCCAGTGCCCATCGTTAGTCGTTATACGATATTTGTTTTTTACATTTGAACTTGTTACGCAGTAAACTAACCCTCATAAATGAACAGGGGAGGCAAGGGAAAAAAGTAACAAAAAAAAAAACAAACCTCACCTACAAGTAGAATGAAACAGTAAGAGAACTGAAAACATGGAAAAGTTGCGGGTACTTGAATCCGGATTTCTAGTTATGGTGCAACTACTCGTACAATACAAAGCATCTCCGAAGTACCAACAACAGCAGCAAAGAATGGAGCATACATTCTGTATTCGAATGCATGCACATTACGTACTAAGGCTTACTGAAATACAAACAAGCACAAAGGATCCCGCTTTGCAATAGCAATCCTTTACAGTTATTTAAAATGTTGATATATTGCCGCTCGGGAAGGAAAGTGTGTATATACTCGTAACTATGTAACATAATAAGTCACATCTAATGCTAGATGAGTGCGAGTAGTATCCGTACTTTCAAAACTACGTTACGAGTTACGAAGTGGAGTAGCATAATCAGGGACGAAGCTACATATGTATGTATGTTATACAAGTACAATGTTTAGCTAGAAGAGCTAAAACGATGGGAATAATCTCGATGGAAGGATGCAGGCAGCCATGATATGAATGCATCCGAAAAAGTTTCCGTATGTTTGTGAGTTCGGCACTGGGACTGAAACTGGAACAGGGGCATAGACGGCAACGGCAGCGGCAACAAATTCGGTGTCATAGTCTGGAAATAAGCAGAATAAATGAAAGTTCCACTCACCAGATGTGTTTGCAAAGAATTCTGTCTGTCCGCTCGACCGTCCGCTTTGGGTTACAGCTCTCGAAAAAGATTTCCTTTTCTGCTTGTTTTTTTTCCTGTTTAACTACGCGTAGCTTTGGAATAGTATTCGTATCATTTCTAGATGCTTTCTTGAGATGTGGGAGTACTTGTAAGTACCAACTCCGACACACAACTTTTTCTTTGGAGTTGTTTCGCCATTTCAAGACTCAAAAGGGTATGGGGGAGTGGATTGTTGTTGTACAAACTAGAGGGTTGAATGAAATTTTCCATTTTCCTTCATCCAATGATGTAGCGAAATTTTTCGCAGTTTGGGAAAAGTATTTTCTTTTGTGGAATAGTAGTGATTTGTGTTAGCATTTGGAGCGGATATATGTTTTGGGTATTCATGTTTGGGGTGCTGCTGCATTAGCTATTTAAGTTTTGCAAAACTTTCATGCAAGAAGCCACAAATGTCTTGAGGATGTTCATTTTAGCATTCCCTTTTGAGGCTGCTTTTTGGTTTCTTTTTAGTAGAGTTTGTGGCATACGAGTATATATCGTATTTGTATGTTCGGTTTTTTGCTTTTCGTAAAGAGTTGACTGGTTGGTAAGTAAGTGAGTTTATTTTTTAGGGGAGTATTTTCTATAGTGCATTAGGTTTCGCCATTCTCAAAGTCTCATTTTGAAATTTTAAACTGAGAATATTTGATCTTCATTTTGGGGAAGGTTAAATTGGAAATTGCAATTGAAAGCAACATATTGGGCTAATCTATTCGAATTAAAAAGGGTAATGGCTGTTTGCACTGTATCTGCAATGAATTGTCTTTTAGCTATTGTAATGCAATTGTTCTGTAATATAATGTAATGTAATGCAGCTGTTCTTTCTAAAATCTTGAAACTGAAAGATGAGCAATAGTTTCAGTGATAAAGTGGCTACAGCATCTGCTGCTAAGAATTTAAAAATATGTATGCAGCCTGATAAGAGCACAAGCTTGGCAAAAGGAAAACTGTTTACTATGGTCAAATCAGATTTAGCACGTGTTGAATGCTGCGAAAACTGTTGCCTCTTCAAGCTCCTGCGATACCAGTGTCACGCTTACTGTCAAGGAAGGGCCACTTGATAACGCAATCGTAACTCCTTTTAGTTTTCTGCAAATGTGGACGGATAGTTTTAAATTCCTGCCGTTTTGTATGTTGTGTCCTATATTGGATTGATTACGGCGTTCTGAATGTGATGCGTGTTAAACCGATGCGACGATATTAGCCTGAACCTTTTTTCTCTCATATTGTATTTCTATCACCATTCTACACTAATATAATAATTTCCGGAGACTTTAATACTGACTTGCTCAGAAGCCCGACATGTTTTCGTCGTTCGAAATGCCGACTTGATCTGTTCATTGTTTCTGATTCTTCATCTGTCCTCGTATTTGACCAACTGTCTCTCGACTCTATCTCCGAGAACGATCTTACGTTCTGTACCTATGATATGTGTTTTACACATGAAGTCCAAGCAGTTTCATTTCAGTATTGGAATTTTAGCTCTAGTGACCTTGATTCACTCTGTCTTGCAGAGTCTCCTCTTCCATGGGTATACTGTAGGCAGAGTCCAGATCGTAGTGAAAGATCAAATAGATTTCAAATGCTTATTGGGTATCTATTTGACGAATTTGTTCCTTTAAAAACTGTTACTATACGAAACAAATCATCTCCTTGGTTTACATCGCTAATTAAGAAAAGGACAAGACTGGAAGCAAAATATATAAATATGTAAACATAAAGTTGCCTGTTACATTACTAATAAAATTCTTCGTGACTTTAAAGGCAACTTCTATTCGGCGAAGCTGAATACATCCGTGCCACCTCCTAATATACTGTGGATATCAGCATTAGCATTAAGGATAATAGCGAATGTATATTGTTGGTGATGGAGTATGAAATATTCTCAAACATCACTTCAATAAAGTCAAATGCTATGGCAAAGACGTGCCAATGCGATTAAATATCAAATCACTTGACATACATTATAAACTTTTGCATTATGACTTCGGGTTTTCTTCAGGCCTGGAAACACCTAACGCACCTATGATTTCTTTTGCAAAAGAAGTGAATCAACTTAATGACTTTCAACACTTCAGCATTTTGCCGGGCCTATCAAAGGTCATTGAAAAAGTGCTCTCTACCCAAATCGTTGATCATCTTTCCAAAAACGACTTATTACATGCTCTCAAATCAACTTTCAGAATGGGGTGTAAGTAGTTGCTCGACGGTAATGATTACTGTTCTTGATGATATTCGAAATGGCATTGATAAGGCATCTTATCGTGTGAAATTCCTATATGACCAAAAACTGAGGCAAAAAATACTGCAATGTCCCAAAGGCAGTAAAACTTTTTGGTCGTTCATCAAAAACATTAAAAATTCCGCCTCATCCTCCATCTCAACGATCATTTACAATGACATTCCAGCTGTCAACTCTTTGGATAAGGCCAATCTGCTTGCTGCACACTTTGCGGCCAGATCAACACTCCCAGATTGTGATTTGTCTCCGCCTACACTTGAGTGCGTCGAATCTTCAATGGGACGAATCTACTTTCGCACTCGTTAGTAGCAAGAGTACTTAAAGATCTCAACATACATAAATCCGCTGGTCCAGATGGTATATCTACCCTTCTTCTGAAGAGGTGTTCTTCCTCGCTGGCAAAACCACTGCGTAAGCTTTTTCATCAATCCTACTCTTTAGGACTCTTCCCGAGCAGATGGAAAACAGCATTTGTCCAACCAGTCCCTAAAAAAGGCGAATCATCTTCTCTCTCCTCCTACAGACCCATTGCACTTACGTCCCTTCTTTCCAAGGTGGTGGCCGTGGTGTAGTGGTAGTAGCAAACGCTTCTCACTCGGAGGGTCCAGGTTCGAATCCTGCCCATGGCAAAATCAGTTTTTCATTGTATAATTGGAACTCAGACAAAAAAATTCTGCGTGTGAAGGCATAACACTGACACGTAGATTTGGCTGTTATAAGAGTTTCAAGCAATGAAAAAAATACTGGGAATTATATCTCGAATCACTCTGAGTGAAGAAAAACTCTCCGTCCTATTCGGACTCCCACCCCTGGAGAGCAAACATAGAAACCAAACACACCTGAGTTTCAAACCACTACAAAAACAATTTTCCTTTCTCCTCCTTCTATCTTTCCGCCCGCGCCCTGGCAACAGTAAAAGGGTATCAACCCCTTAGGCGCGGGTTGGGTATCAAAAAAAAAGGTCATGAAAACGCTGATAAATCGTCAGCTCATGAAATATCTCGAAACACGAAAACTTTTCAATGACCGGCAATATGGTTATCGTAGCAACAGGTCCACTGGTGATTTGATGGCATGTCTTACCGAACAGTGGAACCAAAGCGTACATCAATCTGGCGAAAGCAAGATAGTTGCACTTGATATTTCTAAGGCATTCGACAAAATGCGTGCATTTGGGAGCGACGACTCTCTTCTTCAATGGATTAGAAATTACCTTTCGGAACGTTCAATTCAAGTTGTCTTGGACGGTTTCAAGTCTGATATTCACAAAATACATGCTGGTGTGCCCCAGGGCTCTGTACTGTCTCCGACATTCTTTTTAATTTTCATTAGTGATTTCTTGTCTGCTACTTCTAATCCAATATATTCCTTTGCTGATGACATTACTCTCGGCTTTTCATATTCGTTACTGGACTTACAGGCATGCTCTTCGGCTGTAGAACGAGAACGGCAGCGTATGCTAAGCTCATTAAATTCCGATATCAACAGCATAACCAATTGGGGAACTATCAACGGAGTGGAATTTAATGCTTCCAAAACACAATGCTGTCTACCGTATTTAAAGCGAAATTTAAACACCCAGCCATTATCTATGAATGGCACTTGCATCGTCGAAACCGAAAAACTTAGATTTTTCAAATTGCTCAGGATCTGTAGTAACGTTTCTACCACAAAAAAGGTCAATCGGTTTTTCCCCGGTAACAGAGTGAATGGTACAATTGTGTTCATATACAGATCGTTCGAGTAATTCCTCGAATGAACACTGTGTATCGTCGGTCTTTATGCACCGCATGATTTCCGACAGAGTTGAGTTAAACCTCTCAACTTGGCCGTAAACTTCACTCTTGTAAGAGAGAGTTTTGAAAATGTTAATTTTTAGCTGGTCTTCAATCATGAATGTGATGAAAGCTGAATTTAAAGATTTCTCGTTATCTATATAACTATGTATTTGGGGATTCCAAAGAAAAATAATAGTTCCCTTAAAGGTTGTCTAATGCCTTCAATGACTCGGGATTTAAGTGTTTTTGTTTGGGCTAGATTTGTGAATTTGTCTATGGCT
This sequence comes from Volucella bombylans, assembly GCA_949129095.1. Classification (NCBI taxonomy): domain Eukaryota; kingdom Metazoa; phylum Arthropoda; class Insecta; order Diptera; family Syrphidae; genus Volucella; species Volucella bombylans. The sequence goes on from OX422140.1 coordinate 138,358,911, forward strand.
GTCAATACCAAATATCGTTCTGTTGTGTAGATGTCTATGTGTAGTGTATGTTCGGGATATTCAGGAATGGGAGTAGGTTTTATAATAGGGTTGTTAGGGTGGCGATCGTACTTGTTTCCTTTACAAATCAGTGCGGATTTTTTTATTTTGGAGCTCATTTTTGGCAAAAAGAATCTTTCGATAATTTGAAGTCTGTTTTCGTTTGCGTTCCTATGTGCTATTTTATGGTATTCTAAAATTATGCTTTTCTGTTCTGTTTCACTTTCTAAATCTTCTACTTTTATTCGAGTAAATCTGATTTTATAGATGTGGAAAGACAAGGGGTAAATTTCTTGGTTTATTCTCATAGTGGCTTCATCAGCCATAATTGCATTGATTACATTAGGATTCGAAGTTTATAGTATGTTTTTTCCCCTGTCTCTGGAATGAGTTGGGTTTTGAATGCGTTAATAGGTTAATAGGTACCTCACCGAATGGGATAAGGTTGTGTGACGAGCTTTCGTCACTATGTTGGGTCAGATTTATAGAGTTAGTGAAAGTTGTAGGTGGGGTCTAGATAGGGCATCAGCTACAAAATTTGTAGTGCCAGGTTTGTTAATGATTTCGTGATCGTATTCCTCTAAGATGGCTGTCCATCTTTTTATTTCAGCATTATTGTTTCTATTGCTAAGAGCATACGTTAGCGGTTGGTGATTGGTGAAAATTTTCACTTTCCTTGAACCGTAAAGGAAATTTCTCAGAGAGTTGAGTGCCCAGATGATGGGGAGCATTTCCTTTTCGTTGGTTGCGTATGTTTACTCAGTTTTATTTAATGTTCGGGACAGAAACGTTATCGGTTTGTTATTTTGGGATAATACCGCACCGATTGCGTGATTCGAAGCATCGGTGGTGAGTTCGAACAATTTTGACAAGTCTGGGTATACTAATAAAACTTCTTGGGATACGTGTGCGTTTTTAACTTTCCTGAATGCTTCTAATGCTTGCTGGTTCAAATGAATAGGGACGTTTTTTGATATTTATTTGGATACGCGTCCACGTCTTTCTTCTTCTCTTAAGAGAGCGGTAAGGGGATTTGCCAGTTTGGCATAATCAGGAATGAAGTGACGGTAGTATCCTGATATGCCCAGGAAAGATCTTGGATCTTTAAGAGTTTTTGGGGGTGGAAAATCAACTATAGCCTTTACCTTATCAGGATTGGTTCTGATTCCATTTTCACAAACAAGAAATCCTAGAAATTCAACTGACGTTCGGAGAAATTCACACTTATCCATTTGGACTTTCATATTTGCTCTTTCCAATGTCTCAAAGACTAATGAGAGATTTCTAAAGTGCTCTTCTTCGTTACGACCGAAGATGATCATCTATGTAGACATAGCACCTTATTCCTATATGTTCTCTGAAGATATCGTTGAGTGTGCGTTGGAATGTCGAAGGGGCATTTTTCAGCCCAAAAGGAAGACGGGTAAACTTTTATTTACCGTGATTGACTAAAAAGGCAGTCTTTTCGATATCTGATACCTTCAAAAGAATTGAGTGGAATCCGCTTTTTAAGTCAATAACTGTAAATAGTTTATTCTTTCCCAGATTGGACAACACTTCATTAATTTCAGGTATTGGATACCTATCGGGTACAGTGACTAAACTAAGTTTCCTATAGTCAATCACTAACCTAAACTTTTTCTCCCCTGAAGTGTCCAGCTTCTTCGGGACTACCCACACAGGTGCTATAGGGAGACCGTGAAGGTCGTACGATGCCGTCATCCAGCAATTTCTTAATTTCATTATCCACAAATAGCTTTAGAACCATTAAGTAAGGGTAGGACTTTGAGTAAATTGGATTATCATCTACAGTTCGAATTTCACCTTTTACTACTGTGGCATATGTCAATCTCTGATCCGGATCTACAAAAAGGTTAGGCAATTTTCTTAAAACGGTATTGAGATTTCCTATTTGATTTCGATTTAAATGAGAAAATCTTACACGTGTTAACTGATTCTGAAGTGTGTTGTTTTATAGGAATTTTGATGTTGTTTTGAAGGTTGAGGAAACTTTTTGCGGTATGTATTACAGCATCTAATTCTTTGAGACTATTATTGCCGATGATGCCGTGAAACGATTGTAGTGAAGGAAGGATAACAAATTTAAAACCTACGTTATTGGGGCCAAAAAGATTTAGTATAGCGTGGTGTGTTATTTTTATATTGCCACCGACAGAGTTGGCGTAAAATGGGTTATCGTTAGGTTTAAGGTGTCTTACGCACTTCGGATGAAGGTAGTTCTTGTTGGAACATGTGTCTATCAAAAACCTTAAAACATTGCCACTCTCCGTCTGGTATTCAAAATAGGGCAGCGAAGAGCTGTTTAACCTAAAAAATTGATATCTTGGGATTGGTGAGAAACTTCAGTGTTATTGGGGCACTAATTTCAGGCTCGTGGTGTGCCTGTTGGTTGGCTTGCTCAAATCCGGAGGATCCAAGATAATCAATCAGTGTTTGATTGTTATTTGCATTTGCTATAGCGACAAGTTGTTGATATTCTTGCAATTCTCCATTCGGTACACAGGCTGTAGTATGGAAATTTATCTGCATTTTGTTTGGAGGCGGTCCTTGGGCTGGAAGGTTTGGTCTCTTTGGTGCAGGTGGCCAGTTAGTGTGGGGCCTGGGTTGGTTTGTATAGTTTACTGCTCGTGTCTGTATGGTGCATCCATTGGTTCCGGACGAGATTGTCCTTGTGGTGGTTGCCCATAATTCCCTTGGTTTGGATTAGGATATTGATGACTATGATGGACCTGAGGTCGGAAACTATGATTTTGCTGTTGGTTGTTAAAATTAGGATGGTAAGCCTGATGAGGAACGTTATTATGTGGAATGGGTCTTTGGTTAAAGTTGTTAACCGGTTGTGAAAAGTAAGTGAGTTGTGGGAAGAAAGGAATATTACCTGCATAAGGATATGGGTTTTGGTTTTGTTTTCGTGGAGAAAGTGGAGGAGGATTTTGATGGTGTGGTTTTCTTTACATTCCGTGGTTGTTGTTGTCGTAATCGGATCTAAAGTATTGATTCTCCAGTTTTAGATACAGGTAGAGTGCCTGTGGAAGATCAACTGGTTCACGTACTCCCAGGAGTCTTGGGAGGTCCCATATTAGTCCTCTTACGAACGTGTCCAATGCTTTGTCTCTATATGTGTTTGTTAGCAGAGTTAAAGCTTCGGTACCGACGTCCATACTAGCGATCTTATTATGGATCAATGACAGATGGAAGCACACGGCTTGATAGAAATCTTGTATCGTGTAATTTCCTTGCACTAAGGAAGTCGTCTGGTATTCCAGAGTTCCCAGGGTATGCTTATAGGAGTAGTGCATAGTCAGACAGCGTGATATACAGTCGTAGATTTCCAATGCAATATCCGTATTTCCTACGATCTTGTTTCTTATCACGTCTAGAACGCCGAATTTTGTGAGCCTTTGATGGGACCGTAGAGACGGATGTGTGGTCCACGCTCTTCTTCCAAGAGCTGAAGTGGCCTGGTTGACCGGAGAATTCTCTCAGGCAGCGAACTGCATCAGGGATCTTGTCAAGATCCACCAGGTTTCCACGTAATTCAGATCGTATTGTTTGATCAACTCCCCTACCAAGATCTGCGTTGGGATTGAAAATATTTCGGATTAAATTTCGACCCTGGATATTCAGTATTTTACCGATCATTCCCTCTATAACTACTCGTAACTTGGGTGAGACTTGGGGTTGGTTAGGTGCATTTGGGGCAATATTAATTACGGTGGGTCTAATTATATTTTTGTTTACCATTTTTACTAATTTATCACACACAGACCGAAAGAAAGGAAAAATTATGAAAAGGTAAAATGTAGCTTATGGAATACAAAATAATGACGAGATAAAACTATTTTAGTTAATTGGATCTATCGCTATTATGTAAAAAAAAATCAATTATTCTTATTTAACAAATAAAGTATGGTTTAATGTATTGTGTAAAATTATTTTAATTATTTTAGCTATAAATTCACTTGTATTCACTTACGAGTATATTCTATGACTTTATATTAAATTGCTTAAAAAATAAACTTATAAAACTAACGCGGACATCGGCATTCTGTGGAGCTGCAACAGACTCTTGTGTCCTACATCCCTTTCACGTTGGATACTTGGGGGTCTTTTGGGTGGTTTCTCCAACTTTGATTTGTTCACTTATTCACTGTTTAGGAAACGCGATAGTACCGATAGTCGCGTGGACTCTGGCTTTTGGTGCACTTCTTTTTTCCCGTACCACTTTGGGACTTTTCGGATTATAGTTATTTTGTACCACTTTGGGACTTTCGCGATGTACCACTTTGTACCACTTTGGGACTTTTATTATTTTTAGTAATAGCACTAACACCTTTTTGTCAAGGCCCCTGCTCGGGCGCCAATTAAATTAAATGTTAAAAAATTTATTTAAAAAAAAAAGACTTTATTCAGACTCAAAACTTAATATTACCGAAGTTAACTTACAACCTACTACGACAAGGTGGAAACGGTGGATTGAAGCGGATCAGATTATTTGTTCGCATTGTCAGCATTACCTGTTGGGTGTTGGGATTAGTGCATTTTTATTGAAATTTGCATTTCCGTTGGAATTGATGATTTGCACTTGATCCATTTGTTTGTTGCGTTATCGTGGGAATGGAATGTTGCATTAGAATTTGACCGGATGCAAGGGTTATTGACTGCACGTATATGACTTATAATATTTTACGGAGTTGTGGTGTTAATTTATACATACATACATTCACAATGAATTTCGAAACGTACTGCGTTCTGTCACTAGTTTGGGTTTGCATTTCGGAGTGGTTGCTGATGCAAAAAGCAGGCAGTACTGAATTTTGGAAAGCAGCCTTTATTTCATGTATAAGGATTTGAATGAGGTAAACGGACTGCTTTCGCCGAGAGTCGAAATAGCAATGAACGTATTTTGAAATTTGACGTGAGCACTACAATCGGCGTTCCTGATATCATGTCGACCTCGGCATATCTTCCAAAAGATATCTATCATTACCTATGGTCAACGTCACCAAATACGGCTCCTTCCAATTCGGCTGTAATTTCTGAGATGAACATATTGATTAATAATCGTTTTTACCTAGTACCATATCACCTGCCTTGTAAACCGATGGAGTCGCCTTCTTATGTCGGATTGCTGTTTTTGCTTCTGTTGAGATTTAGCGATATTACCCTCAGCGATACCCCTCAACGTCTACAACGATAAGTCATCCTCAGGCTCCGGCCATGTTGCAATGTTGGATCAATTTGTTTTTGCTGCTACTGCGTGGTGAATAACAGATCAAGAACTGTTGAGGGCTCATTTTAGTGGACATATTCCTAGTGTCATTCAGAGTCTACTGGATATATTTCAGTCGTAAATCCCAGTCTTTGCCTTCGGAGCTCCTGGGCATATTCCGTATAGTGTCCATGAAGGTCTTATTATACCGTTCGACTTGGTCATTCGCTCGTGGACTTCCCGTAGCATTCTTCACATGACAGATTCCGTTTTCCGCACAGAAAACTTCTGAACGATTTCGAAGTAAAAACACTTCCTGTGTATGAGACAACGCGCCTCAGCATCCCGAAGTATCCTCTAGAAACTTTAAGACATACCTAGTCTTAGTTTCCTTAACAGCTCTTATGATTGCATACTTGGTGAAGGCATCTACTGATTGCCACTTATACTCGTTAAGAATATTCCAATGTGTTCAATGTGCGCTATATCAAATGGCAATGGAACTGTCGGAATAGAATGTAGCTCGCTACACTCAATACGCGATGAAATATGTTTATTTACGAAATCTTTCTGCAAACTAAGTTTTTCAAAACTTCTACCGTCTTTTTGACGTCAAAATGTCCAACATCGTCGTGTTCTGATCAAGTAAATCGGAATTTTAAACATACCTACATAAGTATATCTCACTTCTAAATTGTAATCAAAGTACATAAATAATGCAAACTGTACTTAATATTTACCTTATGTATATTAGTTTAATGATACATGATACTACAAGGATATGAATAACATAAACGGACTTTTCTCGCCGAGAGTCGAAATACGATCGAATGCACATATTTCGAAATTTGATGTGAGCGCTACATTTGATTGCTTGATTTTTCAAAAGCATTTGACAAAGTGAACCACGATATCTTGCGATGGAAACTGGAGCTTTATTTTGATTCTAGTGATAGAGCCGTTAAATTTCTGAGGGGTTTTCTAATGGCCAGGTCTCAAACAGTTGTCGTTAGAGATAGGTTCTCAGAATTTAAGTCTCTCAAACAGGGATCAAACAGTACATCAGGGATCAATTTTGGTGCCTATTTTGTTTTCTATCTTTGTAAATGATTTACCTTTGTTATGCAAAAATTCTTCAGTTTATTTTTATACAGATCATACTCAGGTTCGCATTTCTCAGCCGTTGTAAAATATTGTTGATCTTGTATTTAAGTTAAATGAAGACTTGTCTTCAATCAACGCTTGTTCGATACTTGTTTGAAACTAAATCTCACCGAATTGCAGTTTATACCGATTTCTAAGAAATCTTTTGATTTTATTCTGGTGCCAGATATTTCCCTATCGAGCTTTAAAATCAATGTTGTGGGATTTGCCATCTGTCTTAGTTTTGTTATGAACCAGAACCTTTCGTATTATAACTATATCGATTTCATGAGTGTTTATGTTTATGGGTGCTTACGTAAACTGTGGTTAAGCACTGATTTGCCATCTTTTGTTACCCGACAAAAGCTTGTTAAAATCCTCATCATGTCCATAATATTGTAGCTGAAGTTGTCTACCCCAACCCTGAATCACTTTCTCAAAATAAGCCGGAGGTGGTTTTCAATGACGCAGTTCGTTATGTGTATGGATTACAAAAGTACGACTGTGTAAGTCATTACTTGAATGTACTTTGAGTCAATACTCAAGAAAGATCTCAAGGAAATATATATTTTTTTTACACAAAATTATAACAAATAAATCTCCTCCGTATTTATATAAAACTTATGCCACAAATACCTTAATTCTTCCCGATTGTTTTTTGTTCACGCAATAAGACTACGGAACTTTTTACCAATGAATATTAATGACTTAAAAAGAGCCGCCATCTTTAAAAATATTTCCCTGAGCAGTAGTAACATACTTGTCCTCTTCCAAACATTATCTTATTTTTCTATCTTACTCTCCCTCAGCCTTACTATTTTTGTATCTAGTTTTAAGAACCCTAAAAAAAACTCTGAATTCAATTGAATTATTTTTATTTGTTATTGTTTTTCGATTTAATAAATACGCGGTATCGCTATAATATTATATGTATCTATACTATAAGATACTAAGCCTAACGGTACTTTCCATTCATTAGTTTAATAATAAATGGAAATTGAAATAGAAGAAAAGATAAAAAAAAACTCACATTAGAGGACAAACTTTTGTTCTAGGGCGCTTAAGTTCCCTCCTTGTCGTTTTTACAGTAAGCCCTATGTTAACGGGACTTACATTCCTCGATTTCGTGTTGAAGTTAGAGTCTCGTTACTGCAGATTTTTCCAAAACTCTACATTCAAGTGTGGACTCTTTGGCAATAGTCGAGATTCGAGTTTGTTCCAGAAAATGTCTTGGAACCAATAGCTGAAATTCGTCGATGTCATCTATTTGTGGGCACAGAGGTTGTGAGTTCGAATACGCTTCGACTTGTTCAAGAAGGGTGATCTCCTCGTATGTGAGTATCTGATTACCTGCAACATATTTGAGATTAAATTTGACTATTTTTAAGCTCGCTTTGGCGTATGTAGGCAATCGTCTTTTGATTTCCTAAATGTAAGGCCTTTTCTTGGGCATTAACAGTTTGGTAAACCTATGGTACGGCTTGACCAATATAGAATATCTTTAATAATGTAGCGGAGTTAGACAACCTCACCCCTCGCTCGACTATTCGTAGAATGTTTTTGTTATCTGTAAAAGGATTCAGATTTTTGTTGTCCTTGATTTGGTTTCTATTTTCATTGGAAAACATTTATGAAAGAAACAATTATACTGAAAGCCTGCTTGAGTTTTACAAGCTATAAATACTCCGTTGGTTGCCCAGCCAAATTGTTGTGCTGTCGTCGTCACAAGCGTGACAATGCACCAAATAACCGAGGAGAATGAGTCTGAAAGAAAAAGGCTTTTAATATTTTTATTGGCATGACTTGTCCTATTCCTCATCAATGTTCACACATAGCCCACCTCGTTATAAGATTTCGGTAGGATTTATGTATTATTCTTACTTAAATCTTTAATATTGTCAGTTTTCTTTTAAATTTGTCACAATTGATCAATTCAAAAGCCTCTTTTGTTACTTTGAAATTGTTCTTTTGTAGGATCTCTGCTAATAAATTGGGCATATATGTAAACAAAACAACTCATAAGTTAGCTATATGTATACAATCTTTTTCTGCAATCCCGGCTTATTGCTTGCTATGAGAATAGGTCAAGTTATGACAAGACTGCTAAATACTTCTCATAACCTTGCCCACATACCTTTTAATCTAAAAGTATCTGGAATTTCCCATTAAAATAAACCGCGCTTGAGATATTGTCAAAAGCTTTTTTTTAGTTTCTTACATCTGTCATCTGGAACTCAGATATCTGTTTGAGCGGCATTTGTTGGGAGGTTTTGCGTGATAGCTTTTTAAACAAGTCAGTGTTTGTTGTGTTCTGCGAATTCGCAGTGCCAAATTTAGTTGAGCAAAGAGTTTGCTTGAAATTTTGTGCGGAAGCATAGCCTACGAAGACTCGATAATGTCGGAAACACAAGCGTACGAGTGGTAGAAAGAGTTAAAAGCGTGCCGTAGTGTGGTTGATGATTTGCCTGGTTCCGGTCGTCTATCCACCAGTGTGAATGGAGTAAACATGGAAAAATTTAAGAAAATTTTCCTCGCAGATCATCGTGTAAGTATCAGGGAAATAGCAGCCGATCTTGGTGTTTCGTTCAAATCGTGGCTTGTGCCGAGAGTGCTGAATTTGTTGCATATTGTACGCGACTATTTAATCAGAAATAACTTTCATACCATTCCACAAGCTCCTTTTTTATCTGCTATGGCTCTTTGTGACTTTTTTCTATTCCCATGACTCAAGTTACCACTTCGCGGAAAGCATTTTGAGCTGATTGAGGCGATAAAGGAGAATTCGCAGAAGAAGCTGAAGGCGATTCCAATATCGGCCTATGAAAAGAATCTTAAAGATTGGAGGAAGCGTTGGAATATATGCATTGCTTGGAATGAAGAATATCAATGAATAATTGCACCATTTTCATTTTACTGAAGCCTACTTTTGAAGGCTCGGCAGAATTGGTCTTGGCATCCAGAATTGTTTAGTATTTTATTTTTTTTTTTTTTAATTTTAAATGCATTTTATTTACTTAATCATTTACTCTTACATACTAACAAAAAATGCTTAAATGCTAGCTTAAAATTACTTAACAATCTTATACTAACTTACTGGCCCCACACAGGCGCTCTAAGCTATTCTAAATTCTTATAACTATGTCTTTCGACTTTATTTACATTTTGCTTAGAACTATTTATATTGAATACTTAAGGCTAAGAAAAAATATTTGTTAAGAAAAACTTAGCATATGGACATAATTTTTTATTTTTTATAAAAACTTAGTATCTAACTTAAAATAAACCTTAGCCTACCTAACCTAAATGTACAATACACACATAAACACACATAGACATTATACACAATCATATACATACATCAATATACACCTTTGTATACACTGATATATGTATATGTTTCTTAAATGCTAACCTAAACCTATGTAAGCCGGCCATCGCTATTTACTGAGCAAATAGATTGGTCAGCTCTGCCTCATTAGTGAGGCTGGTCCGTAATTGACGGAAACGACGACGAAATATCTTCCCCATCATTCAACCACCAGCAATGCTGGTGCTGCCGATCGACATCCCTCTTATCGCGATTCCCCACCGCCCTACTGAACCTGAGGCGATCCAAACTGCCGTGTGCGACGTCTCTGCTGTAGTTGAGTCGCCTGTCCCCAGCTGTCCGAGCGACATGGAAGATTAACGGCACCGCTGATCTATCCTGGATCAACCCTATCTGATCTAGGTAGAGGAATGCTTCCGGTGGAACGAAGCCGTCAGAGCGCACACTCTCGTGGTAAAGGTAATTGGGGTAGTAAGCCCCAGATATCAGGTTATTCGTCGAGGTCATTGCTCTTGCAATGTGCCTTCGAGTCAGCTTAATTACGAAGTTGTCCACTCGTATTAGGTTCGCCCTATTGTAAAGGACCTCGTTAGGATAAAATTTCTTGTACTCCGACTCTGGTGTTCTATACAAGCGAAGACAAGCCCTAAGACAAGCCCTCTCAAACACCCGAATCTTTTCCATTAAGCTTGCTCGTACATTAAACCACACGGGACAACCAAATACCAGCATGGGCCTGATAAGGGCCATGTAGCAGATTACCTTTACCCTCGCATCGAGTTGGCTGCTATAAAACAGTCTCTTTGTAAGGGCAAAAGCCCCTTTAGCTCTGGCCAGAGCAGCATCTACATTTTTGCCAAAATACAGAAACTGATCTAGCCAGATTCCAAGGTATCTGACTACATTTCGACAGGCAAGAGGCTGTCCGTGTTGTCCAATGATAGCGAACTTTCGCCAATTTTTTCTGGTATCCCTAGAGGCTCCAGACAACGGCGTCCTAAAGAGAATGGTTTCCGACTTCTGAAAGTTGATTTTCAACTTCCAGTCATCGCAAAATCGTCTTATCTTATCGAAGTCACGCTGCAAAAGAGTATTAATGACCTCGATTTTTGGACCTGTTCTGTACGCTACAAATCGTCTGCGTACGCAATAGTATGGGGAAGTGAACCTATCAAGTCGCTTGTATAAATGTTAAATAGGATCGGCGAATTGACCGCGCCTTGCTGAAGACCATTTTTAATTTGAAATATTCCAACAGAAGTCACATCGCCATTTTTCACGATGAACTGTCTGTTGGTTAGCATATTATAAAGAATGTACAAGAGAGGTTTGCTGATCCCCAGCCTATAGTCAGCTTATAGAAAAGACCCTCTAACCATTACGGTGTCGAAAGCCTTCTCCAAGTCAACATGGCAGGCACCAGTGCATTGTTTCTTGCCTTTGTTCCATTGGATATCAGAAACCAGTTTTAGACGCGGCATGTGAGATATCATGTCCCGCCTTAAACCGAATTGATTATCCGGAACTATATGTTTGTCCTCAACCACCTAGGACAGAGCTCTATTGATTACCTTTTCAAAAACCTTACTGATATTCGGAAGGAGACTTATCGACCGGAGATTCGCCGATTGGATATATCCTTTCCCTTTTTGGGTATAGGTTGAACCACCGCCGTTTTCCAATGCCACTGGATAATGTGCATTATTCATTGCATTATTAAACAGAGTGGTGTAAATGTCCACCGCTTCTAGAGGAAGATGTCGAAGCACGATGTTCGGAATACCATCGGTCCCCACCGATTTCTTAGCCTGATTGTGTCGAAGATCTCATGGAGTCCTTCCTTCGAAATGAACGGGGGTAGGCCACCCTCTCTGGCAATGACGTTATTTGCCATATTTTCGTCGCTAAACTGGGTGAAACCAGAGCCCTCGGATCGCCAGTTCCTATTTCATTTCGAATGCAGAAGTGGTGCACCAAGACGCGACTGTCCAGGTCGTAATTAGGATCAATGTTATCAATGGCCTTGTATACTTCCTGGAAAGTCGCCCCTATGCCTCAACCTTCTCCTGTGGATCCTCGATCACAAAGAAGTCGTCATCATCAGCGGCCTCATTTGTATCAATGCCTGCTATTGTCAGTAACCGTTCGTTGTCTGTTGTCCGGGCTATTTTAAGACACTGAAGGTCGTTTTGATTTTTTCTCCGAAATAGTTTATTTATTTGCGGAAACATATTCGGGTTGCTGGTGTTTACAGCCCGAACCTTGTTGTTCCAATACAAACTTACAGAAATTCTGTAATTTTCTTTTATTAGCGTTTGAATATTTTTAATCGACGACTTCAGTGTCCTAATCTCCGGGTCTTGTCGGTCAGTTAACTGTCTGTACAAGTTTTTAAGTCTTGTCAGAAGTCTACTTTTCTGTCGGTGCAGTGCGTCAATAGTAGGATTGCGGAACAGGTCTTCGTTAGTCGTACGTCGATACCGCGGTATTGTAGTGTCCATAGTTTGTTTAATTGTCTCGTCCATTTTTATTAGGTAATTGTCGATCTCCTCGTTTGACAAATTCCTATTGGACGGTGGGTGGAGCGTGTTCGAGGAGAGTGCTCTGTTCAAGGTTGCGGAGAAGCGCGTCCATCGAGTCTTACTGTAGTTGTAAGTATATCTTTGGACAAACTCCTCCAATTCCGCAATTTCGTTGGGAACCGTAATTTCGGTGCTAAAACCGCAATGGTCGCTGTCATACACGAATGTGCGCAGACAGTTTAGCGTTTGTAAATTCGTACATGTCAGTCGTATACGTTCGTCGTACAGCAGTAGATCCAAATAAGACCCGCCTCTGGGAAACGACGGGTTATCCGTCGCTTTAAGACCGAGTCTGTACATGACATCGTGCTGACCCCACCAATCGAGTAGTAGGTTCCCCCTAGTATTTGGCAAATTATTTCCCCAATCTCTGTGTCTAGCGTTGAAATCCCCGCCGATTATAAAATAATTCTCCCCCGATTCCAGCCTCAGAAGTCGAAAAAGCGTGTCGAGCTCTGTAATGAATAGGGTGGATTGTGAAGCCTCAGGTGCATAAACAGATGCCAAGTACAGCCGCTTTCCACTGCGGAGCGGGATGTAAACGACGACTGCCTCCAACACCCGAAACCTGCGCAACACGCCCTTGTACACTCTGTGAAATTTTATACCTTCTTTAATGAAGATCGCGACACCGCCTCCACGTTTGGATCTGGGCCGATTTCTTCTTCTAACAATATAATTATTGTACTCCAGTTTGTGCTTATCGGTTAGCTTGGTTTCGCTAGCGAAAAGCACATCAGGAGTTTGGTCTTGTAGCAATTTAAACATCGCGGCTCTTCGTTCGATCCTAATCAGTGAATTAACATTCACCGCAAGGACCTTCAAAGTTTGCTCCACCATGTGCGTACCCATTACGGCAAGTATTGCGTTAGGCCCGGCAGCAACGCGTAGATCTGGTCCACCCGCATGGCCTGTTCTTGAACCTGCTTTTGCAGCTGAGCCATCTGCCCTTGGATTGCGAGCAAGATGGCCAGCATGTTAGGTGCAGCTTCCGTTGTTCTCGGCATCGGCGCCGGAGAAGCAACAGTCGCTTGCTGTACCGTAGCCCCCCTACCTGACGCCATTTGGGCGTAGGAAATTTGGGGCGTGACGGCTGGTGTTTGAAACCTCACAGGTGAACGTTTGACCTCCACCTTCTGCTGCCGAGCCAATTTTGCTTTTTTAATGTCGGTGAACTTAGGACAACCCCGATAGTTTGCGGTGTGTCCCACGTTCCCACATAATACGCACGAGAGCTGCGACCTATCGGATGCTCCGTCAACACCCAGAGCACACTCCTCGGAACTGTGGTTCTTTGCGCACTTCACGCATCGAGGCTGCATTTGGCAGTTCGACGCGGCGTGCCCGAACCTCTGGCAGCGAACGCATTGTATAATGCCTTCGCTCCTTTTTAGTTTTTCCCAGTGAACCACCTGGTAGTCTAGGACATTGATACTCCTTAGACTATCCAGACGGCTTTCGGGACTGAGCTGCACCAGGAAGAACGGCAGACTCCGTTTCTCCCGCCTGGCTCTAGCTGTGGTAAATGGCTTTACCCCCACAAACTTGAGTCCTTCGCACTCCTTCTCTTTGAGCAGTGCCAGGATCTCCTCAGGATCAGAAGACGGTTCCAACCCCTTCAGCAGCATCGATTGCCGCTTTTCACACTTCGGTGTGTATGAGTAGTGCTCCGTCGTCGTTTCCTTTAGGAGCTCTTTCACTTTCGCGTAGCCCTCCACTGTATTACAGTGGATGGCATGGCGATCGTTCCCCAATCTCTTAATGTTAAAATTATTACCAATGACCAACTTACACAGGTCCTTGGTTGCATTTACCTCCAGTTTGTAGGTGTTGATCGGAGGCACCTTCTCCTTCTTCTTCTTCTGCTGCTGCTTTTGTTGTTGCTGCTGCTGTTGTTGTTGTTGTTGTTGCTGCTGCTGTTTTTTCAACTGCAGTGGTTTCAGCTGTTGTTGTTTTTGCAGCTGCTGCTGTTTCTGCTGCTGTTGCAGTTGTTGTTTCTGCTGCTGCTGGTTTTGTTGCTTCTGTTTCTGGGAGCTTTCTACTTCCAGTTGCTCCCTCTGCCTGCGTGCAGTTTGTCTTTGCTTAATAGCAAGCACTTCCTCATTCAGTTTTTGTATGCTGCTCGTGAGGTCTTTTAATTTTTCATCCTCATCTTCATACTCGGGTGCTGCTAGAGAGGCAAAGTTATTGTTGCCTCCCTTATAATACATCTCATCAGAGATGTACATCGACGTATCAACTGATTGTTTTTTGGTTTGTTGTCGTGTTTTTACTGTCTCAGCTGCTAAAGCAGCACCCATTTTCATTTTTGTTAAATTACTACTCGTAGGAGTAGTTTTTAATATCCTCCGCCTTTTAATGGCTTTCGCCACGGCACCGGCAACACTATTGTTGCCTTTGGCAACTACCGTTATGGGAAGAGCGGAGCGCTCTTCACCATCCATCACGTGGTTTCCTTATCACTTTTTGATTTTTTTGTATAATTGAAGAACAACAAAAAGAAGAAGAAAAAAGAAAAAAAAAAAAAACAAACAAAGTTCCGGGATCGAACCCGTATCCCAGGATTTGGTTATCGACGCCGCTAACCGCTTGGCTATCGAGCCAGATAATAAAAGTTCAACCAATTAGTTTTATTAGGATAACTGTATCACTATTATTTTACTTTATTATTGTTTTTTTTTCACTCAAGGAAAAGCCGAACACTTTTACACTCTGCGGAGATCTGCGAACGACTGTGAGAGAATTGTTTAGTCTTGGATACAGGATTGCATCTATGGTTTGTATAGAAATCGTTGCTGTTGATTATCAAGCTTTATTTCCTACACATTGTCCGACTAATATAATTGTTAGTATGAAAGTGTTTCGCCTATATGCTTAAGAAGTTGATTGGAAATTCTCTGACTCCGCTTTGCTTATTGTTGGGCTGAGTAATTACCCATCATCATCATCATCACCAACATCATCTTAATCATTAATTGACACATATCTATGTACATACAAAACATTATACATAAATGAATTATTCCAAAAATGTATTAATTAATATGCTGGTCAGATTCAAATTTTGGCGTTCTTTGTATATAAGTCGCCATATTTTTATAATTGTTGAATTCGCTGTAAATTTCAAACGTTTGCCAGTAACATACTATGTGAAAAAACTGTAATCAAAATCTGTATAAATAGCAACGCAACAATAAAATGAAAAGCTTTTTTGTACTCATAACCCTTAGGGGAAACTTTGCTCGTCTTTTATTTTATCGTTCGCAACAGTTCGCTAATAATCTTCGGTGTTGGTTCCAAAGCATAAAATATATTCCGCTGTGCAACATATGTATTGTACATACTCGTAAGTTAGAACATTTCACATTTTTTCGAAGCCATTCAAAATCGGTTAACGCATCAACACGGACCTTCCTATCCTGATAAACAGGAGTTAATAGAGATCCTCCGGTTGAAGGTCTAATTCCCTGATCGTTCACTTATTTCCGAAAAAAGTGAAGTTGAAGGTGAAACAAATGTCCAAGACTTTTTGTTGACACCAGTATTTTTGGAATAAAGACCTACTATATTTGTATTATATCACATGCAGTACGTGAATTTGAAGTGATACCCTTGCATTCCGAATATGCCTCTCTTGATCCTTGCTCTTGCTCTGTCGACCGTTGGACATTTCCCATTCAAAGTGTTGTGCTGGTAGCCGAACGATTGACAGGGATAAAGGATAAAGGTTTATAGTTTCACTGTTGCAGCGATTCTCAGTACATCGGTAATCCTGAAACATGCTCAGATTTTTCCATAATTTTAATATGGTGTTCCTTTCCAGGCGAGTTATCCACACAATTACGATGACGGTCTTATATTCGCCGTGTGTATCCATTCGATTTTGTTGGATGTTAGGGCGCATGAGGAGTTACCTTCTCTTTCCTTCTTCAGGAGTACTGCGCTTGCCTTACAATTTAGTAGAAGACAATATCATTAACTTTCCTTTTTTTAATTCCAAATAGCTTAGTCTGTTGTAGAGATCCATTGCTGCATCTCATCAATCTCCTATGAGCCAGACGAATTAGAACAGAACCATCGATGAGTCATCGAAAAGTCAGTGCTAAACTGCTGATAAGCCATCGATGAGACATTGGTGGGCCACATTTGAGTTTACGATGAGTTACTGATGAAGAATCGATATGTCACCGATTTAGCAGAGCTGTGCCACCGATGCGCTACTCAAGATGAAACATGGATGAGCCGTCGTTTGTCTGCCAGTGCCACTCTCCCCTCAGTAGATTTAGACGGAATTTATTAGTAAACCCGACATCCAGACTGAACTCTAAAACAGGATATTGCAATAGGTCCAATCAGGTCGCAGTGGTAATAGCACTAAATTCCACCTGTTTTGTTTAGTTTGATCTCATCTAATCCTGGGATCAGCTTCAAAATCGCCTTAAATGATAATATGTTGGTACAGAGCATAGTATTTATAAATTTCTGGAAAGAGACTTGACTGACGTTTATTGTGGTGTACTTTTTTTTAATTTGTTTAAAACAATTTACTTTCACCTAGAATGTCTTGCAAAACCTGTGGCGGTACGATGGAACGTTCTCATCTCAAGGTCGTCTGTCGAAACTGTAAAAGTGTCTCTTATGCAGAATGCCAAGAAAAAACGAGAATCACTGACGAGAATCACTGACGAGAATCACTGACGAGAAAGGCGATTGCTGTGTCTCTAGAGAAATTAGCAAATATCCACCGAATAAAGTTGACTATAATAAATCCTTCAACCCTGATATAAATAATATAAAACTTCAGAGCCAATAGTCTCCGCAGCTAGGCTCTTTAATTTTTATATTATCTTGTAATTTTAATTACTTGTTAATAAACGATAATAATAATAATATAAAACTTGAAATGATTTATACTGAAGTACTCGAGGAAAAATAAATCCAAAAGAGATAAATTTACAAATAAAAAATAAAGACTGCGAGCTGAAAATCCGTCGACTAGAGAACAAAATCGATCATCTTGAGCAACAACTGATCGCTAATGCAGTTGAGATCTACAATGTTCCATTTGAAAATAACGATTCTTCCAACATAAATTTGGCATTAACAATTTTTCGCCATGGGCTGCTTGTTAATGCCTCAAAGGAGGACACTGAGCTTTGTTAAACCAAAACCAAAAAATACGTTGAACAACAATCATGGTTGTCAAATTTGTTTCTCATCATTTTAAGAACAAAATCATGAAAGCGAAGAAAGGTGAAAAAGCGCAGATGAAAATATATTGGAATGACAACTTAACGCACCAAATTCGTAGAAAATGGTGTAAGAGTTACTTGTGCTGCTGATATTGATAATCTATGATTTCCTCTAATTCTGTTTCGTGCTTAGTACGTAAAGTATCTGATTACCCAGTCGATTCCCTTATTTGTGTTGATGTTGTTTGCTTACATCAAAACAATCGTAACTTTAGAAAAAATTTCTCAGTGCTGGTAGCTCATATTGGGTCTCTTGTTGTTTTGCCTATTATCATCGTTTTGAGTGAAACGTGGATATTTGAAAACGATTAACTCATTACAGTTTACCAGCGCTAACACCTTTAGCAAACTGCAATGAAACATACCTTGCCGGAGGTGTAGTAGTCTATGTGAAAAATGGTTATAAGGTTTCTAAGCTAAATTTACACAGCGTGGATGGTCTGAAATTAACCCTTGATTTTAGAAATGAGAGCTACACAATGTTATGTATTGACGGACTAATTGAGGTTCTTAATGTTTGTAAAGATAAAAACATAATTTTGATTGATGATATAAACATGGGTATATTAAATCAATCTGAGAGAGATACTGAAAATTATTTATTTCCTTTAGCCTTAAATGGTATAAAGAGTTTTATTAATGAACCAATTCGTGTAACGAATTCAACTAAAACATGCATTGACTATACTCGTATATTCATGCGTCTTCATAAAAATAATAATAATAATTGCAATGGCGTAGAGCATGATCTAAGATTAAAGCGGTCCTTATACGATAAATCGATTGACGTTAATCACTCCCATATATTTGTGAAAATCAATCTGTATGCGTCACACACATTTGATGAAGTTTGATTGACAAAAATCAAAGTATGTTTGATTTTGCATGATGAGCGGTCTGCTGATTGATGTGTGTAAGGATTGGATTCAGTTAATTACATCATTATGTTTTGTATAGCGAAAGAGAAAACGGAAATATGAGTGATGATGAAGATTTCTGTGTGTGAAGTGATTTCATTATTTTTAACCAAATTCTCTTCTTTCTTAACATTCTTTTCTTTTTCTTATTTATGCAAAGTGCAAGAGCAATGCATACAATACAATCGTCCGTATCACTAATCGCATAATCCGTGCGCCTCAAAAACTCACAAGAACTAAGAATTTGCTGTCAATTGTTTGAACGTGTACGGGGTATCGTCAATCCAAATCGTCAATGAGCCGTTTGGATATCATAACTCAAATACTATAGATTTTATTGTTTTAAAGAAAACTTACTCTATGAATAATGGGAGACAGTGTATATATAGATTTCATTTGATGTTTTTCTAAAAATTTTACAAAATCCCATTCATAATTGCAGCAATATACCCATTCACAATTCCAATAGCAAAATATTTTTAAAATTATAGAATATAGAAATTATAGACTCATAGACTCTTAATGCTATTTAAGGAATAAAAGTTGATTTGCTAGAATCTGTAAAAAAAAATCTATATAACATAAATCTTAAAAAAATTATGGCGATATGTTGAAAACCGTTCTTTATGAACATTACAAATTTTATTCAGATGATTTCGATAGAGCTGGAGTTAACGTGAAATAACTGTGGAGGGTTATTTATAGCATTCTGAGAAAAAACAAACCGCTTATTGGAATAAATAGCTTAGGTGGTAAGAGCTTTACTGATAAAACTACAATTTAAAATAATTTGTAATTGAATAACTTTTTGAAGTTTTTGAGAAATTAAAGCCATCTGTGGATTGTTCTACATTCTGCAACTGCTCTATATCTTTCGTTCATTTCATTCAGCCGAATAGTTTTGTTTTTCAGGAATTCACCTCTTGAGAAATATACGGGTCTATACTATCCTTAAAGGCTTATTACTTAAAAAAAATATTTATATCTGGTTGACATTTTTAAATATTTATTCGATGAAAGTGTTCTTAAGGCTTGCTTCCTTCAGAACTTTAATTGAACTGAGTTAATACTACTTTAAATAAGAAAAAATAATATTTCGCACTGTAGGCCTATATCCCTATTACATACCAACATTTTCTATAATTTTTTAAAAACTAATTAAATTGCGTATCTTATCATTTTTATTAAATTAAATTTAGGAAACAATTATCAATCTACGAAGCTATTCTCAGAGTGTGTACTGACAGTATGTGCAATGGACCTGATATGACTGAGACGTTTGACATGGCTGACCATGACATGCTTTAAAATTTACTTTGCAAAGCTGGTTTTGTAGGAATTTTACACAAGTTGTTCATTTATTATTTTAAATGTAGAGAACAAAAAGTTAATATAAATGGAATTTTTAGTGACCCTTGTACCGTTGTTGTTTTTTAATTATTTCAACTCTTTATTCAATTTAAAACTAATGGAATGGAATGCTTGCCGCCTTTGCTTTCACTTACCAATTTTATACAGAACACGACACTATTGAAAGGATCTAAACACCTGGTAGTATTAATTGACAACAATTTAAATTGGATATTAAATTGAGTATGCTATTAGTCTCCCGAATATTGTATATCATTAAACAATATTATTCAATAAAAGTCTTAAAAAAAATTATTATGGTTTTGCTCATTCTAGATTGGAATATTGTATTACAAGTTGGGCTGGTTTGTATGTTATCACCTCTGTTCATAACTTAAAAACATATGATAAGGACTGTTTGTTATAAAAATCGACAAACTCCAAGTTGGCCTATATTTAAGGATTTTGCGTATCTTACCAATGAGACACGTTTATGTTTTCAAAGTACTAAGGGAATTCTTTAAACAAAGTGGTAATATTCCTATCAGAAGCTCTCAGTTCTATAGTCAACGTATCAATATCATGCATTTACTATACGTGCTGACAGCTTTTATTATCATACATTTATTACATTCTTTCACTGCTGCAGCCACAAAATTGTATATTTGATCAAAAAAGTTAGAAACACTGGTTATCCACAGTTGATTTTATTAGCATTGAATCGATCATAAGAAATGTATAATAGTCGTCACCACAAGCCATTATTATAGTCAAAAGACAAATTTACAATAAATACTACTTCAAGGACCGTAATTTATTTATTTATTTTTCCTGTTTTCTTTCTAATTTTTTATATTGTAAATAATTTATTTGAAATCGTTATTAATGTTAAACTGCTTGTTACCCCACAGTATACTTAATATTTTGAATGTTTATACCACATAGGTGTCATTCCTTCACATTGAGTTATAACACTTATAACACTAGTTCATAACACTTAAAAAAAATTAATTCAATACTTAATATCTAACAATGTATGTACTAACATTTATAAATTTCACATGTGTAAAATACATAAAAATTTCGTTTTTCTCCTTCTACTTCGGTTCACAGCAACGTTTTCAATGTGCCGCCTGTCGCTTACGTTTTATTTTATTTCAAAGTCTTCATCAGTTGCTTATATCATATTCAACATTGCCTGGTTTTGCAACACTCTCCCTGGTAAGCTCGCTGCTTTGTTCGGTTTACCATTATGGCCAAACTGGCGTACATCCAAGACGGCAAGTTTCGTAGTGGGTCGAGTGTAAACTCCCGCTTAAGTTTGTACTACAGCAGACCATGTTTGCCCATCCCTACTGATCCGAGCTTGCAGAACCGTTCCTTTAGGCCAATCGCTCTTCGGGCTGTTTGAGTCTACTATGATGACTACCTATGTCTCCTTCTGTTATGGGCTTCATCGGGTGTAACCATTTGGCGCTTCTTGTTAGCGAAGGAAGATATTCCTGGACACACCGTCTCCAGAACATATCATTATATTTCTTACAAACTAATCAGTTCTTTCGGAGTATTAACCCCTCATCAAATTGGCCGCCAAGTCTCACGCCATTCGATGTACCAACTAAAAAATGGTTCTGCGTCAACGCTCCATCACTGATATCTTCTAGAGGTACGTAGGTCAGGGGCCTCGAATTAATAACACACTCAAACTCCGCCATCATTGTCAACAAAACTTCATACCTTGGATTTCGATCAAAATGCATTTGTGTCAAAGTTTCTTTCACGGAACGAATGAAATTCCATTTAATTCCTGTCCGAATAAACTTCTCCGCAATCCTGTCTCCTTTCAACTGTGCCATGCCTTCTTTTAGCTCTTCTTGTACCATTTTCACTCAAAATCTCGATCAACATTTCCATTTTTCGCACAAAATCGCTGTACTGCCATAATACATGATTAGCAAGATGCTGTAGGCAATGCAGCCATAACTGGGGGTACTGGAAGCCTAAGAGGAATAGGAATATTTCCTGGAATATTTTCTGGACATATTTTAACAACACTCGTAGCTTAGGAATAAAGTTTACTTGAAGAACCTTATTAACTACAGTCTCAATATAGAGATGGCAATAAAACATCTTCAGAACTTTGCTTTAACAGTTTTACTACGTCAGGGTTAACCTTAGACTGGCAGAGCTTATAAAAATAGTTCTGGGCTCTCATTATGTCATCCAAACACAAAATGCCCCTTAGCCTTTTCTGGCCTTTCTCGAAGACCCATATAGACCCAGGCCATAGTTCCTTCCAAATTGAAAATTTCGTAGAGTCTACTAGACTTATGACACGCAAATCAGTATGAGTGAGGACTTCAAATTCGGTTACTGTATGGTGCGTTGGTTCCCTTCAGGGCCACTCATCCTTTGTTTTATAGAGAAATGTTAGTCCTTGATACCAGCGGCTTTCTGAGGATAGGTCGATCTATGGGTTCCACTTAGTGGCATCGTCTGCTACGTTTTCATCGCTAGGTGTCCGCCTCCACTTAGCTTCGCGTGAGCCATTTAGGATCTCGCCTACTTTAAACATCACGACCTGTTTCACATTTTTACAATTTTTAACCCAACGTCAGACCAAAAATATTGCCTTTTTCCCGAGTGCCTTTGTAACCATTGTAGAGTTACTCATGAAATTTCTAATCTCAAATCCTCCCTGCAGATGAATAAAAGTTACTTCTTTTGCTAAACGTAACGTTTCCCCTTCCGCGTCTACGCTCTTTAAAAAATCATCAAGGTAATGATTATTTATTATGGCCCATACTGCCCTAGCAAATTTTATTATGTAATGTATTCCAGCGCATTCTTATTTTTAACAACTTCTGCAGAGCTCAGCAAGCTTGTAGATCCAAATGTTAAAACCTAATAAAACCTATCCCTCTATTTCCCCCGTTTACTCGTTTCTCCTGAGAAATCTTTGCCCATTTTGGTCATCTTCGTTAACTACTAAAGGGTGACCAGATAGCGAGGATAGTTTTTCCAATTGTTATGTTTCAGCAGCTGTCAAGGCTACCAACGACATCCGGCTTTCAAAATATTCAGAAAGGGTTGCCATTTGCATCATACATCGTTTTACGCTTGCCGAGCGTGCGAAAATTATTAAAAAATATCGAAATACCGGCTCAGTTGTAAATATGCAATGTGAATTTCGTCGTGAGGTCGGTCGTCATCAAGCCTTCAGTATGCAGGCAATTCGTGTACACTCTTTTGGATCTTAAGCCACCAACCAGGCAGAGATTGGTGCGAAATGAAGAAAACATAGCCGCCGTAGCGGCCAGTAACGAAGAATACCCAGAAATGTTGATTCCGCTCATCAGCTGAATTGGGCATTTGCCAGAGAGTCAACCCGGCTTATTTTGGGGTTGGATTTGGGCCTACATCCGTATAATATTTGCCGATGCAAGAATTGAAGCCGGACGACGATAGACAACTCCGTGAGTTTACTAATTGGGTGCTGGAAATGTTGGCCGGAGATCCGGATTTTGGCCAAAAAATCATCTTCTCAGACGAAGCCCATTTTTGGCTCAGCGGCTATGTTAATAAACAAAATTGCCATTATTGGGGCTGTGGAACACAATCGACAAGTGTTTGGCCAAGCATCTATGCATCCACTAAGAATGATTGTTTGGTGTGGTTTATGGCATGGCAGCATCATCGGACCATATTTCTTTCGAAATGAGGAAGTAGACACTGTTACCGTCAATGGTCTGAGGTATAGAACGATGTTAACAGACTTTCTATGGTTAGAGCCCGACAACATCAATATATCCGAACTCTGGTTCCAACAAGACGGCGGCGCTAAATGTCATTCAAGTGACGCAACGCTCGAAAATGTGACGGAGAAATTTATCGACTGAGTCATCTCCGCGGTCATGCCGAGGACCGACCACCAACTGTCTGCAGCACTGCTAGCGAAGCTGAGGTAGCCATTTGAATGATGTGCTATTCCGCAAATGACATGAACGTAGCTTCAAAATAAAGTCAGAATCAATTCTATATCCCTCACCGTTGTAGGTTTATTTAAATGTTTTTTCCTATCGTTGTTATCTGGTCGCCATATATTTTTTGTGAAACATGTCTCGAATGTTTCTTTGTCGAAACCTAAATAAAACCTCAGGCAGAAGCTGCAAATCGTCTGTGCCAGATAGCAACACTAAATTTAAGGAAATCCCACTAACACGAGCTGCTGCATCCCACTCCATACGCACTTTAGACGGTTTGTCTAAAACACGTGTTTTTACTGCCTTCGGTTTATTCCTATGCCATTCGTGGTGTTTAAACGTTTATCAGTGGTTAACCTTGCATGTTCAAGACCGATTAATATTCTTGGCTTCGCTTCGTGGTACGAATCACGGTACGAATTGTTTTCAGCAATTTGCACTTTATAGACTGGATCAGAAGGCTCAGAGACTCTACTATGCGTATGTTGAAAAGATAGCGTTTATCTGTACGATTTTACCTAGAGACTTGCAAGCTCACCTTTTTAAAATTTTTCTCTGTTCGGTGTGTGTTTGAAGTAAAACACAACGTTGGTTAAGAGCTATAAGATCTGCTGAGAGTTGGCTGTCTTGAAAACAATAGTTTTGATGAGAATTGCTTGCATGGGTAATGGATATTCACGTTGTATGTTAATATGCCTGCGGGAGAAAATTGGCGCCAACCCAGGTTTGACTTATATTATAATTCGGTTTGAATAATTGATTGACACGGTTCTCTGCCCACCTATCATTTAGGATCGGGGTAGCTTTAGAATATTGGCGCACATTTTGAAGGTACGGATGACAACTCAAATTTCTCTGAGGTATTAGCTTGGCGTTACTCTTCGGTTTATGGACTTCATTGTTTTTAAACTGTTCGGTAACCAAATCTTCCAGTCAGTCTTCCTGTGTGATCGATTCCACGTCGATTCGTCGTCCAAAATCGGTTCAAACAGGTTATATTTTGCATTATGATACTCGTTATCTCTTTTTTCTTTGAGAAGTCTCTCTTCTTCCAACTTTTGCAGATTTGGCTTTCCTTGTTGAGTCTGCTCTCGATGAATGAGGTGATTCAGGTCTGATTGCGCGTGTTGAGATAACTTTCGAAAAGCCCATGCACCATCTGCTGTATGGCCGGAAGTAGTAAGAGGGAATAAATACAGTGTGTTGAGCTTTTGATCTTAAATCTAGACCAGCAATAGCTGCAGCAGCAATAAAGGGATCAACCACAGAAGAACTCACAGCACGTTGACCGACGTCAGGTAGTCGCAGCATACAATTTCTGCGCTGTCAGGGTGCCAGCAATACCTCAGTCGAAACAAAACGAAGAACCACTCCTGCCAATCGCTGTTTCTTTGGAATAAGAAGGAAATTGAGTAGTAAGGCCCTATCCCGAAAAACTAAGTAGATTCTGAATAAGACCCTTTTCATAAGAGTCCTAATTTATGGCTATGAAGCATGGACTGTATCGAAAGCGGTTGAAGATATCCTCAGTCGTTTCGAGAGAAATATCCTTCGAAAAATATTCGGTCCTACGAGCTATACGATCTGTGCAGTGACATCGAACTAGTCATAAAACTGCGCATCAGTCGCCTGAAATGGCTAGGATATGTGGAGCGAATTTACACCAATGCTCCTGCCCCAGAGTCTTCAAATCTAACCCGGAGGGACCACGCAGTAGAAAAAGATTTCACTTTAGATGGCGCCCATAATTAAAAGGGAATCTAACAGGCTTGGAGTGTGCAACTGAAGGTAGTTAACGAAAGATTGGGCTAACAGGAGAATATAGTTAGTTGAGGCCTAGGTAAAAAGAGAGTTTTTTGATATTATCACCAAAATCTGCACTGCT
The DNA here is from genome assembly GCA_949129095.1 of Volucella bombylans. Classification (NCBI taxonomy): domain Eukaryota; kingdom Metazoa; phylum Arthropoda; class Insecta; order Diptera; family Syrphidae; genus Volucella; species Volucella bombylans. The sequence continues at coordinate 138,384,623 of OX422140.1, forward strand.
ACTCATATACTCGTATGCTAAAAGAAATAGGTGATACACCAGAGTTCGAAATTCTGGCAGACAGAAGTCATTTTATGTGATCAAATTCAACCTGAGAAGCAACCTTGGTGGTTGCTTTCTCCGTGAGCAAGGTCCAATTGAAACCGGCCCTGCCACCAGCAAAACTTCCTGTTCGGATGGACAACATTTGGATGTCAAGCTAAAATCCACCTGCATGAAAACCCCGAAATACCACAGAGGACGAGGTCGATTTATGTACGACGATTTACGTCCTCTCTCATCCACAAATTAGGAAGGCTGGCAATAACTAATGTCTAAACCACGCTGATTGTGAATACCCTATAGTTAAAATGCTCCACGGAGCAAGCTCTTGGATAAGTAAGTCTGTAACGCAAATAAGAGAACTAATTAAGCTGAAACTCATTTCTTGGATTCCGGGGCAACTCAAGAAGCAAACTAAAGGTGTTTGGATGAGACCTCATATCCAGAAAATCTATTCCTGCAGGGAGAGCAAGAATCAGATAGAAAGAACTCTTCTCATGTAAAAAAAAAATGCTTAAAAAAGCTCTGACGAGATCATTCAATCTAGGTATGATTCACGTCCCCCTATCTGCACCATGGAAATGCGAATTTGAGCTTCATTGTCAAATTAGTGAATACAATATTCCCAGTACTCAGATTGTATCTGCCTTACTGAATATGACAAAGAAGTTGTTCGTTCGCATAGATATGAATAAGAGGTTTTGTACATTAAAGTTGTTCTATTTTCGGCGTTTTGGCAAACATTTGTGGGATGGCAATTGAAGTCCCCACTGCTGAGCTCACTAAACACCATAACTAGTCTGAAATTTATTATAAATAAATCCTGTAAGGAGTTGACAATAGTTCAAAAATCTAAAACAGATTGCGCATGCTAACCATTTTCTACAAATCTCTACAAAGCGTGCTGGCGTTCTAAACTATCATTCTAGGCGCAAATATACTCGTACTCTTCAGACACATGTGCGATGATCCCTGCAAGTTTATATCTGCCAGTTCCTAGAACATCATCAAAGCCTTCAGCACTTTTATTAGTGACCATGATGTATGCATTTAATTTCTGCCCATGTACTGCACATTTACTTCAAAAGCCATTAGAACTAGAATCCTCGTATCTTCACACAACTCTCATGTAAAACACCGCACTACTTGACTACTCGAAACACAGATCATCATGCATAGGTGCTCGTAAAACCTCTACTCGACACTCGGTCACTATGTCTACACATGTTTTACCCCAAAGGAGCACACGCTAAAAACGGACATTAAGCCATTAACAATTTTATGTATGCGTAGGGGGAGCTCATTTTTATTTCCATTTTCATTTTTATGCACAGCATTTTATGGTCCCGGGGCTACAAACAAACAAAAAAATTAAAATCATTTATTTATGACATGACCCAGCATGAGGTCAATTAATTCACCATTTCGCCAGAGGATAAAACTATTTCCGCTTGTGCGAAAGGTACTATGTCGATGTTTGGAGGTGTTTTAACTTTGAAGGACATGCTCTTAACAAAAAAAAAGTGAAACATGTCCATGTGAAGGTACACCTTTTCTAGTCGTATCCAGAATTCATTTGTCTTTTCTTCCATCAGTCTATTTGTCCATATGGATGGTGTCGTTTTTTTCTGCTTTTTTATTTTTTTTTATTTGATAAACCTAATGAATTTCTAGTTGAGTTGTCCTCCCATTATTCGTTTACTATACTAGTAGTCTTCTCTTCGTTTGAATGTAACGTTCGTGATGATTTTTTAATTCAACTGTAAGCTCTCATGTCAGCAGGTAATTATCCTAAAAGGTTTCATTGTTTTTCTTTTTTATCCCTACCTGGCTGGTGCGCATACTATCTATGTACCTTATCCCTTCCCATAGCCGGTATCCTTTTTATTACTATTATTATCGCTAGAGCAGGCCACTTCATCAAATTTCCTTTCAATCCTTGAAATAATGAAATTACCGCAATCAAAAGGATTTCACCCTCAATCCCCAATCTCCAAAAGTAATAGAAAACCCACCGGTAGATATGTAGGACTGGGTGTGCTTAAACCCTTTTGGTCTTACAGCCGCCATACACTTAACTGACTCCAGAAGCTTGCTGGAGAAGGGAGATACCATCATAAGGGTATAAACCCGGTTAGAAATGAACAAAAAAAAAAGGATACAAATCCAAAAACCAGAAACTCACCAGCGATGATAATGACAATAATGCGGATTAAAATACTGTAAACAATATAAAAAAAACTTAAGGAAAAGGGTGTCCTGCGGATGGCGGCCTAGCTGGTTTTGTTGTACTCCTGGGGGGTAGAATTGAACTGAAAAAAAAAGAACGGTCTAAATCATCAGCAGAAGTCCCTTGTGGGTCAATGCTATGTGTACATTCCGTTCTTTATAATTTTGTTCTTCTCTTTTTTATTCACTTGAGTTATTTCAATTTAATTTCATCTGCTTAAGTTCTCTGGTCTTTGGTTCTTCTGTATTTTTTACATCTCTCTCTTCAATGCCTTTCCTCTATATGAATCCTTTGGCTAATGCTGCTCCTGGTGTCTTATTTAGTGTCCCTTTTTTTACTGGGTTAGAGTTTATAATTTAAATTCGTGCGTAGCAGCCAGCCAGAGAGTTTGTCTGCCTTCAGCAACAAGATCTCGAAATAATTAAATTTGTGTTTGTTTTTTTTTGTGTACTCCTGCTGGATTTTTTCTGCCAGCAATTTTTTTTATTCATTTTCTGTGAACTTAATCCCAGAAGTTAACGAATTTAATCATCCACTAATCGATTACATTGCTGAGTGATTAATTTTTTCCAGGTCAGTGAATACAGCACGGCCGGACAGAGGTCGTTAAAGCGCCGCTGCTTAATAAATGAGGCACGTATACGTTGTAACAGAAAGCGACAAATTGGGTATGGATACTCGGAATCCTGAACTTGTGTTCAAAGTTTTGCAAACCAGGAAGATAGCAATGGAAAGAGTTACCGAATTTTAATATAAATCCCTGAAAATACTCGATTAACCATTGGAGATACGAGCATTCAATTAAAAGTCTGTCTTGCTTCAGTCAATATACAGAACGATCTTCGTTATTGATTCAAATGTTTTTCATCTGTCCTCACAAAGGCAATGCGTCATCTCTATGTGTTGTACAAGCATTTCAGGTCACAACAATTTTAAACAAATTGCATATTACCTCCTTCAAGGAACTTCATTAAATTAAAGAGAAGGCAATAGTCACTCGGTGCTACGTCCGGACTTTAGGGTGATGATGAGTAGGTGTGATGCTATCAGTTACCTCTTTAAATTGTTGTTAAATTCCTGCTTGATTTCAGGATCATGCCGTCGAACTCACCCTTCATTCCCAATACCAATTCAGTCAAAAATGATAGTCACAGCTCCTGCTTTTTTCTGAGGCATCGAGAGTATTCGGGCAAAAAGACCAAAAATCACTCAAACCAATTTGCTTTTAAAACGATTTGCTTTTAAAGTCTTCTCTGTACTGTACTTCTCATTACTCAATTGTCTTTTAAGGCCAAAAAAGGAACAACTGTAACTTTTCATTTCTGATGAGCCTTCGTTATTACAGTTAAAAGCGTAACCGAAGTAGAAAGTATTCTTAACTATCTCAAAGCTATAGCTGTCTACGAGTGTTGTGAACTTCTGTTGAAAGTCGATGTTATGAGGCCTTCTGGTTAACAGCCTATAATAGGTTCTTCAGTTCTTCACAACTAAACCAATTTTTGCCATTTCTGATTCAATATATCAAAGTCATCAGCGCATACATATAGCGCTATTGATGCTATTATGTGTGGCCATGAAGTCAATAAGGAAGTGTTGAGTATCGATTTGGACTTAAATTTTCTCTTTGATCTGCTGTAGTGTGAATATGTGGTCCATTGTGGATCTCCCAGGATTTCAACTGCGCTGATAGAATGCTTGCCTCTTCTGCTCATTTTTTCGGAGAACCGGATACTCTTCCCTCATTGAATGCCTGTTCCGCTTTCGTTCTCCAATATCGAAAAGCAACATAGCCGAGTTGTATTAAATATGTGCGTCTGACAGCACTCTTTATTAAACGAAGGATTTTGTATGAGTGATTAGGTGAAACCCAGTACATTAGTTGCGGCACTTCTGACGACTTTTTCACATCGATGTCATCAATGTTGAGGTTTAAATTCATGGTTACAAAGGCGTTGACGAGAAGTTGAGTGATAAGCAATAAGCCAAGGTTCTGCCATCTCGTTAAGATTGCAGCCATTCTCGGCTGTTGCGGCATCATATCCTTAGATGTACCTTGGCCGCAGGAAAACAGTGGTTCAGGGTTTATTTTGGTCACTTAGAATATTCGAGACTTCATGCCTCAGTCCGCTTTCAATATGACGTTCTGTGTTGCATTCACCGCAGCATATATTACAGTTCTTTATTATCTTTGCATCAACTTCCTATTTGAAGGTGATATCCGCACTATATCCTGCTGTCCCTACTGATTATTATCGAAAGCTCTTTCATAGCTGCTTCGATGGATCGGAAAGTCTTATGGTTCCTCAGTCATGCTAGCTGCAGCGTTGCCAGCTCTTTGGCTGTCACCCAACGGCCACTCCATCGGCGGTGCATCACCCACTTTCAAGACCAACTATTACAACAGATGTAACGCAATGGAAGGAGAAATTTAACTGCACTATCGCTCAAATTGATGCAACTCAATCAATCACTCACGTCCATTAAGCCGAGACCGTAGAGTTTGCTCGAGGGACAATATGCGCTGCTGGCCATATCACAGCGCCAGTGGTTAGTGCTCAACTCCTAGTATATTCACACAGGAAAACGGCAGTCAGGCAACATAATGGGGGCGTCTTCAGCTTCTGATAAGTTTTGTCGCCTCCTTATTACCGGCATTGCTATCTCTGTGTTGACGGTCAAATAAACTGAAAAATTACAACAGAAGCCCTACGTTCTATATGCATTGTACCTAGGCTTACATACAACAACCAGTGACCGATTGTGAACTCCATTACTTTCTAGGAGTACTCAAGTTTTTCCACTTATGCCTTCTGCTGCCTAGCACTTTTCAAATTGCGCCAGAGCACCGTCAAAAAAGATCGATATCAGCTCTCAAGCGGTCCAGAACAGCAATGTGTTGCAAGGCTCTTTTGGAGGTAGCTTAATTTGGTCGGCTGATACATACATGTGCAACACACCAAACGCTGCATTTGGTGCATTGCTAATTCAAGCTGTCAAAGGCAAAGTAGACCCATCTATACGTATATGCTTCGAAATACATGACAGCCGCGCATAAAAACGAAGCACGTACAATAGGGAACTCTTGGCTAATAAATTGGCTATCCTGTACTTTCGCCGCTTTGTAAAAGGTCGGCCTTTTGCAATCTTTATCGATATCAGTAATTGAAATGAATGGATACACTGTCATCTCCCAGAAGCTACAATTACCCGGGGCTGCTGAGATTAAAATTAATAAGCCAGAAACTTATGTTGCTTAATCTTATTCCCAGAGAGTCGCACTTAGCTATTATTCGTGAGACATCCTCTGGTTGCGCTGGACCGTGCATACCAAAGATCTTTAGCAGCGCCACTTACCAATCATTGCCCGGGACGAAAACCTCTAGCAAATCGGTTGCAACCTGATTTTTCTTGCCATCGATGAACCCAGACAGAGAAGGATACTCAATAAGCATACCATCCAATCCATAGTAAAGTTTCCAAATGTCCATATACTAAGTTTTTGATTAAAATTTATTTTCTTAGTTCTAGTATTAATTAATGTTAAAATAGAAATAAAAGTAGACTGTAAGATTCGTCGAAAGACATAGTTTAAGTGTTAGGTTTAACTTAGAGTGCCCGCATAGGGCCATTAAGTTAGAATAAGATTATTTTTAAGTAATTTAAGCTAATTTTTAAGCGTTTTTTGTTTAGCATATAAGAGTAACTTAAGTTAAAAAATAAAAATGCATAAAAACTGAATAGTAAAATTTCCGGGCGCTTAAATGTTCGGGTGCGTCGACATTCACATATGTACTACTTCGCTGCACAGGCTTCAATTATCTGGTCACTTGGACCGACAGTGTAACAAACTTGCCAGGGGCCACTCTTGTAAATGACATCACAGCAATTGCCAACGCTTTCTTCTGTCACTGTGTTTTGCGCGTAACCTAACCTCACACTACTCTCTATTACCCGCAAACAAATAACATGGTAGAGCTGTGGCATAGAACATTCAAGAGGGCCCTTATTATTCATGTGCCCGAGAACTCACATCAAGAACTTTCATGCATACCCTTCGGACTCCGTAATAGTAAACGAGTATGGTACTTCATCGTCACAGGAAGCTTTTGGCCCGGAACTCCAACTTTCAGGAAATTTTTCGTCAGCGCCCAACAATACCCAAGAATTGAATCCCTTCAATGGCTTGCATCACATGTACTCGTAATACGAAATCAGCCCTCGCTCTAAAGGACCTCACCAGCCCTTCGCATGTAACATATACATTTGACAGACAGCGCTTACAGTCTGAAAATATTGGACCTTATGCTGTCCAGAACCGTCGACTGTATGCTTACAAAAATACTATGCAAGGATGCGTATGTGTCCATCCAATGAGCTTTTAGATTTGCAAACACCTCCGACAGCTGCACCGACTCCACCAGTAAGCGGTGCAGCATAAGAAACCAAGCTAAAGGCCGGTCTGCGAGAAGTAGAATATTCGATCGGTAATTACTGTAAAAAGGCAGTTTCAAACGTTAAGTGCCAGTACTGCAAATGAATTATTGTAACAAGTCATATGATTACCACCTTCCTCTGCCTGGAAAAAAACACGAAACACTTCACCTTAAACACATGGAACTTACAATAGTCATGAAATCAATATTAATTTTGACTTCGTCTAATATTATAATACAAATCCTACTTTAATTAAGTCATCAATCACACTAATTTGCCTCCATCAGCTTGTTAAAGGAACAATAAATTCTTGATACACGGAGGTCATCTAAAAACCTTGTCTGCCATCGAAGTTCATTACTTCCCTGGAATACCATGTTGAAATGATTTAATTTAATTTCGAAAACGAAACTGGCTAGTTACTACTGATTTATCTACAATCCCTCAATTATTATGAGGTTCACATACACATACGTTTAAAGTGTAATTTAAAAATTTAATTTCCTCCTGTGGCGTTGGACCTTAAACATCTGAAATTGTTTAATGTTCAGTGACTACACACGATATAGTAAGTGGAGTACGATTAGAGTCTCCCCCCCCCCTCCTTTTTGGACGTTTTAGTGAAAACCAAATCATTTGAAAACAGACCGTTTACGTCTGCTGGTTTTGGTACGGAAGGGTTTTAATTGGGCTAAGCGATTGGAGTACAAGGCCTCGGTCTATTCAGTGATTATATGGAAAGGTTAGCTTTAGGTATAATTAACCTGACATCACCTTTGTTGGCTCATGAGTGTGTCCAAATCACGCAATATGTTGACTTCAATAATTTTGGTTTATTTCGGATAACTAATTACTTGACCGTAACCAGAGGTAAAAGACCGGTGGCCAGCGGCACGGCAATGACTAGTTTTTCTATTCTGTGATTTTATTTATATTTTCAAAATAACTGACATGAGATTGCAATCAATTATTATTTATATTGTGAAGGATTAATTTGCATTGCAGCTAGATTAGCGAACATTTTATTTAGTTTGAGCGGATTGATGTTTTAAACCATCGAGGTCCAAATCGAAAAACCATATTTTTTAAAGGAATTGTAGCGGGCATTTTGATAATTGACACACCAGTTGCGATTTTGAACCAAACCAGGATACGTTTGGTGTCATGAATACAGAATCACAGTGCTACTGCCATTTCATTTAAGTCAACGAGTTGTTAAATACATACATATGTACAATAAAATTCCTAGATTTTTTATTTTAGTCACAATTTCAACGTGAGAGTTGCTTAACCCTGGAAAGATAATCTACGTCATTTTGACTCTGTGAAAATGGAACATAGCTCTGCCTTTCGAAATATTGTAAGTTATACCTGAAACACTTCTGCAGTCGAGCTGTAAGTAGTTCGTCGTGCATCAACGCACCTAAAATACGCCACATGTTCTATCTGATGCTTCCAGCGACATTTAGGGCACAAAGACAACAACAGTTGCAACACCTTCTTCGCATCGTGGTACGAGAACCACAAACCATTCGTCGCCATCTCAACCCGAAAGACAGATGCGTTTTTGCTTTTTAATCCTGACAAAAAAATTGTAAAAAGCGGGACTTATATATATGTAAAAAAAGTAAAGGGTTTTCCAGTAGGGACTTGACAACTTTGAATTTAATTTGTGAACGCACTCTTTCACTAATCATCAAACTGTCACTGTCAATTTATTCAGTAAACTCAACATTTTCGTCATAGTAATAATAATACAAGACGTATGATTTGCTACGATGGACTCCTCACACTCGTTTCTTATAAGTCGAAGCCTTCTAAAATGGTTTACATGCTATCATCATGGATGTAGATACCTTCGACCAGATGTGCTCCATCATGTCTTGAAGCAGGAAGATGGCCTATGGCTATATTCTATGGGATTATCAATATAGCTGGCATTAGTTCCTATGTATTGTAATATATTCCTATAACGTTTTCAAGAAAAGTGAAGCTGTTTCAAATCGGAAAAGCTTTATGAAAAATCTGAGCATGGCTCTAGCAACACCATTTATGACAAAGAGATTGGACATTGAAAAGGTAATTCTGTGTCAAAAGACGTCTCACCCAGCTCATCTACAATAACTTATCGAACAGACTAGAAGATCTCTGAAAAATACCAAAAAAACGTTCCTATTGCGCATATTGCCAATACAATATAAGACGAAAGGCAAACGCATCGTGCACTAAGTACAAAAAAGTTATATGTAGAGAGCATAACTTATACTTCGATTTTTTTACGATTATATGATATACAATATGCATAAACGTAGAAATGGAATAATTTATGCTTTGAGTATTTTTTTTTTGTGATAAAAACTGAATAATTTATCTTTTGTTAATTTGATTGTCTTTGTTATTTTTTTTTTAATAATAAATAACTGTAATACCAACAAATTTATACACGTTGTTTCTTTTAATCATAAGTAAAATTTAACTCCTGCTAGATTTTTTCACATCCTCATAGTTTACAAAATAAAGGTGTTCAAAATTCATGTGCCAACTTGACGAATGATTATCTGTAGCTTATTCCAAAATATGATTATCTTTTCAGGGTTAAAACGAATGCAGTGCCTAGATCCTGCTAAAACTCTCGATTTGAACGAGTTCGTAAATAATTGGTTCAGAGGTGACCATCATGGTCAGAAAGGCAGAAAGGCTTCTAATCCAATTCAATTCAATTCAATTTTATAATTATTATTGTGCAATATTAAGGTATACTAAGATAAGTATTTTTTTTATAGTACATACGAGTAGAATTAGGACAATAAGAAAATAATTTCAATAGTATAATATGTAAATCTTACAAGTAAGTTTACAATAATAAGAAGAAGAAGAAATAATAGAATAGAGAGATAGGCTCAATATAAGAAAAAAGAATACGTAGAGGACAGTTGAAGGTAGGAGAGAAATTTGAAGAAATTCATTAGAATAGGGTTGAGAAATGAAGACAAACTGGCATATTTAGATTGTGTACAAGTTAAGCTGTATTTTTAAATGGCCTAGCCAAGTTGAGCTGAACATCATCAGCATAGAGTTGAAAAAAAGTATGTTTACAGACAGATGGCAGGTCATTTATAAGCATACAAACGATAATGGACCCAGTTATGGTTCCTGTGACATACTCTGCTTCACTCGCAGAACAGCGGAAGAAGAATCGGAACTTATAACTTTCTGAAATCTATTTGGAAAAAGCTTCACTGCACTGTTACCAAAACCAAACAGATGTTGTAATTTCCAGCAAAGAATTTTATGGTTAACCTTGTCAAAAGCCTTTAAGAAATCAAGCAGACAAAGAAGCGTAACACATCCGTTATCAAACTCTTTTCTTATGTCTTCTAAAATATTAACCATCGCAGAAGATGGTTAGATCTAAAACCCCCATACAGAAGGCTGTTAAGAGATAAGTGTTCAATAACCTGTCTCGATATGAGTTTCTCGAAGACTTTTGACAAGCGCAGTAAAATACTGAAATCACCAGCAGATATCGGGGTGTTTTTTTTTTTTTTAGCCAGAGGTACAACTCGGGCTATTTTTCAAGATTTTGGGCAAGTTGACGTGGTAATGCAGTGGTTGATAATATGGGTCAGGTGAGAAATAGTATAGGGTAAAATTAGTTTTACAAATATTGGTATCCCATCTTGGCCGATAACATTTGATTTAATAGCTGCAACACAGTTTATGACATCATTTTCGTTAACCGATTCGATTTCAAAACCTCGTTCTGAATGTAAAGGCGGAATAGGAATTTCTGAGAGATTAAAATTGATTTTCCCAGTACTCTTATCGAGAAAGAAATTATTTAGCACATCAGGGCCAATTTCACATTTTAACTTACTTTTTGCACTGGAAACACCAATTTGTAGCAAATTACTCATCGCAGATTTTAGGGGGAAGATCAGTATTCAGTTTAGAGGAGTAGTAAATTCTTTTGGAGTTCCGTAACATAACAGTCGAATGATTTTACATGGACTATGTTTCCATTTGCTTTAAAGCTTATTACGAGCTTTGATGGTCGCGACAACTTCAGTTGTAAGCCAGGGACAGGTACTGTTACGAACTCTTACTGTTTTGACTGGTACAAATTGGTTATAGAACTCATTAACCACTTCTTGAAAATAGTTTAGCTTGGCATCAGGATTAGAAATTGAGCGACAGCCATCTCAAGGTGCTAAAAATGCGGCGTTTCTTAGGTCGTTCATATTTATTGACATAAAATCCTTAAATGAAAAAGTCAAAGGAGCAGGAAAATGATTGAAGTTAATATTGTGCGTATAAAATAGAAAATCATGATCTGATATAAGATCAATTGAAAGTTGGTCGAATAGGATAACTGACGATGGATCAGATACAATTGTCAGATTGAGGAAGCAAAACGCGTATGGATCTGACCTTAGATGAACTAACCTAGATGGCAAGCTTTCCGAATATTGGAAAATCAAAACCGGTTTTCTACTGATCGCCCCAAACCGTATGACTCTGTCTGTGAATACGTGTGAATTGTGATCAATGGCAATTTCCCTCCTTTTTTATACAAACAACGCCCATTTTAACCAAAAACGTCATCCACGTTACACACACTCGTGCAAATCGCTCTCATTCTATCAATTTTACTTGTAAATTGTCTGTGCAAAAGTTAAGGGTTTGCAAAATTATCAGTAGAGTTTGACGTCTAGGTTAGTTTATCTATGGATCTTACTGAGGGTGTTTTTTTTATTTTCCTTCTATTAAACTTAAGTTGAGAGCTCACTGATGGGACGGCCATTTTCTACCTGAGGTATAATCATTATGTTTATCCAGTTTTCAAAAAATTATTACATCACTGGTGGGAGAAGAAATGTAGATCCTTATATATGCCAAATTTATTTCGAGAAAATTATATTCCGATAAAATATAAAAAAAAAGTTCTGTACGAGTATATCTGTTGGTACTGTATGGGATTTGCGTATGATGACGATTGGATAAATGAAGCAAGAGGTCTCGCATGAATTGATTGCGTTTCTATGTAGCTATACGGTTTTTGATTATTCGCTCATTATACTTTCGTAGATCATTGTTGCTGGCAAAGCTACATTTCTGTGAAGAAGGAGTAATAACTGGTGCAAATGTTTACCAAGAAGATGTGCTAGAGGGTGTTGTGAGGAGCTTGACCAATACAATACAATTTTTTTTAATAATCAATATTGTGGTTTAATAAATGAGTCTAGAGTTTAGTAGTGATAATTATGTATTCCCTAATATTCAGTTTGGATTTAGGCAATTTCATAATACATCGCATCAAGCTCTTAGAATATGTAGCCATATTAAATCTAATCGGTCACAAGGGAAATCAACTGGTATGATCCTACTGGATGTTGAGAAGGCGTTTGACACCGTCTGGCATAACGGCCTAATATATAAAATGATTAACTTTAGCTATCCATTGTATCTAATTAAAATTGTCCAAAGTTTTCTGTCAAGTCGTAGTTTTCTAGTCCATGTTAATACCTGTTTGTCTAAGTCCACTAATTTCAACATGGGCGTCCCACAAGGGTCAGTATTGGGTCCTATCTTATACAATATATTTACATCTGACTTTCCTAGTCTGCCAGATTGTCAAGCTGCAAACTTCGCTGACGATACTGCAATTTACACATCGCATACGTTCGCTCTTAACATCGAGAGGACACTTATAGATGCTAGTGAGATAGTAGGAATGTTTTGCAGTAAATGGAAAATAAAAATTAATAGTGAGGAAACCCAAGCCATCTTTTTCAGTAGAAAATGAAAAACTTGCTTCCTTCCACAACATCCGATTCTTATTTATGGAAATGAAATAAGTTGGGACCCTTCAGTGAAATATCTTGGCATACACTTAGACTCAAAACTGACATTTAGTGAACACATCACACAGACTTTGAGAAAGATAAACATTGCGACTGCCTTATTATACCCATTTATTAACAGGAAATCACAGCTATCTAACGTTAATAAAATAATTATTTTTAAAGTTATTTTCCAAGCGATATTGACCTATGGTTGTCCTGTCTGGGGTGGCGCAGCCAAATGTCACCTAAAAAGGCTGCAAGTGTCACAAAACAAAACATTGAAAATGATTCTTAACTTACCCTGGCGTTTTTCAACTAGAGATCTGCACTTAAGGGCGGATGTTGAACTGATATGCGAACGTATTTACATGTTAAACGAAAAATTTATCACTCGTTGTTCTTTTGCTGACAATCCTCTTGTAAACAGTCTTTATACTTAAAAATAAAGGTAATATAACTGTTCTATTTATTTGTTTACTTACTTATTTTTATACATGTCTTTTTGTTTGTTTGTTTGTTTCTTTATTTATTTATTTATTTATTTATTTATTTATTTATTTATTTATCTATTTATTTATTTATTTATTTATTTATACATTTATACATGTATATATCTACTTAACAATTTTTTGTTATTAATTTATTTGTTAATTTATTTATTTCTCTACTTTCTTATGTGAATATTAATATAATTATGTACGTTTCTGTGATTATGCATCTATGCACACTTTTTCAAAAATTTCTTAGTATATAATAATATATATACATAAATATATGCTATGTACCAATAAATATATTGTATATACTCGTAAATATATATATTTTATTTTTTTTTGCATGGAGGTTTTAGTAGCAAGTTTCCTCCGCTTGTACTCTTTATGCTTATTCTTTTCCTTCTGTATCAAAAACTGTATCCTTTTTTTTAGTAGTAAGGTAACAAATGTACCAAATCTCTAAACGTAAAATGTGCAATACCAAATGTAAGTTATATTATGCAAAAATAAAAATATCTATCTATCTAATAAATGAAAAAATTTTGAATACTTTATGTTTACTGGTTTTTTCTTTATAGCGTTTTATATTTGTCACAGAACTTATGGCAGGACTAGGTATATTGAATTCAATTTGAAGAACTGAAAGTTTCATCATCGGTTGATGAATCATCTGATAACTTTTGCATCCCATATTGTGTCCCACATCAGTTCATGAGAAAAGTATTCCTCCTCTGTCCATATAACTTTTGCACAAACTTGGCGCCAATCTTCAACTGTAATTTTTGAAAATTCTTCTTCAGCTAGTTTCTGAAAATCCGTTAGTTTAAATGTTGTGTTTCGGTTTTCCACTCTTGCCTTGACACTTGCCCAAATATTTTCAATAGGGTCGAGATCTGGATGATAAGGTGGCAATCGTAGTACTTCGTGTCCCGCGCCGTGAATTATAGCGTCAATCTGATGCTTTGGAAGGTGTATAGTTCGATGTTCCTTTATAAGCTCATAAAGTTCGAGTTTGAGCATCTGTGAACTATGTGGTATATTGTAGTGGGCAAGCCATTGTAAAATCTCAAATTTTCCGGAACCAGAACTGATTTGTTTCTCTTCCAATTTGTTATGATATGATGCGTTGTACATTACAATAACTGAAGGTTCTTCTGTGTTATTCAAAACTTGATTCATCGCATCGTGAAAATCTCTTGTTTTAGTTCCAGATTTAAATAAAAGCAAGTCATTATTTACGAAATCTTTCTCGGCACCTACACGCGCCATAATCAACATCTGACCCTTTGATATTGGTGCCTTTAATCCACGTCTGGTACCATCAGTCCCTGCCCTTCGTCTTGTGTGTAACCTGTGAATATAGCTCTCGTCCAAATAAATGATCTCATATCCTTTTGATTTGTATTCCCGCACAGATATTTCACTTGTAAAAGTTGAACTTAATTTTTTTCGCACATAAGTTTACGGTTATTCTCCGTATAGGAAAATCCATTTCTTCTTAGAATCCTGTGTAGCGACATAACGCTTAAGTTAAGCCCCAAATTTTGCTGGACCCGTTATCTCAACATTTTTAAGGTAATCATCATTTTTTCCTCAAGCTGAAAGTTGTATATAATTCGCCGAATAGCTGTGATGTCAAAGTCGTCTAATGCAGTTTTCCATTTTTTGTGTGGTAATTTTTTATTTGGTTATTTAGTAATACGTTTCTCCTCCTGTTCCTTGATAAACGTTCGCATTGATCGGGCCGAAATTTCAGTGAACTCATCAGGCTGCAAGTTTGCGTACGTTATGGGATTATCCAAACATAAACTCATGGCTTCTTCCAATTTTTTGTTATACACGTTAACATCTTACGGGCCTGTCTTCCTATTGGTTTTCTCCTTCACGATGAATCCATGACAATTTCCTGTATTTGTATAAGCTTTTGTTCGAGCAATGCTATTTTTTTCGTAAAACTGGATTCCAAATCGCAAATCCATCATTTATTTATATGCGTTGGGTCTAGCTTGAGTACAATTACATGTAATTAATAATTAAACAATTGCTATTACTAATTAGGTACATGTAAATAAAAACAGTAATGGACTTTTGGTAGTAATTGAATAAAAATTACAATTATAAATATAATTAAATATGGCGTTAATAAATTTTGACTAAATCTGAGTCCATTTTCGGAGATGGTGTTGCGTAGGTAATTTTTCATAACTGTGCTGCTGAAGATGTCCTGCTTTCCTAAATTTGCATTCACATCATCTTAGACTGTTCTGTTTTCTATTAAGCCATCTGGAATTAACGAATTTAACGTTTTATAAATTATAATCAACGAAGTGCAAGACTTCCTTATTAGGTAGTCCTCTAATTGTTCCAAATCCACACCCAAATGACTCGATCACCATAATTGATTTCACAATTTTTTTATATTTTTTGCTAGGATGACGCATATTCCTCTGCTAAAACCTTCCACTGCCTTATCTGGGCCAAGCTAATGCACTGATGTTAGTCTTGGTGGATATGGATTCATTTTTATGAGCTGCAGAAGTGTGAAGGCGGCTTATGACCTCACTAAGAAATTTTGTGCTTTCAGCGATCTTTCTGCTTTCAGATTTTCAGCGAATGCGTACGGAAACTAGAAAACTTCTAAACAGTTCACTAAAAACTGACTTGGTGGAACATTGGCGGCATATGAGAATCGGATTTCCAAGAAAGCCTCTTATACAGACTTTTGCCAACCAACAGGCTGGTCAAAGTGCTTAAATGTGGAAATTTTCCAGACTTGGATCACTCAGAAAATTTAATGGTACCGACAAATAAGCCCTATATCTCATGCGTGAAACTCACTTCCCAGGTAAACTAACCAGAACTAACTCACAACCAGCTTCTTAAACTAGCTGAAAGTGACTACGGTGTAGAGTGGTATCTGGCATCGGTCATAAAATACGTGGCTGGTTCCTTTGATGGCTCTCATCGAGTTATGCTACAAAAAGATTTAGATCAGATTCTAAAAAGAATCTGAAGAGAACCTTTACTGCTAGCCTGGCTATGCTATTCATACCGAAACCCTGACGAACAGCGAGATTAGCCCTTATACCAACAATTGGAGAAGAAGAATCGCCAGGAGCTTCAGACCTACTAGTCTGATTTTCTTCACCTTAAGGAGCATATAGAGAATGATCGAGCTTCGTCGCGCAAAGCCGCTTGCGAGAGTGCGCCTCAAAATCTGGTAGACAGACTCGAAAAGAAAGAGTAGAGGTTGACAATGAGGGTACTTTCGACTTTGGCAAGACATGGAAGCGGACTGCTTAATGACAGCTATTGCTTGAAGGCATCACCATTCATTTCTTGAACGAAGTTAAGTATTTTTATGCTAGATAGCAAACATCTTTGGACTAAAATTGTCATCGTAAAAGCATGCTGTCGACTTTTGGCAGTGTGAACTATCTTATCACTAAAGAGGGCCCCTAGGATCGGCTGTGATAAGGTCCATTGTATCTAATGCTATGCTCCAAAAAGGAGCCTTTCTCGGCGGCACGGGGGCTTTGTTTGACTCTGCTCTGGACACACAGATGAATCTCCCTCCCTGTGGTATCCATATTATAGGCTGCACTCTCAGAGCCATCTTCCTTTCAAAGAGAAGTGTGCTTTGGTACAACACGTAATTGAATTTTGATGACCTTGAAATCGACTGTTTCAGTGCCTAGGATTAGTTTCGACCAGAATCAATGCCAGACAAAGAATGCCGTCTAGTCTTCACGGGGGGCTTCGAAAGCGATTTAGGATGCGGCACTGGTGCCTTTATGGAGGACGATATCGCTTGATTTCACTCCTCATTGTCAAAATTTGCGTTTGTCTATCTCCTTTCGGAGATATACGCAATCCTAATGGCAACGGACTTAATTGCGAAGAATCAGTGGAGGACGTATCTGTAACGATAGCCATTTAGTGAAGGTAATTTTAACAATTACCTGTGCCCGTATAAAAATTGAAATCATACCATATTTTTGCACAGGAAACTAAAAAGCCACCTTCAAAGACCAACTCGAGTCTGCCCTTCTAGAGAAATATACAAGTCTTCCGCACGTACACGTCCACTTAATCAAATGCCACAAAACTAGATCTGTCATCAGTTCCCATATGAATGGGAAAGAGTTTGGCCTTTGGAAGCATCTACGCAACATTGATATCAATACTCTACTCCCACAACGTTCAATTAAAGGTGTCTGGGATGGTTTCAAGTCTGATATTAACAAAACAAATGCTGGTGTGGCGCAGGTCTCCGTTCTGTCTCCAACACTCATTTTTAATTTTCATTAACGATCTCTTGTCTGCTTCTTCTAATCCGATATATTCCTTTGCTGACGACAGTTCTCTCTGCTTTTCATATTCGTTCCCAAGTTCTTGGCCCTGCTCTTCGGCTGTAGATCGGGAACGGCAGCATATGTTAAGCTCTTTAAATTTTGATATTAACAGCATAACCAATTAGGGAACTATCAACACAGTGGAATTTAATGCTTACAAAATACAATACTGTCTGCTGTCGTTGAAGCGAAATCCAATCACCCAGCCATTATCCAGAATGGCACTTTGGCATGGCATCGTTGAAACCGAAGAACTTTCCATTCTCGGTATGTGTGTCATTGACAACTTACGTTGGAATGACCACATACTCGATGTCGCCAAAAATGCTACGAAATGTCTAGGTTTCCTCAAACGATGTAAGAAATACTTTCCCCTTCTGAGCTGGCCACTATATATAAGGCATGGAGTACAATGCAGACATCTGGTCAGGGGCGCCTAAAACTGCGCTTTCTAGATAAGATTCAAAACCGTGCGATAAAACTCATAGGTGATGCTAACATCACACAGTTAATGGACACCCTCGAACACCGACGGAAAGTCTCGTGTCTCACTTTATTTTATCGCTATTACGACCATCAGTGCCCCATTGAAATCGTCAGTAGCATTGCGCCCTTTCAAACCTTTTACCATAACACCTGTCTCGTTATGAATGCTCATCAGTATACCCTCAAACCCACTTTCGGACGTACTCTGAAATATCGTAATTCGTTCCCAAGCCGAACTACTCGCTGGTGGAATGCCCTGCCTAGTCATTATTATATTCAGATATTTAAAACCAACGTACATCGGTAACTGTCTCTCTTCCCTCCCTGATTTTCCTTCGACCGAGCTGTGTACAATCATTTTAAGAGTACTCACATCCCTTAAGCGAGAGCAAATTATTAAACAAAAAAAAAGTAGAGTAGCCTTTCTCAATTTCGATTTCTTAGCAACCTCGACCCTCAAGGAAAGGGACCATTTTAATTGCGATGGCTGTAAGAGAATGAGTTTCCTCAATATTACAATCAAGTTACTATCTGATGTACTTTGTGACTGCATAAAACCATACAACATGAATCTGATTGGTGTGAATTTAGACTAGGTAAGGCCACTAAAGACGGATTCTTCAGACTAAGGTAGATCTTACAGAAGGCCCGTAAATTTCAAATCGACACTATTCTATCGAATTAAAGGACGCTTCAAACAGCATTAATTGAGATGAGGTATATAGGGCTCTATGGATGCTTTTGGCATCTCTGGTAAACTCAATTTCTAGCGGTTAACGAAATAAAAACGAAGTAAATATATGCTGTTGGTACAAATAAAAAATAAAAATCTTAAAAAGATTGTCACTTTAGAGGGATGAAACTCTAACCCCACCCTTAGCTCTTCAAAGAGGTAGAGGGTCTACATCCCCATATGGGGATTATTCCACTGGATATCAGATACCGTTTAGACGCGGTATGTGAGATATCATGTCCCGCCTTAAAATCGATATTAATAATTATTGTCTTCGACTCACTTAGTTAGGACTATATTGATAACATTTTCCAATACCTTGCTGATATTGAGAAGGAGACTTATTGACCGAAGATTCCCCGGACTGGACGTTTCTTTTTTTTATAATTTACGCGCGCCTAAGGGGTTAGATACCCTTTTACTGTTGTCTGTCCGCGGGCGGAAAGGTAGAAGGAGGAGAAAGGAAAATTGTTTTGTAGTGGTTTGAAACTCAGGTGTATCTGGCTTCGATATTAGCTCACCAGGGGTGGGAGTCCGAATAGGACGGTGAGTTTTTTCTTCACTCAGAGTGATTCGAAGGTTATAATTCACATTGTTTTTTTTGTGTTTGAAACTCTACAATAGCCAAATTTACGTGTCAGGGCTATGCCTTCACACGCAGAATTTATCTGTCTGAGTTCCAATTACACAAAATGAAAAACTTGAAAGACTTGTCATGGGTAGGATTCGAACCTTGACCCTCCGAGTGAGAAGCGATTGCTAGTACCACTACACCCGGCCACGATCTTTATCCCATTTGGGAATCAGATGCACGATCGCTGTCTGGCAATGCACTGGAAAATGTGCATTATTCATTGCATTATTAAACAGTGGGGTGTATATGTCCATCGCTTCTATTGGGAGATGTTGAAACATAATATTCGTAATGCCATCGGTTCCCACCGATTTGTTTCTTCTAATTGATTCTAAGATCGCATGGAGCTCTTTTATCGAAGTGAACGTTGGTCATATTTTCGTCATTGAACTCAGTGAAACCTGAGTTCTCGAATCTCCAGTTCTCCATATCATTTCGAAGGACCTGATTTTCCGCGTCCCTACTCGAGCCAATGACCTCCTTCGCGATGTACACTTCCTGGAAAAACGCTCCCAGTACCTCTACCTTCTTTTGTCGATCTTCGACCACAAAGAAGTTGTCATCAGCGAAACTTCTTCTGGATTTATGCCTACTGTCAACAGTAATTGTTCGGTATTCGTCGTTTGGGCAATCTTTAGACATGGAGCTTGTTTTGATCTTTCTTCCGTATTTTATTTACTTGCGGGTTGCTGGTGTTTACAGTCCGAATTTTATTGTTCCAATACAAATTTACAGATGCCCTGTAATTTTCTTTCATTAATACTTGTAGGTTTTTGATCGACGATTTCAGTGTCATGATCTGCGGGTTATGTCTGTCAGTAAACTGTCTGTACAAGGTTTTTAGTCTTGATAGCAGCCAACGCTTGTGTCTCCGTAGTGAGTTAATAGTTGCCTTGCGGAATGTGCCTTCTTTGTCACTGTATCGGTACAGAGGTATCAGGTATCGTACTGTCCATCGTTCGTTTTATGGTCTTGTCCATTTTTTTTAAGTACCTGTCAATCTATCTATTGGACAGATTCTTATTGTACGCTTGGTAGAGCGAGTTTCAAGAGTGTGACTTTGTTAATGTTCCGGAGAAGTGTGTCCAACGTACGATATTGTAATTATGGGAATATCCTTGAACAAACTCCAATTACGCAACTTTTATGTGCATATATACAATATTTCACCTTCTGCCTCATATTCATATCATGAGGATGGCATACACAATTCTTCCGTAAACCATTTTTCTATCCCATTATTCATAGTAAGCCGTCACTAATCAAACGGTTTAAGTCGCTTTAGTTTAGAACCATTTGGTGGTTCTCCTTTGTAAGACTCTTAAAAAGTTGTCGTAACCTAGTGAAGGATGATATTTTCATAGACCTCTTCCCAAGACTCAAGTTTAAGAAATTCATTTAGCTTTTTATAGCTTATTTCTTGTTTAATAGGAATAGGTATATGCCTACTAGCTTTGCTTAAGTTTAAGAGTTCCATACTCAAAATTTTATAATCGAATACCTACTCAGTAGATATCCTGTATAAGGAATTTTTATGCAATCTTAGCAGAGCGTGGTTAATAAAAGTTTGAGAGCTTTCTGTAATGCGAGTTCTTCATTGATTTTTGTCTCAAACCCATATGATGACATTAAAAGTAAGTAATGATTAGAATCACCAGTACTTTTTTAATATATCCATATCTAAGCCTCCTATTATCAACAAGTTCTTGGTATTTTTATCCTTTAGAAGTTCACTCACTTGCTGTATAAAGACAATATAATTTACTTCTTTCAAACGGTATACTTAAAGGTATATAAAGAGCCCGTTGTTTAAATTGCAATTTATTTGAGCAATATTACGAGTAGCACTAAGATTAGTTTCACACTGGTACGAAAAGGGTTTTTGAATAAGCACTGTGACACCACCAGCGCTATAAAAATCATTCCATTCCATGCTAAAAGTGACTCAAAGTTTTTTCTAAATGATATAGAAAATGATATAAAATGACGATAAATAAGATACATTTTGAAAGGTATTTTGACCATTTTTTTGAGAAATTAGAAGTAAGAGAATTAGCACACATAGTTTAGAAAGATCACTTGATATCGACTTAATCTCGACCTTTATCTACCTAGTTTTTATATAGTAAACTTTTGTTCAGTGATGAGTCTCATTCTTGGTTAAACCGCCAGACAATCAAACAGAATTGCAGTATTTTGAGTGAGGACGATCCTCAAGAAGTTCCCCAGATGCTCTTGCATCTAGAATAGTGGATTATGCGCCGGTGATATTATTTCTTGAAGAATGAGGCCAAATCCCAAGTTACTGTCAATAGACACCAGTACAATGCGAACGATTACTTGATCCCAAATTTACGTGACATCAGTGTGGAAGAACTGTGGCTACAACAGGATGGTGCTGCACCCTATATGTACTATCAACTATCAACACATCGCTGTATTGAAAGTGAGATTTGGCAATAGAGTATTTAAAGAAATGGACCCGTCAATTGGCCACCAGGATCGTATGATTTGACGACATTGGATTATTTTCTGTGGGGCTACGTCAAGTTACTAGTGTGATGATACACGATTGACGCTTTTGAGTAAAACATTGTTCGAATAACACGCTATATACGCCCCAATTTATCGAAAAAGTGGTCGATAATTGGATCTTTAAAATGCGCTTGGTACCAGACACCCGTGGTGAAGATATGCGCAAAACTGTATTCAAATATTAAATGGCATAAAATAATCTTTCGAATGAATTTAGTAAATCGTCGTCAGGTTATTTTCTTTACCTTTTATTTAAACAAAATTTGAAATACCATTTAAGTTTGCAAACTTACTGTGCAATGGCGCCTTTTGGAGAAAAACATGCAGAAAGTATCTTAAACGTATTCACAGCGCTTCTAAATTGGTGCTTACCCCACGAGGAAAAACAGTATTCGTCCAGCAGAAGAAATCTGTTTACAATTTTTCTGATCCACTTTTTTACACCCCCCGTGTGAGGTCCTTGACAACGATGAAAAAGTAAACACTCTCTTAAAACTAACCCGTATTTGTGGGCAATACAACAACGTACTCGTATATCGTTGAGCAAGCACATACAGCAATGTGTAGAATTGCCCCTATAGCTTGATCGACTTAATTTATTCAAAAAAAGTGAAACATACTGATTTGGATTCCCTCCATCATGTCCTCCGATAGTTTTTTTTTTTTTTGTATTCTGTCAATGATATAACTCCACAAAAACATTCATCCCCTAGCATGTTCGACATCTTCGATTGCACATGCCAGAGCCATAGTCAGAATAAAAGGAAAAACAAAATTCCCACACACAACTTGTCATTGAGATCCAATATATTGTATATACCTATGTATGTATGTATATATATGTATATGTATGGATCTGGATCCAACTTTGCTTTTGACTTATTCTGTCCTCGAACGTATCCATGTCCACCGATATCAGATTCAATTCCAATTGAACTACCTATGTACATACGAGTATAACATAGTGGAGCAAGCATATGGCTGCCAGAATCGATTTACGTATAACCTTGTTCCACAAATTCACAGTCACACAACAGTAGCTACTGTAGTAGAGCAGTAGCACAGTAGCGCATCTTTCGTATCCGTATCCCTGTAGTTGGAGTGGAATCCTTAATTAACCACAAAACTGATAAAAATCAAATGAACGTGCCTCTTGTGCGATTATTGAAGTCGTTTTGTAGATTTTCATCGAACGTACTTGCTGCGAAATGTATGCGGCACAAACTTTATAATTGTATCGTACCCACTTGCGCCCTTGTGTGAAAAAATATCAGAAAAATCAAAAGCTGCGAATGGGGGAACGCCACACGATCAAGGTCAATAATCCACTTAAATTAATTAAATTAATGGCTGAAGATTCAATCATACTCGTATGGAAGGCGGTGCAGTGGTGTAACGGTGTCAATTCTAATGAATTGGAGCACTAAGTATTCTGTTAAATTTTATTGCTAACCAAGTGCTTTCATTCCGCTGAGTTAATGTTTGGAATCATAAGTTAAAGTCTTAATCGGACATTCGGGGCCCGGTTGAATAGAGTGAATGCCCTTGTTGCTAGTAACTATCACGGAGCATAGGGATTTTCAATTTAAATTGCGCGTGTATGGGTTAAGTTATGAACGCTTCGTCAAGTTTCGCTGTTTTTTTATTTTAATTGTCTTCTTAGCCCATAGCAATAGTGATTAAAAAGAATGATCCTTCGATTTACCTCCGATAGTGCCATTGTCATATGTAGCAATATAGCGTTAGTCGGTAGGATTCATAGCTTTCAAGAAATTCCGTCATCGAGAATTTTCCATTTTCACTTAGCACATATTCGTATTGTCTAGCAGAGACCCAGGTCGCGGGAGTACGGAGTCTGCGGCAGCAATTCGTGTTGTAACTCATACAGTTTGACTACGGTGATTTCGTATGAGTGAAGTGGTGCATTCTTGTGGTGGAACAAGCATTTTTTCTTTACCAATCGGTCCAATAATTCACTGGATCGCTGCCCTGTGATCGTTTTTCCGTTCATCGAATGTCCATAAGAATAATTCTCTTCGAATCCCAAAAATTCCTACCCATGGCTTTCCAGACGATGGGGACCGTTTTTGCTTTTTTTGGAACAATTTCGCCTGAAAAAAGCTATGATATTGAGTGTCTCCTAGTTAATGATATTTGGAAAATGATCCAAGTTTCATCAATGGTGATAATTCGACGCGAAAAAGCTCCTGCGCATATCTCTCTAACAGATCTCCAAATACTGCTTCGCATCTAAAAATAAAATCGAGTAATGCATCGATATTTCCATTGTATCAAAAGACACCAAATCAAATGAAAACTAACCTATAAATCAATCTGAAATTTTGTATGTCGTCGTTTGAAAGATAGCATTGTACGAGGGGCGTTCAACATATTCTCGGTATCGGGGTGAAGCTGTGGTTGTATATATAAATTGACGTATTTATCAAGTAATACTATTATTTTAGTGCATTCATGTAAAATTTCATATAAATGTGATTATTAATTCGCGTTTTATCTCTAATTAAACAGAATCATAATGGCAACTGAGACGATGATGGTGAAAATTGAGCATCGCGCTGTAATTCAATTTCTCACTAAGCAAGGAAAAAGTCAAAAAACTATTCATGAAGAGATGGTGGCTGTTTACCAGGGTTCCGCACCTTCATTATCAACTGTGCAAAGGTGGTCAAGTGAGTTCAAGAGAGGCAGAGAGAGCATTGAAGACGACCCCCGCTCCGGCGCCCCGGCTACTGCTTGTACGGGAGAAAGCATCAAAGAAGTCGAAAAACTTGTTCTTGAGGATGCCCGAATAAAGGTGAAAATGATGGCAGAGATCACCAAGCTTTCAATTGGTACCATTCACACCATTCTTCATGACCATCTTAACCTTTCAAAGGTCAGTGCAAGGTGGGTGCCACGAATGCTCACAGCGCCTCAGAAAAAAAGTGAGAATCGCATGCTGTAGAGAGCTTTTTGAGATGTGTAGTGAGAACGCGGACGGTGTTATGGATCGAATTGTTACTGGGGAAACATGGGTCCACCACTATGACCCTGAAAGCAACCAAGAGTCCATGCAGTGGCATAAAAAAGGAACAGAACCCCCGAAGAAGTTCAAAGTCACTCCGTCTGCCGGGAAGCTCATGGCCACAGTTTTTTGGGACTCAAAGGGAATCTTGCTCATCGAGTACAAAAAAAAAGGTGAAACCATCAACGTCACATCCTACGCTTACACTTTGCATAATTTGCGGGAGGAAATTAAAAAGAAAAGACGGGGTAAACTCGCAGCGGGTGTGTTGCTTCTTCATGACAACGCTCCTGTTCACACGGCGCGAGTTTCCAAGGCTGCTGCGCGAGATTGTGGTTTCGAAGAAATCCAACACCCACCCTATAGTCCAGACCTTGCCCCTAGTGATTATTTCCTGTTTCCGGATTTGAAAAAATGTCTTCGTGGAAAAAGATTTTCGGATGATGAAGAACTCAAGTCGGCAATAAATGGGTATTTTGCAGAGAAAGAGGAAATTTATTTTTTTGAGGTTTTAAAAAAGCTTATCTCAAGATGTAACAAATGCATTGATGTTAGGGGAGATTATATTGAAAAATAAAAATAATTTAAATTGAATCCGCATTTTCCTTCATATCGATACCGAGAATATATTGAACGCCCCTCGTAGTACCCGATAGTAATACCAACTTTGCTAGCAACGACACCAGAGAGTGTGTTCAAATAACCTTCCTTTTTTTATCTAAGTACGAGTAAATGAGATTCTTTTTCTGGCGCTAAAACTTGCTTTTTTGGCAATAACGGGGAATGAAAGTTCCAACAGGCGTTTCTGATCAATTAGATTTTCAACTGATCGTCTGAATGTCTTTATGTCCATTTCCGAGTGGTTGAGCATCCTGTACAAAATAAAAAGTATTTACAACTGCTGCGTCTACAAAAAGATAAATATCCGGTCCACCATTTCTTGATCTTTCTGTCTAATTTATAAGGTGACAACTGCAGCTGGACACGATACTTTTAAAATGGCCCCGTCCTTGCGTTTGCATGAAACTTCACTGAATTTTCACAATAACTGAAAAAGATCTGTGGGTCTTGAACTTTCAATGTAAATCTTACTTAAGATGGCACTAAAGTTCGGGGTGTTCCTAGGCTTCAGTCAACAAGTGTGACCAGCCAGCTGGATCTTTAGTCCGCTGCCTCCAATTGCGCACTCAAAATTGACTGAGGTCTCCATCCACTTGCGTGCACCACCTGAGCCGCGGTCTTCCTCTACTCTGTAGTTCTTCGGGGCAGATTCTTTGGACCCAGTCATCTCGGTTGTAGGATCTTCACTCTTCTGGCTAAGTCAATGTCTCTGTACATCCCATACAATTCGCCGTGGTATCTCCTCCTCCACTCACTCTCTATGCAAACGGGACCAAAAATGACCTGAAGAATGTTTCTCTCAAAGCAGCCAAGAGCACCCTCATCCATTTTTGATAATATCCAAGCCTTTGCATCATAGATCACGACTGGGATTATTAAGGTCTTATAGAGGGTCACTTTTGTTATTCGAAAGATGCCTTTATTAGTTAATTGCTTTCTTAGCCTAAGGATATCGTTGGTGTCGTTGCCTAAACTGATAGCGGGGTCTAAGTAGACAAAGTCCTCAATTATCTCAAAGTTATGTCTGTCGAAAGTGGCGTTCCGCCACAATACTCTCGAAATTGCCACTGACATAACGCTACTTTCTTCCGATTATGTCAATATAATCGGCGTATGCGAGTAATTGGATGGACTTTTGAAAGACTGTGCCTCTTGCGTGAGTTTTGCACTATTATTTCAAGAATAATTTTAAAGAAATCGTATGACAGAGCATCACCTTGTCTTTTTTCACATCAAAAGTCTCGGTGAGTTCTTTGCCGACCTTAATAGAGCAGCATGCATTCTCCATCATTATCCTGCACAAACTGACGAGTTTGGAAGGGATGCCAAAGCTAGACATTTCTCTGCATAATTCGTCTCTATAAACGCTGTCATACGCGGCCTTCAAATCGATGAATAGGTGGTGTGTATCGTTTTAGAACTCATGAGTTTTTTCCCAGGTTTGCCGTAGTGTGAATATCTGGTAGATGGTAGACTTTCCTGAAACAAGCCACACTGATATGGACTACATAGTATGTCAGATACGATCTTGTAGGCGATGTTAAGAACGCTGATGCCTCTGTAGTTGGCGCATTTAAGAGAGTCTCCTTTCTTGAGGATCGGGCAAACAATGCTGAGGTTCCATTCATCGGGCATACTTTCGTTCGAGTATATTTTACAGGTGAGTTGGTGTACGCACCTAACCTGTTCCTCGCCTGCTGCTTTAAAGAGCTCTGCAGTCAGCAGATTTGTTTAACTTAAGCTAAGATATGGCTATCTTGATTTCATACAGATCGGATGGACGAAATTGATGGTCTACATCGTCCAGGTTGAAAGGTCTATCCTGCCTGACAGCGGTATTTGGTTAGTCATCGCCGTAATTATAGTCTAAATAGGAGTACATGGTCTTTCCAAATCCTCAAGGTTGACTGCAACTCTACTACTATTATCCCTTGTTCGCCTCTACAGGCTTCGGTTTGGGATTTGTGACCGTGGCATGTTTTTTTTTATTTTATTTACCTTTTGATAGAACTTTCGAATTTCATTCCAGGTATAATATCTCTCAATGTCCTCGATCACGCGCCTCTCATGCGGCTAGAAATTTTGAGAATTTGTTTAGGATTGTTAAAATGTACATGCTGTTGATGCTAAATGGTGATTTTTTTGCTGTTTGGTTTTTCCGTGTTCTATTTTTGACAGCTCACGCGTGATTCGTGACATGTGTCAAAGTAAAACATGCTCAGTTAGCATTGCAATTTTATCGTGGAAAGACTTACACCCGAACAAAGCTTATAAATTACTGAATTTTATTATCAAAATGAAAAATGTTTTTCGCGCACTTCGACTATTTTACGATCGATATAGAGCAAATCAATTAAAGTCATTGTGGCCAAATTCGCACCACTTCCCCACTGTTGGACATCAAGCCACCTACCCGTGTGCTCAGAGCGCGTACAGAGGAAAATATTGCTGCTGTATTCGCCAGTGTTAATGAAGATCGTGATTTGTCCATTCGTCGCTGTTCGCAGCAATTGGAATTGTATTACTCGACTATGTGGAAGATTTTATGCAAGGATCTTGGTCCAAAATCTTTCAAAATATAATTCGTGAAAGAACTGAAGCCGAAGGGTCTGCCACAGCGTTGAGTTTTCGGTGAGTGGGCCTTAGAAAAGCTGGAGAGAGATCCGCTTTTTTATCGAAATTGCCTTGAGCTGGTTGACTGGATATATTAATAAACAAACAGAGTGGCGTACAACAGGTTTCAGGTGTTTTTAATAGGTTTCTGTCGTATATAATATTGTATATAATATTGTCTTTCAGGAAAGGGTAATAGTAGTTCCATTTGATATGAAAAAGGTTTCATTGACACCTCTATGTTTATTGTTAATGTGGTAATCCGTAATAGGTTTATCATGAATTGTTTTTAAGTAATGTCTTCTAAAATTTCTGTATAGCGAATTATTTTGAAAATTCCACTATTTGAAAAGTATTTTAATAGGTGGTTTTAACAATTCCGAAAGTTTCTGTAAAAATTACACAGGACTTCGACGATGATTGAAACTTTTTGAAAATGTTTGTAATTATTTCTTCAGCAAAAGAAAGTTTAAGGATTAGTTTTAGTTTGTTTCTGAAAGGCACCTGAGGTTTTTCTATTGTGGTTTTAGAGAGGATTAGTTGAATGTTGAACTCGTTGAGTGGATGTTCGGAGATATAAGTTTGATCCTTACATTGTCTGCAGCTGAGTGACACGTTGGAATATTAGTTCTTCTTCCTTTATTTTCCGGATTGGATTTAATGCTCTTCCTAGACACAATGTGTCCTCGGCTTTATATAATTAGATTTAGAAATTGGCCTCTCGCAGTTTGTTATAAACTTTCCACAAAATCTCACAATTCTCCTGTAATGAGGTCGAGAAAACAATTATATCATCGATATCTACTAGACGAGTTTCCACTTGCAGATCTTGAAAGACATTCTCCATCACTCGTTGGAAGGTAGATTGTGCATTCTGTAGTCCGAAATGCATCCGCATATACTCGTGGTGGCCGCCGTCTTCTCTATATCTGTTGGATTAAATTTGATGAAATTCATTGACAAGAATAATTGTAATGAAGTATGTACTCGTACATGATTTTTTAGAGTTTGTCGAGTACACCGTTGATGATGCGGGGTATTTAAAACTCACCGTTGGGTTTCCTATAGTCTATGTTATTACTAGACGCCGTTTGATTTTGCCGAGGTCATATTTGTTTTTCGGAACAATCCATATTCAAGAGCTTTAGTGCGAATAACTGGGTTGAATAACACCTTGTTCTAACAGTTTACTGATTTGTGTGTGCACTTTTTCTTTGTGGATTTGGTGGTATCTGGCAACCTTACAATTGTTTTGGAGTTTGAGGGAGCAATGAATCGATCAGACATGTCAGGATGGATCAAAAATTGAAATCCGATAAAAACCCGTTTTATTTTTCAACACAATCTCCTTTCTGCTCGATACACTGCATCCAACCTTTCTCCAATTTTTGGATGCCCTTCAAATAATACGATTTCTCGAGGTCCTTAAAATATGCATTTGTTTCATCGTTGACCGCTTAATTCGACCCAAATCTCTTACCGCCGAGTGTTTATTCGTGTTTGGAAACAGGAAATATGGAGAATATGCTTTATGAGGGAGCAATTCGTAACCTAATTCATGTAATTTTGCCATTCCGACTGAGGTCTCCTAAGCCGGTGAGTTGTCCTGGTGGAGGAGAACTTTTTCCTTGTCATATTCCGCCGTTTTTGCTTCAACTGAGGCAATGGAGACTCTTAGAGAGGACAAGGCATAAAGTTATATAAGTGTATCAAATTAACTGTGAAAACGAAATACTAAGAACCATAATTTAATGTATTCATTGAATTCACGAAAGGTCGGTAGTACAACTTCCTTATTGAGACTGTTAGCGTTAAGAATGGTTTTGATAGTAATCTGTTATACCTTGATGATATCATCGGGATGGATAAATGAACGAGTTCGAGTCACATGTATCTATAAGAAATTTGAAAAGAGAACCAGATGGGGATAGTAGAGTTATATAAAGTTAATGGGCACAGCTCCATTTGCAGTGGATGATGACGAATCGAATCACTCAAATTCTTTTCAATGCAATTCTCTACAGAAGCTTCTTCGGTAGGCACTGTACAATATCTCTACGAATGCGTTTCATCATTCAGAGTATGCTGATGCAAACATGATCCGTGGCCGTGACTCATGTGGCTTTCAAATCGGAAGGTTCGGTATTCGAATCCCAGCCTCGCCCGAAAGACATTCATTTTTTCCGTTAACGAAAATCAAGTAAGATGAGTAGTTGACTAGAAATCAACAATAAGCCAACTACCACTAAGAATTTAGTCTCCCCATTAAATGTTGGATGCCACCCAAATAACCACTAAGCCCAAACATCTTTCTTTCTCTCTCTATCCCATTTTCTAAAAAACTTAACACATGCTGAGGCATAATAAGTGTATTCAGAACTACTTGTGTGTTAAGTTCTTTTTTAAAAAAAAAAATAAAAACGCTAAGTTTCGCCAGCTAAATCAAGATTTCCAGAATAAATTTGCATAATCTGTGAGTGTGGTTCTGCCTAA
Source organism: Volucella bombylans (assembly GCA_949129095.1). NCBI lineage: Eukaryota > Metazoa > Arthropoda > Insecta > Diptera > Syrphidae > Volucella > Volucella bombylans. The sequence continues at coordinate 138,415,164 of OX422140.1, forward strand.
ATTCATGGTGAAATGACAACCCAAATTGAGCGCAAATCAGTTGTCAGCCTCCTACTTGGTAGTTGCTGGAAAAAGTTTTCAACCAATTCAAAAAAAAACAACCTATACCACAACACAACAAGAATTTTTACATATTTACAACTTCCTACTGAGATGCAATGTGTGTTAGTTTCAGTATATTCGATCTCGGACTTCCGATGAATTTTGCCTTTTCTGAGCTGCATAGCTTGTTGTTTTTTTGATCATATCATACTTGAAAAAGTTGAACAACAGAAACTGTCATCCGATTTTGGCAAAGTCCATTCCATCGCTCCATACATATTCGTCTCACGGCAGGTCTAATGGCCTGACGATATTGTCGCTTCTGGCCTTCTACGTTGACTGTTCGATCAAGTTTCGTAACAGTCCTACTTGTATTTCAGTATTTTCGCCCTAGGGATCCCACATTCATAACTTGAGTACAATAGAGTAGTAGTCCCGTGTCAGAGATGGTTAGTCGTAACGCTTGGACACACTGAGTATTAAAAATATACCTTGCTTCGATTGGAATTTAATTAATCTAGATGACATGTTTTTGCCTAAGGGAATACCGAGTCTCTTTGTGACTGTTGCGATACACCGGAAGCAGTGTACCATCTAAAATCACTCATGAAAATTCTGCCGCTATATCGTGAATAAGGCTCTGAAGCGGATGGTAATGAACTACCCGACCAACTGCTTTAATACGATGGTTTTTCTCTGTATATTATATGTTATGTTCGTAATCACATTTTTTATCACATTCTTAGTATCAGTCATCGATATCTAGTAGTTGCATGTAGTCTCTTACTTACAGACTTAGATGGCGCTACATTCCGTGGCAGACCTGGGCACCAAACAAGAAACCTCTCCAGTTTAGCTTAGGTGTCTTCCATGGAAACCCTAAGACTAGATCTTCATCTATTACTTTGTCTCTTCAGTTAGGAATCGAAGGTTCTTCGTGTCTGTATTGTTTATATCAATTTTTTCTAACCTAGTCAATCTTATAAATCCTGGTCGAAAGTCAGCGAACGATAACAGGAGTAAAATCGCTTGAGGTACACATATCTTCATATCCTTTCGCTAATAACCATCCTTCTATGCCACAGGAAAGGAATATGTGATTAGGCTCTTATACGCAATAGATTAGCTGTAGCATGTAACGGGCCCTATGTTTAAGGAAACCGTGAATCATTGTCTGCTTTGAGGTTCTGTTTGATTCGTCGATTTCATGCAATCCCGGTACTTGGATTTCCTCGCATTAACAGCCTGACCCACTTTGCTCCTTCGGTTACGGTGCTTTCTACCGATTATGTCAAAGATCTGGAGCGTGCAGGTGTCTCACCGAAATGTGGAATCAAAGCGTACATCAATCTGGTGAAAGTAAGTAATTGTAATTGATATTTCTAAGGCATTTGACAGAGTTTGGCATCTGGCTCAGTTAAACAAACATCTTCTTTGATGAATTATAAAAAAACACCAGCGCTCGCCTGCGAAATCTGACTTACAAATGCAAAATCACTCATGAATCTATTATTCAATATTCTAGACCTTTCGGAACGTTCAATTCAAGTTGTCTTGGGTGGTTTGAAGTCTGATATTCATGATATTCATGATATTCTGGGGCTGGTGTGCTCCAGGGATCCGTTCTGTCTCAGACACTCTTTTCAATATTCATTACGGTCTCTTGTCTGGTATTTTTAATCCAATATATTCCTTTGACAGCATAACTAATTGGGGAACTAGCAACAGAGTGGAATTTAATGCTTTCAAAACACAATGCTAACTGCTCTTTTTAAAGCGAAATTTAAATACCCAGCCGTCGTCCATGAATGGCACTTGCATCGTCGAAACCGAAAAACTTTACATTCTGGGTATGTGTGTCAATGACAACCTACGTTGGAATGGCCACATAATAGATGTCTCTATTATGTCTCGAAATGTCTAAATCTCTAGATAGGATTCAAAATCGCTCCATGAAACTCATACGAGTACATAGATGATGTTAATGACATTCAGACAATGGACACCCTCGAACACCGGCGTAATGTCCCTCAAGCCCACCTTCGGAACTACTCTGAAATATGGCGGTTCCTTCCTTATGGAACGTTCTGCCGAGCTCTAGTCATTATAACTTGAAAACATTCAAGACAAACGTTCGAAGGTATGTCTATTTCTTTCATTTCTACCTTTCCTCCACCCGCACTGTGTGAAAACATTTTATGGGTGTGCATTGTGCAAACCCTCGTGCGCGCTCCGATTATAAAAAGAAAAACATAAATGTGGGCTTGATGGATGAAAGTCTGAATTTCTGAATTTTGCCGTTCCCGGCGTTATTACATTTTCTACAGGGGTCTGTTAGAGTCTAGTTGGCTTGGCACGTAGCTTTTCATACTGTGACATTTCGTATGCGCGTTGTTTTGCTACTCTTACATGACCCAAAAAAGAGTTTCGTGTGGTTAATCGTGTAAAACTCAGTACGTTAGTTGCGGCATTATCTTGATGAAGGTTACATAAGACTTGCCGAGAGGTTGAGGGATACTATATCAGCTACGTTTCTAGCTGTCGCATTGCAGCAATCTTCTCATAGTATTCCCCCGTTGTGCAGCGTCTAATCTAATATCCGTATATGTGGCTTGGCTGCAATAAAGTAGTAGTCCGAGTCTGAATTGTCCGTTTGGAATATTCTATAATGTTAGGAGATATGCATATGTTGCGTTGTGGAGCTAGTAGAAACATTCGTTGGTAGGATCGTTTTTTCATCATATGCATATCATATTGATTTTGGTAGAGTATGTCTTAATGCTTCTCTTTTCTGTAGTAGTCACCCTAGCATATGTCCTATATACTATTACTTCGCTCATCTTGGATAGCAGTAATATTTGCTTCATCTTGTTGTTCTGTTGTACGGGTTTTGTTCATGGTTCGAACATAAAAAGTCAATCTGTCCCTACTATTACTTATTACATCACAATTGTAGTATTTCGGATGGTTAACCCAATGCACAGGCCGCAACTCGTCATTTGCCTAATAAAGATTAATTCACCACCATCCCTATCTCAGCACCCTGGTTAGTCAGTAATGTAATGATCACGTAATGTATGTTATATGCTAAGGTGGCGCCACAACACTTCCACCTAAGAAGTCTTTTCTTCGTTTGCTGGATGTATCAAAATTTACACTACTCGTACCTATGTCTTGGGAGCTCCGAATATTTTAAAAAAAGCTCAAAAGGGACGCACCATTGTCTCCATCTAGAAAAATATTGTGCCTGCCTGGACAGAGCTAATACACTGAAGTTCACTCAGCTGTGCTTCCATAGATTCGAGCTTACATTTGCATTTGCTCTTTCCAGGGTACTACGAGTAAAAGGAGACCTTTTTTTACTTAACTAAATGTGTCTAGCAATTATAGAGACGTTATTGAAAAGAATGTTCCAAGTGCTTACTTTTACTTTTAAATTCATTTTTATTGTATCTTTCATTATTAATGTACATTCTAGACAAAAATGATTAAATCTAATTTGACAAAAACAGTTACTTAATCTAGCTTACTGGCTCTTACCGAACGCTCTAAACTTAACAATTTCATTCAATTTTGCCTTTCGGCCTTAAAAAACTATCTTACGATTAATCTTATCTATAAATTACAAAATATGTAACATTTCCAAGAAAAATAATTTTAGTAAAACTTAGATACTGTATCTTTTTATAATATTGTAATTTTATAATCTTCCAAGTGCCTGTTTACCTCTGTTGATTCTTGGCTGATTTCTTTGCATGGTCTAGCCAAACGGGCGATCTTTTGGTACAATAAATGCCTAAATCTCTCCTTGGTAACTGAGTTGTCTTAAGAATCCACAGAAATTTTGTGACAGTGATCTACATAAGGCCTAGCTGCATCAATTTCCTTGTGATTGATCAAAGTAAAATCATTGGAAGGCTTTGGAACTGCACACGTCCAACAGCGTCCTGAGATATTAAACTATTGGAAAGCAAACAATAAAATGAAATGAATAAATTCATGTTGGAGTAATGCTAATGTATCTGTACTTAAATGAGTTACAGTCACCTTTTCAAGAAAATGCGGATATCAGTTATCTAGGTGCTTTAGAGTGTTAATTAACCATCGCTGCATTCTCATTGCATTTCAGAACCCCTCAATGCCTCCAGTGCTCTTTGTTGCTCCATACTGCTTCTCTGTGCCGTCATGTGCAGCCATATGCATCTGGCTACCGGTTTTGCTTCATTATGTTCACTGAAGTGAGATACGCTTTCTTGCTTCATTATGCAAATGATATGCGTCGGGCATGATGTTGTTGTTGCTGCTGTTGTTGATGATATTTGATTTTTATTTTTTATCTTCTCCATTCAATGGCGTGAATACCATGACAATTTTATCCTTTGACTGCATCCCGCTGATATTCGAGTTAACCCAGAGGGTGCGGGAGCTGAAGAAGTTCCAATATCACTGCCAGTGCCACTAAGAGAACCAAAATATGTATGTATTGGTGGAAGTAATGTATCCTCAACTCTGTAGGAGCGCATATGCACACAGTGGCAGTGACAGACAACGTTTCACTCCTTATCCGACATGAAGTCGAGTAAATTCCGGGACTGGAGTCTGGTGTACGATATAAATACTCGAACACAATACTGGCACAAAACTCTTCTCTGATGGCTTCGTCTGCTTTTGAACATAATGTGATGAAGTGGCGACGAAGTACCAAGTACTTGTTGTTGATGCCGGTTAAACACTGTTTACCAAGGATTCCCATATCATTTTGTGTCGTAACATATTTGTGGGAGTTTGTCGTCGCTTTTCTTTGCCACAAGTATGCCGTGGCACCCGCGAGATTTTGAATCGCTCCGGCGACATCTACTATCCGTACATCCAACATCCAACTATCCGTGCTGGTACATAGTACTTGTATACCGAGAGCCCATGACCATCATAAGTGAGTTCAATTGCAATTCTATAGTCCTCAGAGGATGAGGCAGTGAAAGAGCCCTCATTTCAACGATCATAACAAGTACTTCAAACGTCTGTATACAAATTCAATTTACAGCCTGCCTGGCTTGCATGGTTGATGGTTGAGCTCATACATTGGGGATTGAGGATACGTGAATATGCCGGCTTAGGAGGTGTGGGGGTATGCGTACAAGCAAACATCTAGGCTTTTAAGTTAATTTATGATAGACGGATGCGTTAGTAGCAAAGGGTGTGAATAATGACTATTGGAGCATTGTGTTCAATTTTGTGCACCATAGTCGTACACCACGGCGGAGGTCATTACATTTGTACCTCTCCATTGGCATTTGTTGGATAGGCTTGAGTTTTTTTGTGAAAATGTGTTTGCATGTTTACTAAAAGCCATGTCAAAGCTGATTGGGTTGTTGAGCTTTAGACGGGTTTTAATTGTGTTATTCTGCCTAATCTGGATTGAGCTAAGTACATTGGTAATCCAGGAAGATTTAGAAATGGGACATTGTTAATTGTGGAGAGATGAGATTTAGGACGTTTTGATATTTTGTGATGACAGTAAAATTGGATTTTGTACTTCAAGATAGTCTTTAAGAACAATATTAGCTTTCTTGAATCAGTCTGTATTACCACCAACCAAAATTCTTCTTAATTTCCTCGTATTTACAGGTAGCTTGTATTGATCAGATTGGAAGGTATTACTGTATGGGCTACAGTCAATCTCTCAATGAAATTCTTTCCTGATCTTTATGGTGTAACTTTAGACAATCGTACTTTGAATGCGAAAGCGATCGAAAAAACCCCTGTCTCCAGAGCATATATCGTAAAGCTTCGAGCTCTGCAAGCCGACAGACTGATATTGGGTTGTGAAGGCTGTGTTTCTTGATTTTTTCGCCAAAGTTGTTTTGAGTAGTCTCCTCGGTAAGGAAATCTCTGAGTATGATTTTGAAGTCGTAATAACTATAAAGTTTATGAAACAAGTTTATAAAGTCCTTCTTGATTGGATTCTAATATCCCAGACGACTTGTCGTTTCCAGCTGAATTACCAGTGAAGATTAGGACAGTATTCCTGGTTGGCGAAGAGCTTTCAACGGCATCTTTCCATATTTTTTGCTCAGCCCCCAGATGTCCACGTTATACAGCATAAACTATATTTCCAGTTGAAGGATTCAGCCGTTCTTCATCCTTCAGAATTCAATAGATTACCATATTCGAACGTTAAAGTCTTACACTTAATTACTTGTTCGTATCCGAGGTGTTTTTCTGCAGTTCGAAGTCATAAATTTGCACGACGGTGTCCTTCCAGGTTACAGTTAACCGACATTTATACTATTTTGTGTCACAGGAGGCTTTCCATACGTCTGCAATACTTCGCACATTCCGCCGTGAGAAAGTGTGAAGTAGGGCTTTCTAGAAGAGCAGCTGCATATAGACATTTGTTTGAATGACTTCAACAATTGCTGTGCTTTTTTAGGATTTGGAAGATCATAGTCCTGGTCATTTGAGTAGATTAGCAATCCGATCAGTTATTTTGGAATTGCAAATATGACCGTCAAGAAATGAATACTAACGTATGCGGCCCTAAAAGTCGGTGAAGAATCCATTTGCCTTTACGTAGATTTGTCTAAGTGTGCATATTTAATCTATGGACACTACGCCATGCCGAAAGATTCACTGGTTTTTGGTAATGAGTGTGACACAGTACGTTGAATATGAGTCTTTCTGTGAAGAGAAACGTCCGATGACTGTTTTCGTACTTACATAGGATTATTTTTCATGATATCCAGTCACAGGTCCTAAAATCAACATCTTTACCTCCAAGGTTGAATAACATTGCAGGGAGTTCACTTTTTTGACTCCTGTGCTAAATTTTTATCGGCTGGGCTTGGCTTGGGTTTCCTTTGAAATGCTATAGTCAGTAGCCGTTCTGGATTCATTGATGTGTTCCTTGATCAGGCTAGTTGCAGCCGAACAACTACAATAGCCATAGACTGCTATAAAGCAGAAATGCTGAAGGATCGGCTATATAGTAAGAATATGATAAATTGTGAAACATATACCATACTACGGTAACAGTTGCAGGAAACAAAAGCAGCATCTATTTGAGTGCAAATTGGTAGCAATTGTAACAATTCATTTCAAGGCCGCATTCGTCAATATGAGTCTAATATGTGATCTTGCCCCAACATAACAAATAGACGATGATACCAAACCATTTTTCTACGAGCTCAAAACTTGCGAGTAATCTTTTAATTATGGCATTGAGATCGCTTTAAGTGATTTTAATACCAAAACAGGAAAAGAGGTCATTTTGAATAGTATGTTGGAAAGCAACTAGATAGTCCTACTGACTTTGATTTTGACAAGACTTTTGCTATAGCAATATGCATGGTGTACTGGCGGTCTGCATCATCGATGCCTAGGGGGCGAGTTTTCAGCAGCCAGGGGGGTGTGAAGAAAGCTGAGTCGTGAACAGATTTCTCTGAATGATACACATATAAATAAGTTGGAAACAGTGCTTAGCAGCTAGATATAAAAGAATTTGAAACCCTAAAGTTGACACTGTACGTGATAATGAAATCCACTCCATACTCGGCTCAGACGTTCCTGTTTCCTGTATATCAAACGTGGTGAATACCTTTCAAGCTAGGAGGAGAAGTAAGATAAAATAACTTTGTTTGACTGGAAATTATTTTAGAACTCTAACAGAATGGGTACAAGCAAATCACCTACAATACTTAGCGAGTTTCAAGCTGGATTCAAGAAAAACTATTCCACGGTGAATAATATTTTTACTATTACTATTTACAATTGCTAGGGCATTCCTGGACAAGGACAAGACGCTGTATGCGTTCTTCGTAGGTTTTAAGGCGGCATTTGACTCTGTTGACAGAAGTGCGCTCCAATGGAATAAAGGCAAAAACCAATGTACTATTGCCTGGTTTGGTGACTTGGAGAAGGCCTTCGACACCGTATGGTTAGAGGGTATTTTCTATATAGCTGACTGGGTTGGGGATTTGTAAACCACTCTTGTAGATTCTTTATAATATGCTACACAACAGAAAGTTCATCGTGAAGAATGGTGTTGGAATATTTCAAATTAAAAATGGTCTTCAGCAAGGCGCGGTCAATTCGCCGATCCTTTTCAACATTTATACAAGCGACATAAAAGGTTCACTTCCCCATACTATTATGTACGCAGACGATTTGATAGCGTATAGAACAGGTCCAAAAATTGAGGTCATTAATACTCTCTTGCAGTGTGACTTCGATAAGATAAGACGATTTTCTGATGACTGGAAGTTGAAAATCAACTTTCAGAAGTCGGAAACCATTCTGGTTAGGACGCCTTTGTCTGGGGCCTCTAAGGATACCAGAAAAAATAGGCGAAAGTTCTCGATCATTGGACAACACGGACAGCCTGTCGAAATGTAGTCAGATACCTTGGGATCTGGCTAGATCAGTTTCTGTATTTTGACAAAAATGTAGATGCTGCTCTGGCTAGAGCAGAGCTAAAGGCGCATTTGCTCTTACCAAGAGACTGTTTTATAGCAGCCAACTCGATGCGAGGGTAAAAGTAATCTGCTACATGGCCCTTATCAGGCCATGCTGGTATTTGGTAGTCCCGTGTTGTTCAATGTACGAGCACGCTTAATGGAAAAGATTCGGGTGTTTGAGAGGGCTTGCCTTCGCTTGTACAGAACACCAGAGTCGGAGTACAACATTTTTTATTCTAATGAGGTCCTTTACAACAGGGCGAACATAATACGAGTGGACAACTTCGTAATTAAGCTGACTCGAAGGCACATTGCAAGAGCAATGACCTCGACGAATAACCTGATATCTGGGGTTTACTACCCCAATTACCTTTACCACGGAGTGCGCGCCCTGACGGTTTCGTTCCGCCGGAACCATTCCTCTACCTTAATCAGATAGGGTTGATCCAGGATAGATCAGCGGTTCCGTTAATCTTCCATGTCGCTCGGACAGCTGGGGACAGGCAACTCAACTACAACAGAGACGTCGCACACGGCAGTGTGGATCGTCTTAGGTTCAGTAGGGCGGTTGGAAATCGCGATAAGAGGGATGTCGTTTGGCAGCACCAACATTTCTGGTTTTTGAATGATGGAGAAGATGTTTCGTCGTCGTTTCCGTCAATTACGGACCAGCCTCACTAATGAGGCAGAGCTGACCAATCTATTTGCTCTGTAGATAGCGATGGCCAGCTTACATAGGTTTAGGTTAGCATTGAAGAAATATGTGCATATGTTAGTATATACAAAGGTATATAATAATATATGTATATTATTGTGTATAATGTCTATGTGTGTATTGTGTATGTAGGTTAGGTAGACTAAGGTTTATTTTAAGTTATATATTAAGTTTTTATAAGAAATAAAAAAATTTCCATATGCTAAGTTTTTTGTTAACAAACTTTTCTTCTTAGCCTTAAGTATACGAGTATAAGATATGTAGGAAAATGTAAATAAAGTCGAAAGACACAGACGTAAGAGTTTAGAGTAGCTTAGAGTGCCTGTGTGGGGCCAGTAAATTAGTATAAGATTGTTAAGTAATTTTAGTGTTAGTATGTAAGAGTTAATGATTAAGAAAATAAAATGCATTTAAAACTGAACAGAAGTGCGCTCTTTTATAAGCTAAGTAATCTGGGAATGCCAATAAAGTTACCCAAGGTATGGGATGGAGTCAACATATCAGGCTGGTTTAAGTCAAAAATGGGTGTCAACCAAGTCCTCTTCTGATATCGCTGTTCCAGGATGGTCTACCAGCTTTTTTGTCCGGTGTAATCGAGGTCGTTGAGACTAAGATAAAACCGCACTCATTCTGCGTCTTTCCAAAAACGCAGAAGACATAATCCTAATCCAGGAACCATGGATTTGCAGAAGGCGTAGTTCGTGAACTTAGGACACCCACATACGCTCCGCTCTATACAAGAGACAAAGGTAAGATTAGGACTTGTATATTAGTGAAACGTAGCCTTAATGTATTTCTATTTCCCAACCTCAGTGACCCCGACCTAACCGTTGCTAGACTAGAGACTGCCAAAGGCTCTTACTGGCTGGCATCGGCTTACCTTGGCCACGACCAAGTGGGCCCTCTCCCTGGTGATAACCTAGAAAGGGTGGTACTGGAAGCGGGAAGGCAAAAAACTGCCCTCATAATCGGATGCGACGCTAACGCACATCATACGGTATGGGGCAGTACCGACATCAATGATAGAGGTGAGTCACTTTTAGACTATATTTTAAGTACTAACCTCTTAATTAGCAATATTGGCAATGAGCCCACTTTTATAACAAAAAACCGACAAGAAGTGTTAGACATTACTCTTGTCTCCGACAGCATCACCCAAAGGCTAACAAACTGGATGGTATCGTCTGAACACTCCTTTTCAGACCATAGATACATCCAATTCAGTCCGAGTGATGCTCCCCCCCGCCAACCAGCTTTCCGCAACTACCGGAAAACTGATTGGACAAAATACAGAGGAATACTGTCGAAAACGATATCCTCTGAACTATCAAGTCCCCCGCGTGACACCAATGAGCTCGACATGAATGTCAAGGAATTTACTCTGACTCTCAATAAGGCTATGGCCGCTTCCTGCCCTCTTATTCAACCAAGAGGCAAGAAAAAGCCATATTGGTGGACATCGGCACTGGGACTGCTCAGAAACGCCTGCAGAAAACTTTTCAACGCAGCAAAAAGCACAAGAAAAGTGACCGACTGGGACTCATATAAAGCATCCCTCAAATTATACAAAAAAGAACTGAGGAAGGCAAAGCGACAATCCTGGAGGTCATTCTGCGACAAAATTACAGAAACCTCTGAGGCATCGCGGTTAAGAAAAATCCTCTCTACAAATTATATGATGCCTAGCTGTTTGAAAAAAAAAAACCGATGGCTCTTGGACAACCTCAAGTGATGAATCACTCAACCTGCTTCTGGACACCTTCCAGGTAGCTCCCAACTCGCGGCCAGTAGCAGCCCAAACAGGCCTACTGCAACCGTGACCAAAATTCATGGTCTGATTACGAGAGACAAACTGCTCTGGGCGCTGCATAGCTTCAAACCATACAAGTCTGCTGGTCCGGACGGTATTATACCTGCCGAGCTACAGAGATCCTCAGATATTATTCTACCAGTGTTGGAAAATATTATGAGAAGCTGTGTAGAACTTATCCATATTCCACTGTTATGGAGAGAAGACAATGTAGTATTCATTCGCAGAGCTGGAAAATGTTCTCATGTAGTCCCAAAGGACCTCAGACCTATAAGTCTATCATCATTCCTTCTGAAAACTTTAGAACGACTGATTGATATCCATATTCGAGCTAAAGTTGATCCAAGACTTCTGTCTACGGCTCAACATGCCTACTGTAAAGGAAAGTCGTTGGAAACGGCTTTGCACTCTCTGACTAGCCGCATCGAACGATCCCTACAATATAAGGAGTACACAATGGTTGCTTTCCTAGACATAGAGGGCGCCTTTAACAACGTCAACACATCCGCAATCACGACTGCGCTGTCAACTCTGCAGGTAGACGGCTCACTTGGGGAGCTGATTAGTCTAATGCTAAAAAGCAGGATAATCAACTCCAAACTGGGTGAGACTTCTGCTAAAAGATATGTCAGTAGGGGTACGCCGCAAGGCGGTGTCCTCTCCCCCCTTCTCTGGAACTTAGTAGTTAACGAACTACTGATATACCTGGAAGCGGGTGGTAGCAGAGTGATTGCCTATGCGGATGACGTTGCCATAGCCGTCTCAGGAAAACATCTAAATACCATTAAAGAACCCTCCAAGTAAATATCAACAGATTAACCCGCTGGGCAGATCGCTGTGGATTGGGAATAAACCCCCATAAAACTGATCTTGTCGTCTTTTCTAGGAAATATAAAATTCCAATCATAGACCCTCCTTCAATAAACGGTACCAGTTTAGTTTTCTCCGATACATCAAAATATCTGGGTCTCATTTTTGATAGGAAACTAAACTGGAGACCTAACATTCAAGAAAGAGTCAATAAAGCTACAATAGCTTTATTCTCTTGCAAGAAAGCCATTGGGAACAAATGGGGCCTTCAACCTCGCATAACCCACTGGCTATACATCTCGGTCATAAGACCGATACTTACTTACGGGGTGGTTGTCTGGTGGACGGCCTTAGAGAATGCAGTCAACCGCATTAAACTAAGCAGAGTCCAAAGAACAGCATGTCTATGGAGCCTTGCGGTCTACCCCCTCTGCGGCATTAGATATTCTGCTTCACTTGACCCCCCTCTGGGAGGAGGATACTTTCATGGAGGACAAGTCAATCCATCTCTACACAGATGGATCTAAAACCGATAGCGGAGTTGGTGGCGGTGTTTTCTCAGATAAGCTAAATCTAAGCCTCTCTTTCCGCCTTCCAAATCACTGTAGCGTGTTCCAGGCGGAAATTTTGGCGATTAAAGAAGCTCTGTCCTGGCTGAAGAAAAACGTGATATCTGCAAAGGATATCCGCATATTTTCGGATAGTCAGGCCGCCATCAAGTCCCTGGACTCGGTCTCATTATATTCTAAAACCGCCCTTGAATGCCGATCATCTCTCATGGAGATGGCAGAGCAATTCAAAATTCACCTTTGTTGGGTGCCGGGCCACAGAGACATCCCAGGGAACTGCAGAGCCGATGAACTCGCCAAAATTGGAACCACTCTACCTATCCTACCGGACAAAGGTAGTATAGGTATACCAATCGCTACGTGCAAACTAACACTGAAGCTAGATGCCAATAAAAGAACGGACCTTAGGTGGACTGCTGGACAAACATGTCTAGCGACCAAATAGATCTGGCCAAGGCTGGATCTGAGTCGATCTAAGTGTCTGATCCTTTTAGATAGGAAACATCTCAGCGCCATAATAGGTGTCATTACCGACACTGCCTCATAGGCAAGCACGCAAGAAGGCTTGGCGCTTTTACTAACGATTTCTGTAGAAGCTGCATGGACGAGGAAGAGGAGACAATCCCCTCTGCACATGCCCAGCTCTCTCTCAGAGAAGGAAGCTTCATCTAGGAGCTTTCTTCTACAACGACCTAAACGATCTAGAAAAAATAGACGTTAACAGTCTCCTACGCTTTATTATAAGCTCAAACTGGTTCCAGTAGTAAGAAGATCATAGATCCACGTGGCATCACAATGGGCCAATAGGCCTAAGTGGGTTGGTATTTCCAACAGCCACTCTTACCTAACCTAACCTAAGACTAAAAACTAGAGCATGAGGTGTATAGATATTTCGGAGTCATAATAACATCCCAACTATCATTTAACAAACATCTACAATGAAAACTAAAAGAAGCTAAAAGGGCAATCAATTACAGCGGTAAAGGCATAGTTTGTAAAAAAGCCATTGTATTAAACACAAAGTATAAAGACTATGAAGCTGTAGTAAGATCTATCTTGTGCTATACGGGTCAAGTATGGGGTATTTTTCAGTATAAAGAAGCTGGAAAACTGCGAGATACTTTATCAAAAAATCTTCAGAATACCGTAAAATACGCCAAACTATATGCTTCACGTGAAAACCTGTCTGCCACCACTGTTTATTTCTGCAATAAGGCTACATTAACTTTATATTTAAAAAGTAATATGACTCTCATGTCAACGCCTCTAATATATATACGATAGTTGCTCTTACTGTGATGGAAACTTCAATTCTGCGGTCAATAGTTTAGGTTGTCCAGCTAATACGATATTACCCTGATAGTAGTCTGTATTTGGAAAGTCTCTATTGGTGACCCTTCAGGAGCTGTTGATGAAGATCGACTATCCACCCATGCTTTTAGAGATAGAGCACAGAAAAGTCTTACCAGGAATATGACCTCGGGGAGGAAAAATTATTTCCACAAACAACACGGCCTAGTTAATTACTCGTTCATTTTCAAGCCTAGAGGTGAGCTTTTCCGATTAAATTACGCGCCGTATGGAAATGAAGGTAATTCGGAATGTAGTTGTGCGAGCTACGTGTTAAACAAGACACTTATCAGTTCATTGGATTATGTCCCATATTTAACGTGATTAGGAGGCTCCTGAACACGATATGATCTACGCTGCAAATGACGGCATACAAACAACTTTATGCTTCGGCAGGAGGTGGAGCATAATGATCCCAAATGGACGATCATGGGATTTCCAAAGCCCAACATCAAACCTAAAGGTAAAATGGACACCGGAATAGGTGCGAGGCCAATGCGAAAAGCTTCTAGAGTCTTTCAAACTGAGGTTCATGATGCACTATTTCAATACTATTCAGAACTTATCAAAGGGAAACAGAGTCAAGATCTAGTGGGTACCAGGGCACAATATTATTGAAGGTTATGTAAAAGTAGATTCTGCTGGCTAGAAAAGGTTCACCTGATTCGTTCAATGGTCGGTCAGAGCTTTTCTAGAGCATTCAGTACTTAGCAATAAATTCAACAATCGAAAGTTGGGAGAACAAGTGTGTCTACCCTATTAGGAGAATATACCGGGTTTTCTACTGCCTTAAAATGCTATGAATGCTACAATTTCAATACGTAGCTCTAAGCGCCATAAGGAGACATAACTTTCTCAGATACGTCTTAGAGACTGGGGAACTGCAAAGTATCTCCACCACAATGATTTTTTCTTTAATAAGAAGGTTGAAGTTCATCTGGCATGTTGAACTGGCTTTGTGCCTTCATTATGCAGGTTAGTATCCACCGTAAAATGTGCCAGGTTTCAAACATGGCCAATGTAAGTTGAGGCTTTCGTCATCCGTCCGAAATGAAGTAAGGTAGCATCATCTAAGGAAAGACTTAACGCACGCATTGCCCAACTGCTGGGTCACCCAACAAGAAGTGCCATTTTAAATTAATAGAAAAATCCAACATTTTAACGAAAAGTGGTAAACTAAAAGGCAAACTCTAAGGTTGGCAATGGAATACAATATCCGCCAAATATCCGCCGCGCCTTTGCCTACAAATTGTCATTCTTTAAATGAAATGTTTAATCGCATATATGCGGCTTTATTTCGCAAATATCTGCTCTGATACTTTCTTTTAGTGCATAAATCGTTGGTGGAGAATAGGCGTAGGCTTTGCCTTTAACACAGCCCTAAAGGCAAAAGTCTAATGGTGTTAAAGTTACTCCATCCAAATACAAACTTTATACCCTCTGTTGCTACTTTCGCCCCTCCCAACCAATACACAGTTATCAGCTCGCGACTAATGCGGTTGATTCCCTCTTCGAAATCACAGATCCCTATGACGGAATCATTGTTCTCGGTGACTTTAATCTCCCTTACCTCCAATGGACTCACTCGGACGAAGAATCCTATCTTGTTGCCACAAATGCAATTTCTGACAAAGAAATCCTCTGTGAGATTGCCTCACAAACTCTGGGCTTTTTCAAATAAACCCAATTTCTAACTTCATGGGTCGGAAACTAGATCTGATCTTTACATCCGTCACCACGAACTGTCTTTCTCTCAAGTGTGAACTTCTTTTTTCGAAATTAGACTGTCTCCACCCACCTCTCCTCGTTATTTATTCACATGATAGCAATAATTCCTTGAGGCTTTCAGAAAATCCCTTCCACTTCGATTTCCGTAAAACCAATTACACTAAGCTCAACAATCTTCTCAAAAATGTTGACTTTAGTTTTCTTCAAAACAGTAACTTAACCGCAGATTCTGCTGTAGCTATCTTATACGATAAGATTTTCCACTGTATAAGGCAAACTACTCCTTTTATTCGACGCAGAAATCCTTCATCATCTCCTCCCTGGTATAACAAAGAACTTCGTACACTTCGTAATAAGAGAAACAGGTTATGGCAACAATACGTTAAATCTGGTTCTGACTTTGACCAACAAAACTACCTCCTAGCTTACAATCACTTCTCCCAACTTGCTGAATATCGTTACCAAAGATATCTCAGCCAAATGCAATCTTCCATCATCTCAGACCCTAAAAAATTTTACCAATTTATTAACACAAAAAAAAATCCGATTACAATCCATCAACTCTCAAATTTTCTAATATGTCTTCTGATGACTCAACAACCATCGCTAATCTGAATACTTTTCTTACCTGAACAACTGTTGTCAAATATCTCCCTCGTCAGTTGAAATTACTTCAGCGCAGTTACTAGACAAAATACATAAACTGAAAGACGATTTTTCAACAGGTCGTGATGCATTGCCCGCAGTTGTCTTAAAAAAATGGGCTGATAATCTAATTAATCCCCTCACTAGTATTTTCAAACTATCTTTGTCTGAAGGGCTCTTTCCTCATCTGTGGAAAAGCGCTTTCATTACCCCTATTCTCAAAAACGGATCAAAGGACGATATCTACAATTATCGCCCCATTGCTAAACTATCCTGCATCCCCAAGGTCTTTGAAAGTATTGTTTGTGATGCACTATATTTTCAATGTAAATCCATATTTGCAACCAACCAACATGGTTTTCTTAAAGGCAGATCAACGATCACCAACCTCATTGAGTTTGGTTTTAGTTCACTGTGTGCACTAGAGCAAGGGAAAGTAATTGACGTAATCGTAAATCCATATTTGCAACCAACCAACATGGTTTTCTTAAAGGCAGATCAACGATCACCAACCTCATTGAGTTTGGTTTTAGTTCACTGTGTGCACTAGAGCAAGGGAAAGTAATTGACGTAATCGTCACGGACTTCAGTAAGGCCTTTGATAAAATCTCGCACAAGTTAATTTTATTCAAACTCAAAGCTCTTGGTTTCGAACCTAGACTGACCTTTTGGATGAATTCCTACATTAAAAAATGCTCCTATATTGTTTATTTTCGTTCCCATTTTTCTGACCCAATTCTCGCCACTTGGGGTGTTCCACAAGGCAGTCATCTCGGTCCATTAATTTTTATTTTAACTATTAACGATGTTGTTAACGTCATAAAGCACTCCCACATATCTATCTACTCGTATGCCGATGATAGGAAAATCTATAGACAGATCTCAAGCCACCCTGAACCTCAACCTTTACAAGATGATCTTAATAGATTCTCGATATGGTGCCATAAAAACTTTCTAGAGCTCAACAAAGAAAAATGCCAAGCCATTTCTTACTCCCGGAGGCGTTTGACACTTCCAACCCGCACCTACTATTTATCAAATCACAGAGTAGCTGTAGTTACTTCAATGCGGGACTTGGGTGTCATTTATGATGCACAGCTTAATTTTCGCAACCATATTGACTCTGTAATTAGGAAATCTAACTCCGCTCTCGGATTTGTTAAACGATGGTCAAAAGAATTCTCCGACCCCTATGTCACCAAATCCCTGTACATAACCTTTGTTCGTCCACTTCTCGAGTACACCAGCGAGATATGGTCTCCTTACTATGATATACATGCGCATTGAAGCTGTCCAACGTAGATTCCTGCGTTTCGCATTACTTGGGCTACCATGGGCTGACCACAATATTTTACCTCCTTATGTAAATCGACTAAAACTACTCGGTCTCCTATCTTTGGAAAAACGTCGGGAGTCCGCCGATATTCTCTTCATACACAAACTCTTAACCGGCATCATTGACTGTCCCACAATACTCTCCCAAATCCCAATCAATACCAACCCATGTCATTTAAGATCTGTCCACCTTTTTCGTCCGAATAATCACAGGACAACTTATGGTCTCAACGAGCCACTGTGTCGTAAACTACGTGAAACAAATCGGATACGTCAAGTGTTCGATTTAAACTACATCAGTCCAGCCCTTCAAAATTCCCTAAATAACCATTTTTCCCATCAATAGACCATAGCTTAAGTAGAAATAGTAGTTATAAGTTTAGTTTGTTAAGTTATATGTTTATATTAAACATTTTCAATAAACTGTCCGGGATTAACCCGGACCTCAAATCAAAAAAACAAATCGCACGATCTCGGCGGCCAATTGTAGTCTCCATTTCGAGAAATCACACTTCCAGCAAATTTGTCTTGCAATAGATCCATTGTTTCACCGCCGTCCTGCTGAAAATAAATGTCATCCACGTCCATAAAATCAATTTCAGGCAAAAAACAAGTCAGTCAACATCGTTCGCTAACACAATCATTCACTGAAACGGTCGCACTAACGTCATTTTACAAAAAAAAATATGGTCCAATGACACCACCAGCTCAAAAATTCCACTAAACTGTCACTCGATTTATGTCTACCACCCAATCAGCAAATGTATGGCATTGTGCGTTGTGATCAACTGAACCTTAAAAAATGTACATCAAGATCTTAATGCAAAATGAGGTGCAAAGTGATTGCGGATAGGCCCAATTCCTCTATCGTCTCGAAATGGACACATCCGGCTTTTCAGTGAATCTCTCAGTTATGGCGGCGATATTTTCAGCTGACTTTGCAGGACAAACACGACTTTGAGTCTTCACATCACTAACCTGTCTGGGACTTTAAATTTTATCTGTTAAATTCACCATAGCTATCCGAGAAGGCGCTTGATGATGGCCAAAAGCAGCACGAACTTTACGAAATTCAGTTCAATAATAGCGCGAAATTTAAAAAGATACTTCTGGTTGGATGACCGTCTATTTAAAGCAGGTGTATATTATTTGGTAGAGAGCATACCCCAACTCATTTCCAAGCTTTGTAGCAAAGTCTGCCTGATTAATGGAATCTCCGCATTGTATGCGAGATCGACTGTGCCTACTAAAGAGGCTTCAATCCCTTTAACATCACGTGCAAGATTTACTCTGTGGTATAGAGTTAATCGGTAATGAAGTTTGTTAATGATCTTATTGGATCCTATAAATGCAGTTTTTGTAGTCCCGGGAAGTCAACATTTGACCAAATATGCCCAATGCTCTCCATCTCTTTATCGAGTAATAGGCTGTACACGACGGCATTTAATGTAACCTATTCACGGCGAAACTCCTTAGATTGTGCAGAATGACAATGCAGAACAGCGAAGATAGGAAACAATTTCACTGAGAACTTTTTTTTCGAAATGGAGTTTAGATAAGTTACAGAGGGACAATTGTCATAAAGTCTGTGGTGCGCTTTAAAGTATTGAAATGGAAACGGTAAAAATGGCGGCAAACCCAAGTTTATGGTGTTATTAAGAAGGGTCACACAACATCGACAAATCTAATAAAGAGCCAGAATGGTATTCCGACCCGAAGAGCCTTCGATTCCTATCCGGAGATACAACTCAATGGAGCACAACCTCGCTCTTGGTGGTGCGCGTTATTGATTGGGTGGCTTCAACTGCCTTGGAATACGTATGTGCTGGAGACGGTTGGCAAAAAGCCACATTAACTGCAAAGGCTTATATGGAAGCATAGATACACCCCAACTCTAAGATTATCTAAGTATACGGCCTGTAAAACTAGACGGTTAAAATGTTCTCTCAAACACGTCCTAAACAAATTAAAAAGAAGATAACTTAAACAATTTTCCAGTTAATAAATGGCAATTATTAACGTCTATGATACGAGTATGTTTAATGCTTTCTTCCCGTAAATTCCTATTCGATTGTCCTCGAGAGATCGACTGTTTTCGTTTTCTCACTCAATCTCACTGTATTTGGATTTGCTTTCAAACTCTACTTAACTTGATGTAAGCCTATAATTCAAGGCTTAATCAAACATATATGACAAATGGCTTATTCAATTCAGGACCACACACACTGTGGATACAAAAGTGCCCATCCACTGCTATAATCTGATCAAATCCTTCAAAGTCCTCTCTACCTATCGGAGCAATTTATTACCCCAAATGAAAATATCTCATTTCAGGCTATCACATGTCTTTCTGGAACTTGCTACGTATAGTAAAATCATTTCACGTGTGCATAAAATAAAACATCAAATCCTCAAAATAGGTTTGTCTGCCCCACAAAACACACTTTGGCATCCTGTCGTAGTCCTGCTCTACTTAGCATATACTCGTATATCCAAACTCATTCCTATCGAATAGATTTGCCTGAAAATTCAAATTGAAAAACTCATATTTTAAATCACTTTCGGTGACACCAAACAATGGCAGTGTCAGCCGAGGCAACCTACTAACCAGCCCCTACTTAGGCCGAAGATGGAGCACTCTCTCTCACAGATAAGGGTCGCCTACGTGAGGGGTTAAATATAGTGAAACGGTGTTGGTCGGGCGATTTCCATCATCTCTACGTATAGGAAGATACATTGGGCTGCTACGTATTTCTTTTTCGTCTTTACTGAAGATAACATCATTTGTATTCATCCTTTGTCGTTTGTTGTACACATCCTTAATTAGGTTTTCATTCGGAAGCTGTGAACACAAAACAATGACTAAAACTAACTTCGCTCTTGGTTTTATTGCTGAAGAGGATTGGAACTTGAAACAGCAACCATACCTCTGCCCAATAATTCTGCGTTTTTTAGGTTATTTTGAAGTAAAGTTCGGAAGGGGGAGTAGTAGGAGAGAATTAGGTTTTACTGACAACCGAAACTCATTCGAAAATGGCTAAGATTGAAGGTGGTATTCCGTTGAGACATTGTCATTTGTGTTGACAGGAAATTGCCATCACTTAGGTGATGAGACCTTAAAAACAACGACTTGAACAAGTTTGTGTTTGCTTGTGTTTTCGTATACGCGTGCGGCACTCAACAATTTAAGGATTCAGGAATTTTCTTGACTTTTTCGTCGCATCTCTGCCCGGTTTTGTCGACGACAAACAGCGTATCTTTGCTGTCAACTTGATATTTATTTATCTTTGCTCCGTTTCAAGTGATTTCATTGTTATTCTTGTCGCGACTTTCGCAAGTTGATTCAGTATTTTGTTTTCTGTTGTTCTGCTCTTCTTTTTCCGCCCTCGTTTAAACATACAAGTTAAACACACAAACAATTTTAATCAATGTTTATGTATCGCGCGCGCCACAAAGTAATCCCATCATTAATTGTATCCAACGGATACGACTAGAAAAAGCAAACCAAAGAATGACTGCTGATAGCTCATGCTTTCGATGTGAAAATTTCCATGTAAGCCATTTTTGAGAGAAATTAACAAGAGCCTCGGATCGAATTCGAATCCAAGTCTGTATTCGGCAGATATGGGCGGACTACTAAAAATGTAATCCGCAATTTAGCAGATGTTCAGCGGTGGGGTTGGGTATACAACCTCGCACCTAGTCTTCCTCCGTTCTATTCATTCCGTCATTATAGTTTAATTTATGCATTTCCTTTAAGAAGGACATTCACTTTAGTCCGACTTCTAGTCACGAATTCAGGGACTGTATAGATATGCTTAGGCGGTAATATTGCAAATGTAAATGAATCGGTAAATTACAAGGAAATTACAATTTTTATCTTGTCCTTCTGCAAGGACAATTACGCCATGCACTTGGGATCCTAATGATGACAGTTTAGCTGAACTTTTTTTCTAATTTATAAGCCAGTGGAATACCTTGAGATTAGCTGAATGGAAGTTCTTATCGCTTGAGTAAATAGCCTTGGGTTAAAGTTAAAGTTGTCAAAAGGACTGCATTAATTGCAGTTGGCAGATTACCTTTTTTAAGGGTGCATGTATAACTAGGTCATGTAACTTAAAAAGGTGTGTTGACAGTGGTTAACAAGGACCCCTCAATACATTTGACGAAATCAGGTTATTTTAGCCTTAACTGAAACATTAACAGATACGATTTATCCCAAAATAAAGAGACTTCCCTCGACCTTTATATGCGCAATACTACTTTCCGAATGCATTCTCTGTTATACTCGTAGGTGGTGCTATGGGCTAAACAAAAAAGCAACTTTCGACGCCATGTGTATGTTAAGTCGGCCAGACACCATGACATTGTTTTGTATATAAGAACAATGCTGGTGAATAGGACCTGAATACGTTTGCAGATGCAGAGCGTGGCCAATATGTTATGTGCAGGAGTAAACGAGGGTTGCCTAAAAGGCGATGTATTGTTACCACTGCTATGGTGCATGTTAACCGACTCACTGGTTAACGCTCTCAATAGTTCAAAATTTAACGCTCAGGTAGCCATATGCCGATGATGTAGCTGTTCTGTCTGTTGACTCATGCCAAGAGATTACCAAGGAGCAGGAGCGGTGGTTTGACTCATCTAGTGCTTAAAGGCATCACAATCGAAGCTCAGTATTTGAGTGTCATCCTGGATAACAAAGTTTTTTGGACTAAATATGTCACATCAAAAACCTGCAAGGTTCCGGCGGTGAAAAGGAGCTTTCGGCATCAAATGGAGCTTTTCACCTAGGAGTATTCTCTGGATGCACACAGCTATGATAAGACTCATTATATGTTATAGTGGAACAAACCTTCACGAAAACATATCATTGCTCCTTTCAAAAGACTCCAAAGAACGAGAAAAAAAAGCCGTTCATGTTTTCCCGATTCTTTTTCTACTTTTGGGAATTGATTTTCCACTTTTTGGGCTCGAATCCAGAGTTCTGGATTTAGCTTTTTTTTTCCTAAGTTGGCCCGGAATACAGAAGATGGCGCGCCTGAATTTCGGTATGCTAAAAGCTTCAAAACTTTTAGTTTTTGAGAGAGGATTTACTGCACAAACTTGTTCAACCATTCAAGAGTTTGTCGCGTGGAGTACTTCACGCTAAGTGTTCCAATTTCCATATAGCAGCCCTCTTTTTCACTCTGCGTCGTTCAAAATGGTGTCATTGCCAGCCTTCCCAATTCAAAGCATCAGAGAGGTCTTTATAGTTTCTGGGTTGTATTAGATTTTAGTTTTCTGGCGACATCCAAGTTTAGTCTAACCGAATTGCAATTTTGGTGTAGCAGCACCTGTTTCAGCCGGATCTTGTTCACGGGGAAAATCAACACAGAACTTGTTTTCCAACTTTGATTTGGCTGCATCAAACGGCTTTTGCCGGACAGAGCTACGACCTTTGCTGGTTGTAGCAACGGCCTTATCCCGACATAGTGTTCGGGTAATACCAACGCCGGATTTATGTCTGTGGATGGGTTTGGTCACATCATTCGATTTCCGTCCACTGTAACTGCAGCACTTGTAGGTTGCAGCACCAGTTTCAGCCGGGATTTATCGACAGAGGGAATGACAGAAACTTTCTTCCTACGAGTATTGGCTCTGTTTAGGCCTGGAGAAGAGGATGAGAGTTTGGTCGATTTTGAAGGATGTTACTTTTCTTTGCATTCGTACCTGCCATCTCATTGCGCCATGAGTTTTCCCGATGTCTTCTTTTCCTCTGCAACTGCCCTTAGACGGTAGTCTTTCAGAGCCCGTTCTATCCTATTGGTTTCTGGAGACATGCCGTCAAAATCAACACTCTGACTAATCTCTTGTCTATTCTGATGTATTGTAGTTTAATCATAACAGGCAGATCCTCTCCATTACTCTCTCTATAATTTTATTCCAATCTACCAAACTTGTCATTAAAGAGCAACAGGAGTCATCGGATTCAAGTGATCCAGACACCACTGGGTCAACGCCTTAGGCCTTTGTTAGGGCTTCCGGAACTCATGGCCTGGCCGTGGTCCAAAAACCAAGGGTGAATTATAGCTATTGCTAATATCAGCTGGAGTAGTATCCATTGGGGTCAAACCCGTACTATTAACCATTGTACGCGACCATTTTGGGGCTCTTGAACCTTCCTGCTATAACAAGTCAGCCAAAGAAAAGGGGCTTTCTCTAGCACACCTGGCTCTGTTCAAGATGCACTCATGAATCTTCCTCTGCTTGATATTCATATCATGGGCTGCACTCTCAAAGCCTTCTTCCATTTAAAGAGACGTAGCCTTTGGTGCAACATCCACTGGAGCTATGATAACTTTGACGTAATCGACTTTATGTATGCCCAGGAGTGGTTTCGGTGAGAGTCTGGACCAGAAATAGAGTGCAGTCGGATCTTCACGAACGGTTATAGATTTTAGTCCTCGTTAGGAAAACTTCTTCAAGCAGAGGTATACGCAATCCTGATAAAAATTAAATAAGCAAGCACACTTTCATCTGCCTGGGTAACCTAAACTACTTCTGTGGCTTAAAGTATGCTTACACAAAGCCACCTGGAGTCCTCTTAATATGATTTAGCTTAGAGAAACATTGATAATTACCTCCGGATATTAAGCAGATGAAATCTTTCAAGACTTTGAATTTACCGCTGTTTATTGTGATATTTTCTTTAAAAAGTTGGTATTTCGTAGTTTTTCTCTCGACGATTGCAAATGCTTCAATTGAAATTCTTGAGACTTTTCGAAGATCTGTCGAAAAGCGAAGGTCTGATCATCTATCGGACCAAATGGGCCCGATATGGGCTGATCTTCTTCGTCATGAAGCAGTCAGTTAAAGTCTGCCATCCAGATGCTCAATTTCCATATTGAATTTGTAACTGGGTTTCTTGATGGACGATTTCATCATCCGCCGTGGCAGACGTTTAGCTGATGTAGCACTTCATTACTAACCTCAGAGTTTGTGCCTTAGACTAAAATAAAAATATTGTCAATTTTCATAACAATTTTTCATTTTCCTATTGATTTAAAATAGCTCCTCTTGTTGGATGACCTTAAAAATATGCATCCTGTCTTAAGTCCAAAGCCATACGGTAGAGGTATTGTCAGTACTTCCACTGAGAGGCCACTTGACTGACACTTGTTTCTTATAAATTATGCCTTATGTGCTCTTTTTTTTATAATTTACGCGCGCCTAAGGGGTTAGATACCCTTTTACTGTTGCCCGGGCGCGGGCGGAAAGGTAGAAGAAAGAGAAAGGAAAATTGTTTTGTAGTGGTTTGAAACTCAGGTGCGTTTGGTTTCGATATTCGCTCTCCAGGGGTGGGAGTCCGAAAAGGACGGAGAGTTTTTGCTTCACTCAGAGTATTTTTTTTCTGTGCTTGAAACTCTACAACAGCCAAATCTACGTGTCAGTGTTATGCCTTTACACGCAGAATTTTTCTGTCTGAGTTCCAATTACAAATGAAAAACTGACTTGCCATGGGCAGGACTCAAACCTAGACCCTCCGAGTGAGAAGCGATTGCTAGTACCACTACACCACGTCCACCCCTTTGGTGGTAGATATACGTATTGTTCGGCAGCATATAGTCCTAACGTGGGCCTAACTACGCCAGATTCGAAATAAAAAAAGTAAAAAACAGTATTTCGATTCTATAAGTCATTAACAGTTTATCCCTGTTTTCCTTAGGCTTTGGATGACTAGGTAACTGTTCGGCCCCACGAACAATTAACGATACGTAGAGTGCCCTTCTTGTGACGCCTTGGAAGTAATCGGCTGGATATTTCGCAAACAATAGGTCACTTTTGATTTGGTTTATTGGTCGCAGAAATAGAAAAGCCTCTTCTTCACCATATTAATGAATTTGTGGGTATAGTTGAATTAAGGGACTTCGTATTCTTTCTTCATGTGATAGACCAGCCAAGCTGATGACCTTAGGAACCCATAAATATTGGGTAGTGTCATCGCTCTTCAGATTTAACTGCATTCTGTTTGTGTTTAGGAGGTTATGTCGAGTGAAAAGATATATTAACATACACAGTGGTATTATGTTATACTGCAGAACTTTATTGGTCGGACTCTTATCATAATCTGGTCAAACATTCTGGGAAATTTCCTCATCTGAGAAAACAAAGCAGACTTTCATAAGGATCCTATTTTCTGCTCGTTATCTGAGATTACAGAGTGGAGGTTTGACCGTCGACCGTTAATACAGACCCTTATTTCTAGTTTGTCAGTCTACTCGTTGCCGGCTAACTTTGTTCCAGCAACTCAACTGAAAGCGATATAATGCGATAGGATCGATATAGCCTGGATTTTATCTCAGAAACTTGAACTATTTTTATGACCGCCTGACTGCGAATAAAAATGGTAAAACGTAGCATGGCCGTCAATGAAGTTATTAAATGATGCTGGTCGTTTACGTAATGGCCATAATCTCAGCTTGCAAAAGTTTATTGTGCTTAATTGAGAGTCCTTTTGTGGATAGATACTGAGTTTTTTAAAGAACTCCTCGCAAAGCAGCAGGATAATGGTCTGTTAAAGTCCAGGTAAGGAGATATGCAGTTAGATATACCAATGAACTCCTTCAGAATATGTGCATTGCTTATGAAACTAGCGATCCAACTGTTAGATCCTCAAGCCAACTCCTCGCAAAGTAGCAAGATAATGGCCTGTCAAAGTCCAGGTAAGGAGATATGTAGTTAGAGCTAACGTGGCTCCCGAGGAACTCCTTCAGAATATGTGCATGGCTTATGATTTAACTGTTATATCGTCAAGCCGCTTTTGGTGTACGATTTCTACATATACATATACTGGATGGGGTAGCAAATGGAGAATTGCCACCATTTCAGCATTTGGTGTCATTCTCAATGTTCTGAGTATGCCTATGGTTGGTTGGTGAGGCTACCAGTTGAACACGGGCACACCTAGGCCAGAGTTGGCTCATTATGATACCACCAGGTCTTGATCCATTTCTGTCATGTGGAAAAAAGCTAAAAGTTAGAGAGAACAGTTTTTTTTTAAAGAAAAAACAGTTTGAGCTTCTGATGAAGTGAAGAAGATCGGAAACGTTTTCTAGTGTGACATGGGCAACTGCAGAGGAGATGAAGAGTCGCTTCCTCTTCTTCCTCATCCGTACAGTTTCTACAGAAGTTGTTTGAGAGAATACCTAGCCTTGTAGTATGTATATCTGCCAATTAGATAGTGTCCAGTAATGATACCTATAAGGGTACTGATATGCGTACAGTATAGCATGATTAGTCTACCACAGCGTTTAATCTAAATTAGGCCAGATCAGATTAGGTCTGGTGACATGATATGCTGCACCGTTTCAATACACAATCATATCATGTACAGTTATATTTTTACAAGTAGCCAGAATGAAAGATCTCATCTTTTGTGAAATTTGCAGTGTTGTATAATGCTTAGCAAGTTCAGCTGCTCTACAGTTTTCTGGAACGTTACAGTGGACTGACACCTAGTAGAGGTGAATGTTTATCTGCTCAGTGATCTTGTTAAGTGATGCATGCCAATTGAAGGCCGTTCCTGATTTAAAAGTGACTGATTCCAGCGACATAATAGCTGTCTAGCTGTCAGATTTCCTGTCAGGCAGGAGAGGGCTTCTTTAATAGCTTCCTCCGTCTGAGATAACGATTTAATTTCTCAGATAAAATATCAGCTCCCACCTCTTCTTCGGCTTTTGAGCTGTTCGTATAGATGTGAATGGATTGTTTTCAACTATTAGGTGTTCTAAGTTATCTAAGATATATATATCCCGTGGCTGCGGACCACTACGCTTTCAACCTTATGGCTGCGTTGGCAGTTAGTTATTTGACACATATGTCAATATTTAACCTTAAATAAACTATAACTACTTACGTAGCAATCTCATATTCATCCGGCGTTTGCTGACCAGGTGCATAGGAATCCTTTGTATACACTTCATTCCTTTGATTAAGTGTAATATGAGCACTAGACATTATGTCAGCATTAAGTGAATGCGATGGGCTCGTGGTAGTTGTGGTACGTGATGATCCGAGAGGTGTAGCGAATTGAAATAAAATGTTTTGTTAACTTATATTACAATAGCTTACCAGGTTAGTTTCCTACTATATTTAGAATGACTATCAAGGTATTTTGCACATTTCTCAATATAAATATTGTACATGTACCACCCATTCTAGGGGGTCGAAGTGAGGAATTTTGGTTTTCCTTGCGAAAAGGCATAGTTCGGTTTTGTGTGGTTTGATGGCTAGACCACACCGAATAGTCCAATTTAGGAGTTTTGAAAAAACGTTGGCTGTTCATTAGCTCGTTAAGATTGTTGGGAAGTGTTCCGGATATATGTAGCTATCGCAATGTCATCCGCATAAGTAATCACCCTGCAGCCTGCCCTCTTGAGGATTTTAAGTATTGTAGTTTGGTTGCTACTAAGTTCCAGCGAAATGGAGACAGGACACAACCCAAAGGTGTGCCTCTGCGAACGAATCTTCTGGCCGAGGTCCCGCCTGTTTAGTGGTGATAGTCCTGCGACTAAGCAGTTGAATTAATAGCCTCCCAAGCGATGTCTCGACTCCGAAATTTGAAAGTGCGATAGTGATCGCTTCTGGTTCGACTTTGTTGAAGGCTCCTTTAATTTCAAGAAAGGCTACCAGACAATAATCCCTACAAGCAAGAGGTCTTTCAATGGAGCATAATAATGGGTGTAATGCCATCTCAACGGGTTTTTCTTGGCAGTATGAGTATACATGTTGAGAAGCTGATAGCAGATTTATGTCAATGCTGCAGCGAAGTAAATTAATCTTTCAAAGACTTTTAAGAGGAAAGACGACAAGCTGATAAGTCTGAAGTCCTGAGACGGTCAGAAAATTCGGTCGAAGTCCTAGGAATGTAGGAGAGTTTCGTACAGCCGCTAAAAATGGTAAACAACAATGGTAGAGTGTGGTTGTTGGTTTTTGTATTTTGGCCAGAATAGTGACATCCGGTGCGGGTGCCTTAAGGGGTTTGAAACTGTATATAGTCCAGATGAGTTTAGATTCGGTCGAAGTCTAAGGAATGTAGGAGAATTTTGTACAGCCACTAAAAATGGTAAACAATAATGGCAGAGTGTGGTTGTTGGTTTTTGTATTTCGGTCAGGATAGTGACATCCGGTGGGGGTGCCTTAAGGGGTTTGAAACTCTATATAGTCCAGATGAGTTTAGACGCGTTTATGATCCTATCGGGATTGCGAGACGCTATGTGCGCGTTAGCAGTAGTGCTTGGGTTTTCATTACTATAACCAGGAAAATGGATATTGAGAAGAACAAACATGGTCCAACAACCATCCAGTTTTTGTAGGTAGCTAGGAATTGTTGGCTAGCGGAGAGAATTTTCCTGATCCTAGAAACCTCCGAAAGCTCCCCTATTTTGTTGCAGAGGAGCCTTTAGGATTTGCCTTTGACTTTCCTGAGTTCCTTCTTGAAGAAATGTAGGGATTCTCTGTAAAAATGCCAATCATGGGCATTTCTCATATTTTTGGCTCTGTTAAAAAGGCGCCTGTAAGTAACCTGAAGTGTTATGATGTCGCTCCACCATGGGGTTCGCTTTTTGCCACTGTGCACTCTCACGGGGCAGAACGCTCACATTGCCTTATTGTAAGTTTTTGTTATTTTGGTAATGAGATTCTCGAAGTCATAAGCACTTTTACGAGGGGAGAGTGGAGCAGGGGGGATTGCTCTTTCAAGAGGATCCATGTAGATCTGTATACCAGTCAGGTTAAGTGGTCAAGATCACGATCATTAATGCTGAAAAGAATGTAGCGGTGATCAAAAAAAGAATGGTCACCGGATACCCTCCAGCGAGTGATCTTATCCGAGCTGTTGCAGGAGATTAGCGTTAGGTCTAACCAACATTATAAATTGGGAGGTATGTCTTTAGAATATATCAAAAAAGTGACTCACTTCTTTCGTTGATATTCGAGCTGTCACAGACGACTGTACACCGATCATAGTTATTTGAGGGGAGAAAAATGTTAAGATAGCTCTTCGCAAGAATCCAGGCTTTAGGTTTACCTTTATTACTGATGAATAAGGGTGTATAGTTGGGGGTCGTAAGTCCAAGTAACAGATCGTTAAGGACCCACTATTATTTGACCAGGACAATATCTTCACCGCTACTGCAGAGGCAAAGTCACCTTGATGTGACTTGCCTTCAGACTATGCTGGAGTATGTGAGTATTCATTGAACAACTACCATATATGTGCATCCACAGCACTAGTTTGGGTCTTAGTTTTTTCTGCAAATTCGATTGCATATATAATAATGCAATTGCAAAGAAAATAATTAAAATTCGATGCCATTCTATGATTGTGAACAACGTCAGTTCGGTCTTCGTGGGATTGATATCGAAACAATATTGTTCAGTGCACATGTTCAATGTCCGTAATTCCTAACATTTCCTTTATCGTTTGTCAATCGCAAGCAAAACTACAGCTTTTACTTACTTCTAATTCAACATCATTATCTTTAAATTTCAAAAGTGAAGGGTTTTCCAATAAGGACTTGACAATTTTGAATTTAATTTGTGAACGCACTCTTTTACTAATCATCAAATTGTCACTGCTAATTTATTCAGTAAACTCAACATTTTCATTATGGCAAAGTACACGAACGAGCAACGTCTGCAAATTATAAAAATTTTCTACCGAAATTCGGAGTCGGTGACTACAACTTTATGAGCTTTAATTCTCGCCCTAGTAGACAGGCAATAACAAGTTTAGTGCAAAAATTTGAGTCTACATATTTGTTGTGTGATGTTGCCGTATCAGTGAGATAACGGGTTGGTCGAAGTGTCGAAAATATCGCTTCCGTTCAGGCGTCCGTAGCAAAGGATCCAAATCAGTCAATTCGACGGCGTTCTCAAGAATTGGGCATCGCTCAGACCACATTATGGCGTAATTTGCGTAAGGACCTTGGTTTACACCAATACAAGATCAAGCTGACACAAGAATTGAAGCCGAAGGTCCATTTGAAGCGACGTACGTTCTCCGATTGGGATCTGGAGAAGATGCGCCAAGATGATGAATCTCATCGCAAAATCATCTTCAGTGACGAAGCTCATTTTTAGCTTAAGTCGATCAGTTTATATTTCTGTGTTTTAACCCAAAAATATCAATATTAGTACCAATATTTTATTCGTTTTTATTTTAAGCATTTTAAAAGCTTTTTATTTGTATAAACACACAGCCTTCAAAGAAAGAAATCGTTCTACAGTAACAGTCTATCTCCAATGTTGACATCATTTATCGAGGATTTAAGAAATGGCTTACTTTGGTGGACCCTGACCCGTGTTAACAGAAATTGCTCTGTTAGTCCTAATGGGAGAAACTTAATGTAGAACTTTGTTTTTAGAAGAAATACTAGTCTTTGTAACTGCGTTCAAACATAGTTGATATATTGTCTGAGTTTTGAGATATCCAATTTCTAAATCTGTTTCATTTTTCTTGCCATGCTAATTTTTGATTTTGAGGTCACTTTTCTCCGGAAAATGCGTAATAAACATAACGTTTTACAATTTTTTTCTTGTGAACGTAATAGTTATAAAAAAAATCATCAACAAGTGTGCCGAAGAACCAACACATTTTATGATAGTTTCGAAAACCTGCAGCAGGTCAAATTTAAAAAAAAACTTTTTTTTTGCTTTAAGCTTCAAATGCGGTTTTAGATAATTTTTATTTTATGTGTGTATTAAAACAATTATAACAGGTGCTAAAAGTGTCCTCCTTCATTTTGTATGGATACTAGAGCCTGTTTTTGGATTTCATTGCGAATGTTTATTGATGCTAACTGCTGCCTCACTTTTGATGACGCTTTGAGAATACCCTCTTCCAATTCAATTAAAGTTGCTATTTCGGTTGAATAAACAAGTTCTTTCATTTTTCCCCATACAAAAAAATCCAAACTGTAAGGTCAGTAAATCCTGCAGGCCAGTGAACTGGTCCATTTCTTCCTATCCAACGGTCACCGTACTCTTCCTCTAACCAATTCTTAACCTCACGATTATCGTGGGCTGGAGCACTGTCCTGTTGAAAATATGATGAAGCTACAATAGTTGAATCAGTGGGATGTCCTCCAATAGTTCTGGTAAATGATTTCGCAAAAACTCCAGATAGTTTGTAGAGTTCAGCGTAGGTGGTAGTTTGAAGGTTCCGATTAACTTGTTTTCAAGTACGCCTGCCCACATATTGACGCTGAATTTATGTTGAAATGATTTATGTCTCCTTGTATGTGGATTGTCCGTAGCCAACGTATGAAGATTATGAAAATTTGTGATTCCATCTCTTTTCAATTGGGATGCGTTCGTCCAAAGAATTCTGCTAATAAACTCGTTGTCATCCAAGCTCCGCTCCAGCAACTAGTTAGAAAACTCAAGTCTATTTTCCAAATCATAGGGAAGAAGTTCTTGTACAGGTGTATGGTGGTATGGATAAAGATTTTCTCTATGCAGTAGATTAGAAATTTTAAGTCTGGGAACATTGAATTGCAAAGCTAAAGATCTGGTGTTGGTTGATTGATCCGCTGTAACAGCTTCCAGTATTCTTTCATCAGCCGAAATCCTTCCAACTTGTGAAATTTCCACATTCGGTCGCGTATTTGAAATTGATTCCGTTTCTCGAAGCTTTCGATACGTATTTCCAAATACCCCATTACTAGGAAGTTTCGGTTAGGATAAAGTTCATGGTATCTTTGTCGCGCACGAGTTGAACTTCCATTGCACAGCTCATAAACGGAAATAATGTCTGCGTATTCTTGTTCTGTAAATGCAGACATTTCAAATAGAGTTTTTAAGCAACTGTAACCTTAGCGTAAAAAATTAAACTGACAATTTTTTTTTCAACCTTATATACCATTTTTGATTGGTAAATTTTCGAAATAGGCCTTCAAGTCCCAAACCTAACTCTTGTTTTGACAGGTAGGTAGTCAAATAAAAGAGCACGCTTTAAAACTCTTTAATAGCAATGCAATTTAAAAAAAAAATATTGAGAATTTAGTAATTCTTGGAAAACTACTCTTACGAGTATTGTTGACTGTTGTTAGAAACGTTTGTAAACAATCAAAAATTGATTTTCTTCACCTGTTGCAGGTTTCCCCAAGTATCATAAAACCTATGAGTTTTTTCTGCAAATTACTGGATTATTTTATTATTATTATTATGTTCATAAGAAAAAAATAGTAAAATGTTATGTTTATTACGCATTTTCAAAAATTAGCATGGACAAGAAAAATAGAATAGGCTTACAAATTGGATATCTAAAGACTCAAAGAAGATATCAACTTTATTACGAAGGCTAGTATTTCTTCTAAAAGCAAAGTCTAAAATGAAGTTTCTACAATTAGTACTAACAGAGCAATTTCCGTTAATATGGGTCAGGGTACACCAAAGTATGCCTTTTCTTAAATCCTCGATAAATGCTGTCAACATTGGAGATAGACCCTTACTCTAGAACGATTTTGTTCATAAAATATACCCAGGAATCATTTCCCAAGCTATAGTTAACGAATTAGGGGACACCCTGTATATTTGTATAAATATATTTTTGTTACTAAAGTTTGAAACACAAAGTGTGAGTTCTTTTTTGACCGACTGTAGTCACTTTTATCGAGATTTGCCGAAGATATTATCTTTACTGATCGTCAAGCGCCTGTCATATAGGCAAGGCTAGCGATGAATTTTCACTTCAGCTCTGTACTTATATGTTGCATTGATCGGTGTACTATATGACTTGATGATTTGAAAAAGTGAACAGCAACGCAATTGTTGATCACAAATTAGGGCGGATACTATCTCATTGGATTGTAGTCGCCATGAAACTCGTTGAGATAAGACTTATCTATGTAAATAATAAATAAATTGTCTGCTTTCCTCAGGAAATAACTGCGACCTTATTTACTATTGTGAAACTGACAATTTAATTGGTTTCCTTGAATATTATAAGAGATCTGCCTGCTATGCAGTGAGCAGGATTGTGGGCCTTAAATAAGGTACAGAAATATAATATAAATAAGAAGATAGACAATATCTCTGCGAAGCACGTCAGTTATGTATATCATTTAACTCTTGCTATTGTGGTGTAGGTGTTCCACATGATAATTGCAGCCACGCATAAAAGTAAACTCATAACAATTGGACCAGTTGTATCATCATATATTCAACACAGTAAGCTAATCTATACGACTTCTTCCTGGAAGTTTTAATAAAATAAAGACCAACTGTGTAAGTTAAATTCCGAATTCTAGCCAAAGGGAGCAATTAAGTGCTCAAACTTCACTTACTCATTTGTTAAGCCCGTAGTGTCACAGGATTTTCAGCTTTACTAAAACTTTCTCCTGTAAAGAACGTTTGCATCCGTGTGTTTGCCTTTCAAAGAAAATGGCCCCCCTATTTCCCATGAACCTAAAAAGAAAAAATAAAATAAAATTCCTTTTTGTTTTCAGTCTCCCCTGTAAATTTTTAACTATTCAACTATACGTACTCGTATAAACATTTCAGTCTTTACTGAACGCCCTTGGGGCTCCACAGGCGTTATAAAACCGTACCCTGTAAAACACACATAACGATCCCTTTTTTTCCATGCTCAAGTATCTATCTCTTATGATGGTTATCTCACAAAAATAGGGTTTCCTAACTTTTCTGTGAAGCAAGAAAACAAAAACGTGTCCCAAAGAAAGTGATATTAGAGACCAAAACAAAACACAGGAACGAAGAAAACAAAACTTAACATATCCTTGAAACCCATAAGGAGGATTCGTAACTAAAGAACGATGGTATATCGCTCAAATATTCCCCATAAAAAAAAGAGACAGGAAGACGAAGAAAAAGACGAAGAGGAAAAAGCTTCTTGCTGTTAACCCTACAACATATACACAACATCACAGTCAAGAGCAACAATTCTGGAAGTCAACATAATATAAAACCAAAGCAAACTCGTAGAACCACAACCCAGGATAATACACGTACGTATTATACTCTGACAAAATAGAAGTAGAACTTAAAAAAAAAGGACACAACACCGAACGAACAAAAAGTAGAATGTAGGGACGCATTTTTGAGGGTTCATTTAATTCAATTGGTGGAAAGCGTGACAACGGTACTGCATGTCAATTGAGGCTCTTTGGTCAACCTTACGCACAATAGTTTACTATTACGCCAGACCTCATCACATGATACCATATCCAACACCCACGTTGCAAATCACGTGGGCTAAATGAAATGCGATGAGACGGAGGGTTTTAATTAAAGTTTTTAAGGATTATTATGAGAAGGGATACGGATACATTATGGGTTTGGTGGTTTGTGTGGTTCCATAATGAATTTGAATGCTGAAATTTGAATTACCCCGCAGGTGAAAGGGAGAATAGGAATAAACTCAATGGGATGATCTCTTTCTGACATGGATTCGTCTAACAACTTAGGATCATACAACTACGTATTTTTGGAAAATCGGTAATTTCTGTTCAAATAATCGTCCTGAATGTCATATTCGTATTAAGCGACTTTCTACCTAGACCCAAAGCAGACCATTATTCCAGAACTTCAGATGAAGTGCTCTCGCATTCACTATATAGTTCGCTGAAACCAATTTCGACTTTCGAACACACTTCCACACATTTCAGCCGATAATCGGTGTCAAGTCGCTCAAGCGGGGCGGCCAATTACTAGCCCATTTCTTGAAACTTTGACTTCTACAACTCGATTGTTTAATCCGTTGTGTGGCAAATGGCTGCGTTTTGTTGAAAACATATCTCACCAATATTGAGTGCACGTAATTACGTCCAAAAATAGCGTTGCAACATGTCGCGATAGAGATTTTCATTAACTGTAACGTGACGGACATCATCACAAACGAAAAAATATTGCAAAAAATGCCGCTGTTCGTGCCAGCCACATGTTCATGTTCAACCACAACAAACAGTAAATTCTTGTGGATATAGTGGCCTCTCATACAGCACATAGTTTTTTGTAGCCGTCCAATAGACATCTTCTCTTTAAGTTGGATAGTTACCACCATTTTCTTTTCTTTTCTCTTACTTTGTTGTACGATGCTATAATCGAACCTCGCTTCACTCCAAATTATGACCTCACTACCAGTTTTGACTTCGATTTTGATGTTGTATCAGAGCTTGACGTTGTGGATATTGTACGTAACCTTAAATCGAATGCTATAGAAGAAGATGGAATACCTATCCGTTTTGTGAAGGTTATTTTACCCCACATTTTAAGTTGCCTCACGCACATAATTAACTTTTGCATAACTTCTTCCACTTTTCCTGATTGTTGGAAGTTGGCAAAAGTCATACCCATCCCGAAAAAACCCCAGCCAACTTCGCTAACTGACTTTCGACCTATAAGCATTTTACCATGTTTATCAAAAGTCTTTGAGAAAGCTCTGGCTCACCAAATTGTAAAATACATCCAGCAGCACAGTCTGTTATCCCCTGTGCAGTCCGGCTTTCAAGCTAATCATAGCTGTTCTACAGCCATGGTCAAAATTCTCGACAACATAAGGGTTAACTTTGACAGGGATTACTTAACCGTGCTATGTTTGCTTGACTTCTCGAAGGCTTTTGATAGTGTCAACCATAAGGTACTATGTCAAAAACTTAGGTTATATTTCGGCTTTAGTGAAAGTTCAGTTCGACTAATTTACAATTATCTCGACAACCGTTATTAAAGAGTCGTTCACAACAACGTCTCGTCAGAATTCAGCCCTTTCTCTCTCCTTTTTTTTTTCTCCTTATCTTTACCTTTTCTATTAATATCTTTTACGCCCCCCCCCCTTTTTTGTTACTCATCCCATTATAACGCATTGCATTTATTATATTTTGTATTATTAATTTTTATTATTTAATTCAGAATGCGATTGTAATTTATTTTAAATTAAAACATTAAAACAATTTACCCTTTACAAATTCAAATGTAATTTATGTATTATAAAAGATGATATATGTCGTATTTATACTGTTCCAATCAAATTGAAAATAAATTGAATTGAATTGAATTGACATTGTAAATCTATTGTTTCCCAAAACCAGCATGAAGTTCTTAAAGGTAGATCTACTACCGCCAACTTAAGGGATTTCGTATCGAGCACTTTATGATAACTAGAATCTGGAAATGAAGTTGATGTGTCTGCCACCGATTTCAGCAAAGCCTTTGATAGAATTTCTCATGATATGGTCCTTCTAAAATTAAAGGTTCTTGGTTTCCAAACAAACCTTATTACATGGGTTCAATCCTATTTACTTTGTTCTATTTAGGTCCATGGTTTCTGACCCAATTAAAGCCTAGTCTGGTGTCCCTAAAGGCAGCCGCCTTGGTCCATTAATATTTATTGTGGCCATTAATGATGTTGATTGTATCATTAAAAATTCATTCATATCTGTTTACGTAGATGATGTGAAAATCTTTAGATATATATTATCTTTCTCAATCCTTATGTTACCATATCTCTTTACATAACATTTGTTAGGCCTCTTTTTGAATATGCAAGCCAAGTTTGGTCACGCTACTACATAACTCACATCCTCCCGATAGAAGGTGTTCAACGCAAGTTTTAACGATTTGCTTTACGTGGTCTTCCCTGGGATGATAGCCAAAGCTCACCACCATACACTGATCGGTTGAATCTTATAAATTTACAGCCGCTTTCTATACGCCGAAATGTGGCCGATATTCTTTTTATTTATCAGATCTCTGTTGGTAATAATGATGGTCCTTCTTTACTTCAACTTATTTCTTTTTCTTTTAACAACAACCCGGCTCAAGCTTCACAAAACGGATTACGGATACCTGGAGCTAATGCTTCTTGAAGTTAACGATATTCTGCCTCTCTTCGACTACCACCTCAACAATCTGTCCCTCAAGAACATTCTTATTTCCACCTATGCCTCACCTCCTAACTTTCTCTAGTTTTTAACTTTAGTTTCAAGGAGTAATGGGTAGTTTTAAGAATAAGCTTGCAAGCTTTAATAAATCTGTCCGGGGTTGACCCGGGCTTCAAATCAAATCAAATCAAATATTGGATCGTACCTAGACACAGTTGGTTTGACCTTTCTGACATAAGTATTACAAAATAATTGATTTCCGTAGAATATATGTATAATATATGCCACTTTGAAAGCTTTCAAAGCACTGTTACGCTTCGGCAATTCTTAGAGCTTGCCACCAAGGACGTTCCTCTGGAATGAAATATCGTTGGCATATGATATAAGTTACTTTTGATTTTACCAGACTCCGAGGAACGGTTAGTCCAGGCTGCTAGCACATCTGGATCTGTTTTAGATACTGATTAATCACCCTCCTTTTGATATTCATATTAGGGGTGGCACCGTCAAGCCATTTTCTATTGTAATCGTTTAAAAAAGATACACTGGAGTTTTATTGAGCTTATGTGACCAGACCAGATATGCCGGCTGATGCATCGAACGCATGTTATTATCCAAGATACGGAATCGATTTTTGCTATAACCAAGAATGGTTTCGGCCAGAGTATGAGCCAAGAAAGGAATAAATATGGTTTCATAGACGGCTCCAGCATCGATATAGGATGCGACGCTGTTGTCTTCTTGGAGGACTACAGCATTAGAATTCACATTTCGTTGAGAAAACTTTCGTCCGTTGTCCAAGTCGAGGTATACGCAATCTTGAAGGTAATGAACTATATTAGGGAAAACCGGTGAAAGAGAAATATATGCTTTTGTACCGAAAAAAACGCTGTGTTTGATGCCTTACTGAACCTTCTCACCACTTCCAAGATAGTTCAAGGATTCACGGTTTCTTTTTACGCAACCAGACCGCTGAATTCACTGGGACTTGTTTCTAGGGAAGGCTTCGTATACTTTTTCTTGAGCCAAACCCTAGTTAGCATTGCCTGCGTTTTTGCTTAGGGCTTTACGTCAGTATAACTACAGACGACATGACTCTTGCTTATGCCGGCAAATCAAAAGAATATTTGCCGACGTCTTTTAGGGTCAAGAATTTCCAGCTCCCCGTCAATAGAAAAAACTGTGGACTGCTTACTGGAATCGTGAAGGTGCACATCACTTTTACTAAGCGCCTATGGAAATGTGCTAATTATAAGTAACACAACATCTTATGACGATACGTTTTTATTGGGCAGCAGGAACCTGGCGCTGATACGGTTGGTGTAATTACTGTACAGCACTTTAGCAGAATGAGCATACTCACATGTAAAGGGTTTTCCAATAAGGACTTGACAATTTTGAATTTAATTTGTGAACGCACTCTTTCACTAATCATCAAACTGTCACTGTCAATTTATTCAGTAAACTCAATATTTTCATCATGGTAAAGTACACGAACGAGCAACGTCTGCAAATTATAAAAATTTTCTACCGAAATTCGGAGTCGGTGACTGCGACTTTATGAGCGTTAACTCCAATTTTCGGTCGTAATTCTCGCCCTAGTAGGCAGGCAATAACAAGTTTAGTGCAAAAATTTGAGTCTACGTATTCGTTGTGTGATGTTGCCGTATCAGTGATAAAACGGGTTGGTCGAAGTGTCGAAAATATCGCTACCGTTCAGGCGTCCGTGGCAAACAATCCAAAGCAGTCAATTCCACGGCGTTCTCAAGAATTGGGCATCGCTCAGACCCACATTATGGAGTATTTTGCGTAAGGATCTTGGTTTAGACCCATACAAGATCAAGCTTACTCAAGAATTAAAGTCAATGGACCATTTAAAGCGACGTACGTTCTCCGATTGGGTTCTGGAGAAGATGCGCCAAAATGATGAATTTCACCGCAAAATCATCTTCTGTGACAAAGCTCATTTCTGACTCAACGGGTTCGTCAATAAGCAAATATGCGTTATTGGTCGGGTGAAAATCCACATGTGCTTCATAAATCACCACTTCATCCACAAAATATAACTGTTTCGTGCGGTTTGCATGACCGCGGCTTTATTGGGCCATATTTTTTCGTCGACGATAAAGATCGTCACGTTACTGTGAATGGTTATAGAAGCGTTATCGCGCCATGATCACCGATTATTTTTGGCCCGAATTGGAAGATATGGACTTGGACGACATGTGGTTTCAACAGGATGATGCCACAAGCCATACAGCACACACTACAATCGATTTATTGAAGAGTAAGTATGGTGAGCGTGTTATCTCAAGAAATGGGCCAGTCGGTTGGCCGCCTCGTTCGTGCGATTTAATGGCGCTTGCCTATTTTCTGTGGGGCTACGTTAAGTCATTGGTTTATGAAAACACGCCGACGACGTTGGAAGAGCTCAGAGCCAACATTGAATGCGAAATAGCGGCCGTTTCGGTCGAAATGTGTGGCCGAGTCGTTGAAAATTGGGCCCAACGAATCGACCGCTGCAAACGTGCCCGCGGTATCCATATAAACAAAGTCGAGTTCCATTCATAAATGTTTTGATTGTACTTCAAGCCGATAATAAAGTTTTTCAAAAACCTCAAATGGTTTGCGTTTTATTTAAAAAAAAAAATTGTCAAGTCCTTATTGGAAAACCCTATACAAGGAATACTCGTATAATGGACCAGCTCTATGGACTCCGTTAGTACTCTCTAGCCGGTAGTCTTCTTAATATACCTTTTGGATAGCTTTAAGTTCATTACTAGCTGTTGAAGCAAATGTTGGTTGGAGGCCAAGTTGTTGACATCCAAGTCAGACGATAGTGTGAAATCGATGAGATGACTGCCTGTCACCTGGCATTTGCTATTGCTGTTTTTTGAGCACTTGCATCGCAGATCTCATCCTCCCAGAACTACAATATTCAATAAGCCCAGATACTGCCTTTGATGGTGTTGGTTGAACATAGTCATAGTGAAAGTCAGCTGACACAGCTTAGAATATGTGCCATTCGGCTTTCTTTTCGTAGTCTTCAGTTGCCATATCTAAGTTGCGAAATTGCCCAAGTTCAGGTGATTAGAGAGATTCGGCACAAAGAGATGGTTGCTCGTATTCAAATTGTGATGTACAACCTCTAACACATCCAGAACAACAGATCAAATTTTAAAATTCGTTTTTATATTAATTTGACAGGTGTATTGCTATGTTGATGCAATCCGACTTATATTGTGTAAAAGTGCTTCTGACTATCTACTCTGCAACGGTTTGGTAACATTTACTTGTAACACTGAAATGCCCTGCAATTTTTACAAGACTTAGGACAGGTTTTTTTAACATCATAGAGTGGAATTGTTCTCTGTTACTCCATTAGATATTCGTCTTAATTCGAATTCTATTCCTTACTAGCCGCTCACTTAAAGAACTCAACTAAGTCGCACTGTGACTACAGACGTGGCCACAGACATCAACTGAATATTAAGTTGCAGCTCATCAACCAATTTCGGTGTCAAAATCAGTCAGAATAATTCGGCTTAACGAGACCTCTCCGTTCCAAACAGACCTTATTTGGAAATGAAATCCTTTCCTTCCATGGGTATGCTGTTCACTTGTTGACGCTCTTTTTTCTTTTATGTTTTTTTTTTTTTTTTTTTTTTTCATTTAAAAAAAAGGGAATAATTTTTAGAAACGCGTACGCAACCCCTCATACATATTTTATAGGATTTTAGGGTTTTAATTCAGTTTCAACCTGCTTAAAACACCGTCATGTTTTTTAGTAGATTATCCTGTGTGCTTCGGTGTATCTCTGGTAAATATGAAAGAGGCCACAAGACCAGCACTTGTGTCGTACTGGTCCTTTTTTAAATAAATAAAATGTAGACTCAGGTAAAGGCCCACAACACTCAATAATAACTCAAGCCTTGTACCACTGAGGACGAGAATTGTCGTTCTTCCAAATACTAAAAAAAAAGGTGGAAGGACCCTTCCTACTCCTGGTAGCTTCAGCTCCTACCTATAGTGATATTTTTAGATACTACAAAAAACTCAAATAAATTCTACTCGATATAGTCGTATCTGTATACAGATATTTGAATAGTCGGATGTATCCGAATATCTATAGTGAACATTGGAATTCGTATTATTTTTTAGTAGAATATTAGGATAAGCAAAAAGTACGATATCCTTATTTTCCCGTGGGATTTCTCAAAACTGTTACATTAGGGAGTAGAAACAAAGCAAAAACCAGGAGCACTTTGGCCAGCTTAAGGGTGTCCTAAAGAGAGACCGGAGGATTAAAACGAAAAAAAGAAGGAAAACTCTGCTCCATAAAAGGTATACAAAATGAAAATAAATTATAATTCGAAACGATTTGAGGAATAAATGAATGAATGAATGCTTGGATGGATGGATGGCTGGCTGGTTGGTTGGATGGTTGGATGGACGGTTAGATGGATGTATATGCATGGATAGACGGATGAAAGGATGATGATGAGACAAGACGTAAGGCTTTCTCAATCGTTTGATGCTGAAGTTGATACCGCTGTTTCAGATGCCGCTGCTTCTGATGATGATGATGATGATAATGATGGCGATAGAAATCCTTATTTTCAAAAGAATTTCCAAAATTTAATTTCATTTTAAATCAAGTGGAAGTTTTTCTTGGGTTCAACCGAAAGCCCAACCCATCCACTTGATCGTACTTTTCGGAAGTTCGTCTTCAAAAATGTTTTAACCCCCTTTGGGCACCACATCATGGATCTCCTACCCGCCAC
This sequence comes from Volucella bombylans, assembly GCA_949129095.1. NCBI lineage: Eukaryota > Metazoa > Arthropoda > Insecta > Diptera > Syrphidae > Volucella > Volucella bombylans. The sequence goes on from OX422140.1 coordinate 138,457,291, forward strand.
TACAGAATCCCATCGTTGCTGATACGCGTCTCCTAACATCAGTGGCAGCGGATTCGTCTTCATCATCAGTTTAGGGGTTTTGGAATTTCATAAAATGTGCTTTGCCTTTTTTTTCTCCCTTTTGTTGCTCTATAATTTTTTTTTACTGATGTAATACTTTTTGAAGTTTTGGAAAAAAAAAATTAGGAAAAAAATATAAAATAATAAATAAACGAGGAAGAAACTCCCCGTGTCTGTAGAAAGTTGTACATTTTTTTGTTGGGTGTTTTCGTCTTTAACTTCGTCATTACTTAGGAATGAAACAAAAAAAATCATAATTTGAAACGCTACATCGTTATGCACAAGTGCACATTGTTTTATGTTTTTATATTTTGTACTTAATTAATTCGGCAAACCTTAATTGGAGTCTAATTGAATTTTTGTAACGAATGCCAAGCTTTTCAAAAATTAATAATAGGATTCTTGAATCTCTTGCTTTACAGTGGAGGGTATAAACCATTAAACTTTTTTTGTCGTTTTGTTTTGATTTCTTTTATTTTTTAATTGTGTGAAGAGAATTATCTGTCCGGAAATTATTCATTTGAATGAAGTGAATGCATTGTGGTTTGTTGTTTTCGTTTTTGAGGGAGTATTTGAAGACAATGTTTTCAAAATTGACTCCTCTACTCCGAGAGGAATGCGAACTTGTATGGTATGTCTTATTCACTCGAATTTGACTTAATTAGAGCTGGCCTGTGTGTTAGTACATACATATAACAATCCTGGAAAATTCCTAAGGTTATCCCTATTTCTAAAAAGACTTACAATTCAACTTTAAATGACTGTAGACCAATAAGCATATTACCATGCTTGTCCAAGGTTTTTGAGAGGCTTATTGCCAAGCAAATACAGAACCACGCAAATACAGAACCACTTATCATTAAAACAATGTGTTCCTCAGGGATCTATTTTAGGACCTCTTCTATTTTGCATTTTCATAAATGACCTGCCAACGAAATGTGAATATGCTTCAGTTCATCAATATGCTGATGACGTTCAACTTTATTTTTCGTGACCTTTACACGAACTTGACGAGTTGGCCCACGTGATCAATAAAGATCTGGCCAATATCAATCAATGGTTATTAAATAATGGCTTAGTCAACAACCCTGTGAAATCTCAAGCGATTCCAATATGTAAAAAAACCGTCGATATAATCAGAATTTTGGCTTTGTAATAATAAAATATGAGTCGCTGAATCTGTATCTAGCCTTAGTTTTACCATAAATCGCTACTTGACTGCCTACAAAAATGTGAATGTAATAGTTGTTTGAATCTACGGATGTCTTCGAAAACTTTGGCTCACCGCATATTTCACTCCGTATTATTGTAAATTGGACTCCCTATCCGAGTACAAATTACAAGTGACGCAGTAAGATACATTAATAATATTCGAAGATTTGACCATGTTTCCAAACTATCTAGTAACTTATTGGGATGCACGCTTCAACAGCATATTAAGGCCAGAAATTGCATTTTTCTGTTCAATATAATTAAGAATAAATCTCTACCATACCTGTTTTACAAAATTCAATTTGCACAGTCTCCAAGAACGTTTAACATTATTTTACTAAGATATAATTATTTAAACTTTGGAACTCATTGCCATTGGCGTTAAAGGGTATATCTAACGTTGCTAGGTTTTAAGTTGCAATTTTACATAAAACATTTTTCCCGTTTTCCCCTTGAAATCATTTTTATATTTCCTCAGTTCAATTTTACTACCAAAAGTAATTTAACAAATTGTTAAATCAATAAATTATTTCATGAAATTTTATTTTAAGCTTAAGGTTTAGTTTTTCCTTTTTTATTATGTTGTTACCTCAATGAACTACAATATCTTAACCTAACTTCTATGTACAATAAAAGACTAAGTCTTCATGTATTAATTTGGCAAAATAAATAAAATATTGAAATTGAAAACTCAGGGAATCATTATTGGTATAAATGTACAAATTAATTACCTAAAAGTTTGTCGCCAATCAACAGCTTTTGCATGTTACATTCAAGTCTGCTATCTTGTTCAGTCTGTTTAACGATTCTTTCAGTTCGCTTGGCAAAACAGATTACATCAGTCAATGCTAGATTTTGTATTATAGATGGCAATTTCTGGATTTCCTGAACTCTTCAAATTTAATCCAAGCTATGCTACTTGATGAATCTCGACTTTTGTTTTTACTCAGAATACGCTCTATTTTCTTACTCAGCTTAAAGCGATTGGAGCCATAAAATAGAACTTGTGCTATGGGTTAACTGCCCGACAATGTAAGTAACTTGATATTGTGAAGCAACAAACGAATGGACCTACTTTTAACGATCTAACAAACGCAAAACGGAAAACGACTCTTGATTATCCACGTGAAATGCATTCCCCGTAGGACCCAAAACGCTAAATAGCGCATATAACTTCATTGGTATTTAAAAAGTGCGATGCGATGGTGCAGGTGATAGAACGAAACTCTGACAACTACTATAGTAATTCCTATAGAAAGCAAAAGCAATTTGGATATGGATCTGTTGTCAGAGAAAAATATATGTATAGGCAAGATGATCCAGTCGAATCTTCCAAAGTATTTCCATCTAATGTTTTTTTTTTCAACTAGTGCTTATTTCGTGAACTGTAACACTTAGCTCATGTCTGATTTGAAAGATAATTAGTTTTATCCTTCCGGTTAATAATGGAAAATAATTTCATTCAAATGGCTGCCTCGGCTGGCCATGCAGTAGCCTACACGATCGGTCCAATTTTTAAGCACATTATCGATTGTGTGCAGCTGTATTTCACCAATGGCTTCACGAATATTGTCCTTTAAAGCGTCAATTGTCTCCGGCTTGTCGGCGTAACACTTATCTTTTACGGCAGCCCACAAATAATAGTCCAACGGTGTCAAATCGCAGCCCCGAGGTGGCCAAACGACATCAGCTCTGCGACTGATAATGCGATCTTCAAAAACAGGGCGCAAAACATCGAGTGTAGCTTCGGCTGTGTGGCACGTAGCGCCATCCTGTTGAAACCAAATGTTGCCAATATCCTCCTCTTCGATTTTTGTGAACAAAAATTCGTTCAACATGGCCCGATAACGGCCACTCCCTGCTCATTTTCGAAGAAAAATGGCCCAATTATGCCTCTGAACCAAAATCCGCACCAAATAGTGACTCGTTTTGGGTGTATCGGCTTTTCAATGTATGCGTGCGGGTTTTCTGTGCCCCAAATGCGACAATTTTGCTTGTTTACATACCCGCCAAGATCAAAATGAGCTTCATCTGAAAAGATGATTTTTCTGGCAAAATCGGCATCTTCTCTAAGTCGATCGCAGGCCCACTTAGCGAAGCGAAAACGCGTTGGATGGTCAGTTGGCTTCAACTCCTGAACCAATTGGACTTTGTATGGCGTCATACCAAGGTCTTTATGCAAAATTCGTCTCAATGATGTCTCCGAAATGTTTAATTGTTGAGAACGACGGTGAATTGATGTTGATGGCGCTTCACGCACACTTTCTGCCACAGCAGCAATATTCTCGGGTGTACGCACTGTTTTTGGCTTCTCACGCTTTGGTTTATCGATGAGGATGCCAGTTTCTTTCACTTTTTTCACAAGATAACGAGCATACGGAGCTGACGGTGCTTTTCTTCTTCCAAAATCCGTACGCAATTTTCGCACACATTCTGCAACATTGCCATGATTTTCAAAGTAATGTCGCAATATTTCCCAGCGCTGTTCAAGCGTATACACACCATATTCGTTCAGCGGAAGGATGAAACTAATTATCTGTCAAATCAGACATGAGCTAAGTGTTACCATTCACGAAGTTGAAAAAAAAAACGTTAGATGGCGGACCCTTTACTGTGCTCCCAGCATCAAGTGCAGCTGACCAATTGTAACATTGTCAAGTCATTAGTGACGCCACATCTGATGTGCTAAATTCCACTCGTCCACCACAATGAAATCCATGGTATGATGAAGGGGGCAAACAAAGAAGGAAGACATCTATTCCTGAACTGTACGAGTATAACCAAAGGAGAGGGAAGGAACTCCGGTTTCTCAGAAATAAAAACGAAAATATCAGAGAAGTGCTTGATAGAGGCCTTGGAGATGTGCTTTTGCAGAAATGGTATTTTAAAGATCAGTCATAAAGTAAACAAATACCGAATAGAAGCATGCAGTGCTATTAGTTCATAGTCTGTACTGAAACCTTGACACGATTACTTCCGCAGACTGCTTAACGTTGAAGACGAGCTATACACTGAGCCAGGCAAAATAAACCATTCAATATGGAGAATAATCGACAACATCTTCATCCAACCAATTGAGAAGGCTCTGGAGAGCAATATTTAAACTTAAAATCAATAAGGCATACAAAGTTTTATCTACCGTTCTATGTGAACGTTTGAAACCCTATATTAACAATGTGATATGTTTTTATGATTGTTGTCTTAGGCCACCTTACGATAGATCTTGTAAAAAGCCCATCTTCATATTTTCAAATCGATATCATTGATCATATAGAGCTTTACTTACTTTCGAGATCCCTGCCAAACTATGAAGGATGTTAATGGAGAGTCAGTAATGACACTACCGAGACATCTGATATCAACAAAGTAACACGCTGTCATATGATTTTCTTAACATCATACAGGAAGGAATTATATGAAACTCACAGGCGAACACCAGAAGCATAATACAATGTCAAATGTCTCTACCGTTTTTGTGTGTATAAATATTTTTGCTGTTTTTGTTCTTTATATATTGTTTGTCCATCTTTGCCAAATATTATAGGTCCCAAAAGTTAAACGTAAGGACTAGCAATGGCATCTATACGAGGTACAATCCACACGAATTAAAGACTAAGCCGCTTTTAGGCTACGCAGAATATACTCCAATTGGATGCCGCAGTAAGAGTTGATCAGGTGATTCTGATTTTTTGAGGAAAATCTTTTGGACATATGATGATCATTTTTCGTTAATCGCTTTTGCTACCTAAGATTCGAATATTCTGCGTACAAAGTCCGGTTTTCGTTTCCTGGAGTCGTACCTTTATTCCGAGGTGAAAACTGTAGAATTGGAGCAATTTGTTCAAGGCCTATCCCAGCATAAACGACTACATTCTCCTTTAACTTGCTCTACCGCCGGATCGTCCAATTAGAAATTAAAAGAATTAATATTCATTCATTGCGTAAATTGTATAGCCTTTGCTAAGACCTGAAAAGTTGAGTCCGTTTGCATAATTTCTTTATACAAAACAGAGAATTTAGATTTCAGTAAGTTCAATAACTTGAAACTGAACACAGTCCAAAGCCTAATAAAGCTAAGAAAGCCAACTATCGATAAAATCTACACGCTGAGGCGGATCTTGAAAAAGACCAGGAAATTTAAGATCAACACTTACCTTCTATTTATCAACTTTAAACTCGCATATTCAAACACGGCTCAGATGGCCCCCATGCAATATTTCTTAAAAAAATGTTTTTCCTCTCTTTCCCTTGCCCTTTCTAATCTTTTTCGTCTATCCTTTTAACAAGGAGAATTTCCTCAGGCTTGGAAAACTTCTTCATAACACCGATCCACAAAAAAAGGATCAAAGAACGAAATAACAAATTTTCGTCTAATCGCTAAACTCTCCCATATACCCAAACTCTTTGAAAGTATTTTGTATGAAGCTTTAATCTTTCAATGCAAATTAGTTGTTTCCCCCCAGATAGCATGGCTTCCTGAAGAGTAGCTCAACCACCACAAATCTCATTGTATTCATATCCTTTGACCTCTTTGCCCTAGAGAATAGCAACGAATTCGATGTAGTTGCAACCGATTTTAGCAAGACCTTCGACCAAATCTCTTAGCAATACTCTTCGAATTGTCTGCCCTCGGCTTTGAGCCCATACTGTTAAAGTGGATGTCTTACTTCGTTTTAGGTCAGTGTTACAGTGTTCGTTTTAGGTCAGCCCACTCGGCTCGATATTTGGCCACCTCTGGAGTTCCACAAGGCAGCCATCTCAGTCCCCTTCTTATTATATTAACCATAAATGATCTCGATAGGATCATCAAACACTCGTCTGTCTACATTTATGCCGGCGATACCAAATTTTCCAAAACCATTTCCTCTCCCCATGAAGAAGACCTTGATAGTTTTTCTATCTGGTGGCTCAAAAATCGTTTGGAACTTAATATCCCCAAATGCCACATAAGCAGCACCAATCTCCTCCCCGACTCCACCTTCTCCAAAACCTACCTATCCCCTCCGTTCAATCTCTTCGCGACCTAATTTATAAATTGGAAAAATGATAGCTTCCTTAAACAGTTAGGGATTACACCTCCGTCAAAGATCTTGTTCAAAATGGTCGCGAGTTTCTTGTGTAATTGATCATGACCATACTTATAAAACCCGAAAGGTACCCCGTCAGATCCTTGAGCTTTATCTATCTATCTTTTAAAATATTTATCGCTCCGATAACTTGGTCATATGATACCAAGATATTATTTTAAAAACATTGTGAACTTTTTTTTTGCCATGGGAATCTTCATCAAATCATATTTCTATGAAATTGAAATAATTTATTCAATGGTGCACTTGTAGTTGCTCATTCAAAAAAATTGTATACAAGAACTCCTTAGAAGTACTCCATACCAGCTTGTGCAAAAGGTTCACATCTTTCCAATCCTCATTTCCCGCTGCAACAATCAGAAGACGATCGGAAAGTGTCATTTGCTTCATTTCCATATCTATTGCGTAAGAATTCCATTCACCTTTTATTAAACAGTAATCGACAACGGACATACCTTGTTTTCCAATAAATATGAACAGATCACTGTCGCTAGTCCCATTTAATATTCTTAGCCTAAAAGAATTACAAAGGTCCTAAAACTTTCCGCATTTGGCATGAACTGTATACAATCATTAAACTTGGTTTATAATAGCATATGGCTGCTTACTGCAGCTTTCCAAAATCTTCTTCCCGAAGGTATTTTTATCGAACACCAAATTCAGGTAATCTAATGGGTGACCAGATAGCAAGGATAGTTTTTCCAATTGTTATATTTCAGCAGCTGTCAAAGTTATTAATGACATCCAGCTGTCAAAATATTCAGTAAGGTTTGCCATTTCATTATGCATCCTTTTGCGCTTGCTGAACGAGCTGTAATTATTAAAAGACATCGAAATCGCGGCTCAGTTGTAAATACGCAACGTAAATTTCGTTGTGAGGTCGGTCGTTGTCATGCCTTCAGTGTGCAGGTAATTCGTTCCGTGAGTACACCTTTTTGGATCTTAAGCCACTAATCAGACAGAGATTGCTGCCACCGTAGCGGTTAGTATCGAAGAAGCCCCAGAAATTTCTATTCGGCACCGATCAGCTGAATTGGGCATCGCCAGAGAGTCAATCCGTCTTATTTTGCTATTGGATTTGGTCCTACATCTGTATAAGATTATAGACAACACCGTGACGAGACGGCCAGAGATCCGGATTTTGGCCAACAAATCATCTTCTCGGACGAGGCCCATTCTTGGCTCAGCGGCTATGTCAACAAGCAAAATTACCAATTATTGGAACGAACACAATCCACAATTGTTCGGCCAAGCATCACTGCATCCACAAGATTGATTGTTTGGTGCGGTTTATGACATGACGGAATCATCGGACCGTCAATGGTCTCACGTATAGAGCGATGTTAACCGACTTTCTGAAGTCAGAGCTCGACAACATCGATATATCCCATTTGTGGTTCCAACAAGAAAGCGCTACATGCCATACAAGCGACGCAACGCTGAAGTTATAAAGGAGAAATTTGGAAACTGGGTCATCTCACGGCTAGCGTTCATCAATTTGCCGCCGCGATCATACGATTTGACTCCACTCGATTTTTTTCTTTGGAGATACGTCAAGTTCTTAGTCTACATTAACAAGTCTACAAGCCAAGCCGAGGTAGCCATTTGAATGATGTGGTATTCCACTTATAATGGCATGAGCGTAGCTCCAAAATAACGACACAATCAATTCTATATCTTACAACTTTGTTGTTTTATTTAAATTATTTTTCCTCTCGTTCTTATCTGGTCACCCTATACTCGTACATCCTCAAAACTTCCGAACTCGCATTTTATATCTCCAATATCTTTTTGTAGCCAAAGAAACAGCTTCTGCTAGCTCTACCCTTCTGATACCTTATCATTTCAATAGCAGACTAATATACCCTAAAGCTCCAATGTGAAACAGACAGCATTCAAAAATAATTTGAATGCCTAGGGCAACAGTGGTAATAGTATTCTGCCAAACATTTATGAAAGTTTCCGAAAATATATTAGCTTTAAATTTAAACCATAATGCTTTTATTTTCAAGATTGATTTGATTTTCATATGAAAAACATTAAATTGTTCTGTCTGTTAAAACATCTCTACCTCTTATGGATTTGATCAGATCTCGAGCTTTGTATTAAAAAATGTTTCCCTTCAAATTTCAAATGTTTTATGTTTTCTGAATTACTAAACGCAACAATAATAAAACCACTGCATAAAAGGCATATACTACTGTGTTAAACAATTATAGACCTATATCTTTTTGTCAGTTTTTTAAAAAGTTTTTGAGAGAGGGATCAAGTCAAGACTTTTAACGTTTTTAGATAGGACAAATTACTTTAGTCTTTCTCATTATGGTTTTAGAGGTGGCAAGTCCACGGAGGATGCTTTGGTAAAATTAACTGGTGAAATTTATAATATTGTAGTTTAAATGAATCCGAAATCTCAGGTGTTTTATTTGTAGATATTACCAAGGCTTTCGATATGGTGGGCCACACATTGCTTTTAAATTAGCTTTATAGAGAAGATTTCAGAAAGCTTTTTCATGGTTAATTGAGTTCGTACCTAAAAAATTTAAAACAAATTTTAAGTTATCAGTTTTTTTCAATACAAGTGTTCCACAAGGTTTTGTTTGGGTTGCATCCTCTTTTCAATATATATGAATTCGCTATTCGTACAACCTTTTAAACGTAAAATCACAGCATTTGCTGACGTAATTTTTTATTCCAAGAAAAAAGAAACTTATCCTGATCTACTTGCGGATGACCTTCCTTCATATTAGCATTCACCGGATTGCTTGCGTTTTTGTTTAGCTGAAAGCAGACATAATCCTGTAACATTCAACAGCAGAGTGAATTGTAGTAATAACTGTTTTAAGATTGACCAAGTTGATAATTTTAAATATTTAAGTATAATATTAGATCATTAACCCTGTTGGAGAGATTATACACTCTATATCGTGTTATAAGGCAACTTATACTCTACAGCTGTCTCCCTTCTTTTAAATTAGTTTATGGTGTTTTTTTTAAATCAAAGCTATAATACAGAATATCTTGTTGAGGTGGTACGTATTACAATAAAATCAAATCTTTACTCCCAAAACAAAAACATGCAATAAGAATTATGTATGTGTAAAGTAAATCGTAGGACCTCCTGTTTTGAACTGTTCAGAAGTCTTGGTGTTCTCCTCTTAAGGCATTTTTACTGCCGAAAGGACCTGAAAATAGGTTTTGTGAATTCGGGATAACTTCCTTCCCAAGTTCATGAGAATTACAATTTAAATATTAACTCTAGATACTTTGTAACTGTACTACCAATCCACAAAACTTACTTTTCACGTTTTTACGCTGTTACTGAAAAACGCCTTTTTAATTTACTATTGGAAAGCCTAAGGCGCGAGAGAGTAAAAAGTGTGTTTTGTAGAGATATCAAAAAGTAACCATTCTCTTTTAACCACTCCTCTACAGATAGCTCTTTTAATTAACTTTTAATTTATAAATTTATTTTATACTTCATTCCTATAAATATTATACTATTATAATTGTTTTTCTCCATGAATAGTTTGCTTTTTTTCTTTTTTGAATTTTGTAATTTAACTAAAACTAAAAAATGCATTTACCTCTTATCAAAACGGAGAACTGAATGTATCGCACTATTTCCCACAAATATGTTCTTATCAAACAACAACCTTTGTAATGTTTATTTAAATTTTATATAAGATTTTGATGTGAAATAAAAACAGAAAAAAGTCCCTGCAATTTGGCATTCAAATTTTAAAGCAAAACATCAAAGCCGTACGCTACTTAGAAAGAAAACAGTAATCGGGGTTCCAGGATTATAAGCAGACGGCCAGCTCAACAAATTCTTTTTCTACGAGTAGTTTTAAGTCAAATATCCCTAAAGCAATTATGTGTTTGTTAACTAATAAAAACGAATCAGCATCATTTTGCAAAAATTATCAAAAGAGTAGCATAATTGGAAAAATACTCGTATGTTACCATAGATACAAATAACAAACAAATTCTGTTGTCTCTCTCTGCTTACATAACGATAACAATCGGTAACAAGCTCTTAATAAGTACAAGGATCAAATATTACACGCTATATCAAACCAAAAAAAATAAATCAGATATGCTCCTACACATGCACACTTTTTTCGAACTAAATCCGACATCAAAGGTATGTACGGCACGTATGAATATCCCATCTAAAACTTTTCTACTTATTGTTAAGCTCCATTTTGTTCGTCGATTTCACAGATAGAAATTTACTTTCGGTGTAAAAGTAAACTGCGTAAGCACATACGAGTATACCTTTTCGGTGTGATGGCACAAACATTTGTTTTAGCCTCGTGTGACCTTTTCTTTGTTTTCCAGTTAGGTACTTCGTAGAATTTGTTTTCCTAACCACTGCAGCACCACAGATGAATTTCTATTTACTATGGGGAGAAAAAAAAACAGGACCAGATCCGAACCGTACCATATCGCTGCGCGTAATTCACTTTGGCTAGCTGTACCACTGTAAACCATCGATGGCATTGGTTTCCGCACTCGCAGCATTGTTTACAATATACATATAAAAATTCCCATCATCGCCTTGTTCCAACCTTGTCTAACACATATGCACATAAATACAATTGAAAATTAGAGAGAGGAAAAAATAAGCAATTCCAAAATGAATCCAACAAGGATACTTTTTCGTCCATGCATACAAAATATACAGATTTACGAGTATATGTGCATATGTATGAAGCAAATTCTAGGATTCACTAGATGATTTGTGTTTTTTTTTTTTCGGAAAGTAGATTGTAGCCGTTGTACTACCCTGTGTGAGTTCAAATGGAAACCGACAGATATGCAGCTGAGTGGGATTTGCAGGCGTTCACCCAGTTTTTTTGGCGATGCAACTTTTATATCGTTTTCTACACCGTCAACGACACGGATGCAACACTATTTCTGTTTTGGTGTGGACTCACCCCACTCAGTGTCAAGGGTGTACAAATCCCACAGTATATAGAGGCGAAACAATTTTTTTAACCAAACAACACAACAACCGAACAACAACATTATTTATGCTTAAGTTGTGTTCGTAAACAGAACAAAGACTCAAACCCGGACTCGGTCCATAGGACACGGCATAGCCTTTCCCTATCATTGTTGTGCAGTTCTCGTTTGCAATAGCCATATGCAAATGAAGCTGTGTGATGATAATTCACGCTCAACCAAAAAAATTCCAAAAATGCAACTTAAAAATAGAAGAATTAAAAAAAAATTGGTAAAATATGAAATTACAATTAGAGCATTCACTGAGATGCGTTAACAAATTGGGCATCAAATATGCCGGTGCACGATAGCCTTTGTGCAAAATAATGATCGAATTATTATACAAAAAAGTATTGGTCATTCGAAAACGGGCTGATGCTGCGGGCTGTTTCTAAAATCAATTTATGCAATCGTAATTCCCAACTTGTCGATGGTAACATGTAAACTTCAGAGCGCTGTTTTCCAAAATTCAAATATGAGTGTGTCACACTTTAGTGGGAAAAATGAGCCTGTCCGGTCGGGTGATGCTTTGAGTTCCGAGTTTATAAAACGAACCAGAATAGCCTTGTGACAGCAGTGTCGACAAATTTAAATACCTTACGGTATTTAGCCATCGCAGTCTTTTCCAAGGTGCCTTCAATTGAGCACACGAAGTTGGCCTGCTACACAAGTGGAAGGCGACACTTGTGTGAAGTACACTTATCGTATTTTCAGCACGCACTGCATTTTCGTTTCCATATGAATAATACCATAAAAAAGCGGTCTCTGCTTTTGGGTTTGTCTAAAGAATTCTGAAACCTTTTATCTGCTAACATTGGTAGCCCATCTTTACTCCACTTTATCTCTGTCGAAACCAATCCACTTAATATAAGGTCTATGGCCTTCCCTAACTAAACCTCAATCCTCACCGATTAAATTGCGGATATCTTGAAACAATGTGAAACAATGTAACAACAAGCTGTCTCTACAAAATGTCCTTTTTTTCACTTACGCATCTCGTTCTAATTCTCCCACCACTTAGCGCACCGATCAAACTGTCGCTGTTATTGAGAGCAGTATTGAGGAAGAACCGAATCAGTTGATTCGTCATCATGCAGAATAATTGAATCAATGTCCATCAGTGTATACTCGTAGAAGATTTCGGGAAAAGATCTTGGCTTATGAACATAAAATGTCCAGCTCATGTAAGAATTAAAGCCACTTGACCATTGTATTCATCATACTAGATTGCGATTGCAAAAGGAGGAGGAAAGAGGAAGGAAGAGTAAAACACCCTCAGCAAACTTCTGTTCACCTGCCCGGGTGATAGTACCGCGTGAAGGGCCCCAACCAGGGTTATAACGGCTTGAGTTGGACTAATCACATATAGCACCTACAATGCTGTAATCGATTCAAAATCGATTCGAAATAGACGGAAGATGACCGAATTTAAAAATGAAAACGAGAATTGGAACCTGAAACTTAGGATAGGAAAGCATAATTGAGATTATTATTCTTATTTCATCTTAAAGGTCTTTACTTAATTATTGACAGCAGCCTCAATATTTTCACTGTTTTCGCAATTGTTCTTCTGAATTGCCTTTTATAAAATCAATTCTCAATCTCCTGCAGTAGGTAATACAATAGATAGCCAAATTCTCGATATTCTAAAGGCTGATTTTTGTTGTCTATATAAGCTAAAAATATCTGTAACCTCTGCTTTGATCTGTGTCTTTGCATCCGCTCCTCAAGTGGCGTTTTCGTGGAACTATTTTTAAATCGCTACACTATTAAAAATATCTGAAACGACTTACTAATGGCATAACTTTCAAATTTTTGTAATTATTTTACCATTTTTCTGTTCATTGTTCACATTTGTTCACATGAAATGATTAATTTTTCTTTTATAGCAATTCAAATAATTTTATTTCGCTTTTAATCAATTTGTGGAAGCATAATAACGCTGTGAGCAGCGGCTTAATGTCAGCGTAAGTCGTAAATGTCACAGCCGTTCGTTTTATGATTTTTAGTTCACCCTCAACCCTTAGGGAAGGGTGTATTAGTGACTATATTTCGGCGTGGATATTAGGTTGGCTCATTAGGCTTTCATTGCGTGTATATATCATTACTGAATTTTATTACTAAGCTTAACGTTGTGTTAAGTTCACATCTAGACAGTTGCTCTCCTATGCGGTTTGTCATTTCTTGTTGAAAAAGAAATCGGCTTTTGTTACAGCTTGAAGCACTAATGTGGGTAAAACACTGTTAAATCTTTAAAAATCCGCCTGAATTTAGAATTTTACTTTCATCATCTAATGCATTGATATATACTATAGGTTAAGTACATACTCAATATGCAAGGAAATGGTTGCTAAAATATGTAGCTGGTGGTAACGGCCAGTTAAGAGGGGAAGATTTGTAAGAAATATATAATGATTTGTTCCATAATTTTGTCTTGTTGTGATAAATTATCGAACCCAAATGTGTTTAAACTAACCAAAAAAGCAAAACATTTCCATTTTCTTTAAACATGTTCTGAAACCTAAAAATTTGTGTTAAAATCTAGCTATAAACGTAAACCATTGCTTGAAACCTCAACTTGTTATAAAATTTGGGGCGCTTAAGCAGACCTATCGACGTCGATTGACTGAAACAAAAAACCATCAAAATTGAAAACGCTCAGTCTGTGGGATTTTTTTTGTCAGCTCTCCTTGACTAATCCCAAGTTTTTTCGATTAAATCTCAGATGTTCTGGTAAATTATTTTCTGCAAACATGCTTTTGTTACCATATCGAAGCAGCAGCTTTTGCCTACCTGATTCGTTTACAGCTGCGGAGACAATGCTTCTTTTATATTTTTAAGCAATTATTCTATTGTACATATTATAATATTCGAAATAACTTTACACTAACTAAGATCCTATATACAAAGGGAAACCTAGGACATGATCGTGCTTGAGTGTGGTACGGCTCAAACGGAAGTGGTGAAAGAAATAGGTAGAGAGAGATGCCTGCAGTGTCAACTCGTTGCATAGATTAAGTTGGTAATATTCGCTGCTGCCATTATTAGTTTAAGGCACACGTTACAACATCTTCCCCTCTCTAATTGAACGTAAATCGCACCGATTATTTAATATGTATTTGGTATCGCCTGAGTAAATGTCTATCCTCCGATAATTCTATAGTAAGTGGGCAGTCTATTGGGACATCTGCTGTTTGCTTTTGGATATAGGGTCTAGTGGATATTTTGAAAACCTGCGAGGTTTTGCTGGAATCGTCTTCATCCTGATCTCTAATAGTAGATAAATCATTAGTTTTTGATAATATGGTACTTAACTATTCAGGTGGCAGGGTATCAGTAACATATGCTGAGCTGGAGCTGGCATTTGGTAGCCAAGGTCGTAGTTGTTTCACAAGTAGTCCCTGTTTCAATCGGGAATTCAATTCAATGTGGTTAAAATTTCATCTCTGAAAGAAAATTATCCACTACGGCTTTATTTACAGAAGCTCCAAACTGAACAGCAATTCGACTTTTAACGAGTTTGATGCGCTGTCTGACTCCATTCAAAGAATTGTATCCCTCTATCCTCATACTGAAATCGTTATTGCGGGCGAAAACAACTCAACGCAGCTTGCAATTGAAAACGCGAACACCAGACGTTGATAGTCTGATAGTCGCCAACACCCTGGACTTATTTTTAAATTCTCACAGTAATAAGTACACCGTTGATATCGTTTTTTTGGTCCCTCAAGACCAACCGAACGGAGGAAAATCGAAGAAATGTAAACGAGCCAGAAATGACTGCTACGTCTTTCTCAAGTGTTTAAAATTCCAATACGACCAAACTCTGAGGCAAAAAATTCTACAATGTCCCAAGGGTAGTAAACATTTTTGATCGTTCGTCTAAAATATTAGAAATTCTGCCGCATCCTCCATCCCGACGCTCATTTATAATGACATTCCAGCTGTCAGCTCTTTGGACAATGCCAATCTGCTTGCTGCATGCTTTGCGGGCAGCTCAATACTTCCAGATTGTGCTTTGTCTCCGCCTACACTTGAGTGCGTCGAATCTTCAGTGGGACAAATCCACCTTCGCACTCGTGTAGTAGCAAGAGTTCTTAAAGATATTAACATTCACAAATATGGTGGTCCAGATGGTATATCTCACCTCCTTCTAAAGAGGTGTTCTTCCTCGGTGGCAAAACCACTGAGTAAGCTTTTTTCTGCAATCCTAATTTTAAGGAATCTTTCCGAGCAGATGGAAAACAGCATTTGTCCAGAATAATATATAATATAATATAATACAGACCCATTGGACTAATGGGTGGCCGTGGCTCAAGTGTGTTGGCTTCCATATCGGAAGGTTCGGTTTTCGAATCCCAGCCTCGCCCGAAAGACATCCTTTTTTTCAGGCAACTTAATTCACGTAAGACGAATGGTTGCCTCTAATACAATAACAAGTCCAATTACACTAATAATTTAGTCTCCCCATTAAATGTTGGATGCCACCCATGGAGCGAAATAACCACTGAGCCCTAAAATCTTTCTTTCTCTCTCTGTCCCATTTTTCTAAAAACTTAACACGTGCTCAAGCATTTTAAATATATTATTACCCACTTGAGTGTTAAGTTCTTTTTAAAAACAAAATCCCTTCGTTCCAAGGTCACAAAAACGCTGATGAACCGTCAGCTTATGAAATATCTCGAAACACGAAAACTTCTTAATGACCGGCAGTACGGCTTTCGTAGCAACAGGTCCATTGGTGATCTGATGGCTTGTCTCACTGAAAAGTGGAACCAAAGCGTACATCAATCTGGCGAAAGATAGTTGATATTTCTAAGGCATAACGCATAAGGCAGACGTTCTTTTGGGATCGACGATTCTCTTCTTCAATGGATTAGAAATTATCTTTCGGAACATTCAACTCAAGTTGTATTGGATGGTTTCAAGTCTGATATTCACAAAATAAATGCTGGTGTGACTCAGGGCTCCGTTCTGTCTCCGATACTCTTTTTAATTTTCATTAATGATCTCTTGTCTGCTACCTCTCTGCTACCGGTTGAAACCGATAAACTTACCATTCTCGGTATGTGTGTCAATGTCAATTACGTTGGAATGACCACATTTCGGTGTCGTCAAAAATGCTGCGAAATGTCCAGGTTTTCTCAAGCGATGTAAAAAATACTTCACCTCATCTGATCTGGCCTCAATATGTAAGGCGTTTATCCCCCCTAAATTGGAGTACAATGCCCACATCTGGTCGTGTACGCCCAAAACATCTCTGCACCTGCTAGATGGGATTCAAAACCGTGTGATAAAACTCACATGTGATATTAATATCACTCAAACAATAGACACCCTTGAGCACAGACCACATACCGCATCTTTATAATAGCCCACACCAAGGTCACGATTTAGGAATAGAAAAATTATCAAAATCAAATTTAGTTGTCTTCGGCTTGCTTCGATTTTCCAACTGATGAGCCTCTATGTCCTTGTTCGTTCGATGGCTGCGTGATTTCAAATAACGCCGTGATATCTATCACTTCTTCCAACGTTGGATTTTTCTCATGTGTGATCGAATGGCATCATGTGGCGTATGGAATGCCACCATGTCTTCAATCATCTAATCGCAGTACTATTGATTACAGGCATCTTTTGTGTAGATAAAGCTGCAATCCCTGATTGACCCGCATTAGGTCTGTTATCCATTCCGAGTACTTCTGATCTGCTGAAAATTTGTGCTTAAAAAAAATTGCACCGTAAAGCCAGAACGTGACATTTTTGAGCAAAATGCTTGGTTAACTTCGAAGAATTTTCTTTATTATTTTCAAGTCCCTATTGGAAAACCCTTTAACATATATGCACTTACATTTTGTGTTTCCAATAGTTTCATCATCAGATCGTTTAAAAAATTTCCACATGATGATAAGAAGAATCCATTTTTCTTATTATCTTCATCGATTCCATGCTCCAATGATCCTTCTGCTCGTCGAAAGCCCGAAAGTTTTGAATCGACGTCGATGCTGACGTATTGTTTGGTAGAACTTTCTCCAAAAGTTGTTAGTTGTCAGCCATCATTTTATCCATCGGCGCTAGTTTCGTTCACATTGCTTTTTCTAAAGCTTGTTTGTCCATTTGTTTTGTTTTTTTTTAAATCCTCGTCGCCAATTTTATATTTTTAAGCGATTTTTCCATTTTATTATAATATCCAATACAATTTTACATTAACTAAGATCTTATACACAAACGGAAACCTAGAACATGATCGTGCTTTAGTGATGACAGGTCAAACGGAAATGGTGAAAGAAATGGGTAGAGAGAAACGACTGAAGTGTCAACAAGTTGTATATATTAAGTTGGTAACATTCGCCGCTGGCATTATTTGTCTAAGGTACACGTTTCAACAGGTTCCTAGTTAAGCGCTAAGTTTAGGGCTCATTTGTAGTATAGTTTGGTGTTTCAGGTATGGATCATTGCCCAGAGAACTTCTCTGCTTTCCGCAGACAGTGATGCACGTATAACACTGCTTTCGTATATTATCTCCAGAACAATAAGCGATGACATGTCAGGTTACGAGTCTCTTGTGAACTTGTCAAAAAATCTCAAAGTAAGCGCTATAAGTGTATTTTTTTTAAGTTTCTGATGGCAGCGTTAAGTGTTTTAAGTGTGGTTTTCTTCACTTTCCTGTGTGATGCCCTTCACGAGTTCTTGTCGCGCTAGGAACCCTGTGGTTACTTTAATGTAGACCTCTTGAAAGCTGAGTGTATAGCTAGATATCGTTTTGATTTTGATGCTGGTCTCATGCCATTTGCTTTGCTCTCCAAAAACCCCCAAGCCTTCTTGGTGGCTTGGTCTTTTTACTTTTCACTAACGATCTATTGTCTGGCACTTTGAATCCAGTATATACTCTTGATGCTTTAATAAGCCGTATAACTTGCTCATGGAATACTCAGCCAAACTCTATATTTCCTAGTCATTATAGCCTACACACACTCAAAACCTGGTATTCCCATCTTTCCTTCGTGATTTTCCTTCACTCGCGGTGTATGTAAACATTTTAAGGGTTTTAAAAGTGATACTAGTAGAACTGCTATGTAGTGGACTTTCCGATTTTTAATGCCACTTAAGTAATTAGCTTTTTAGTAAAAAGGCCGAATTTTTTATTAAAGCATAATATAAATATTACTACATTTCCGATTTTTTATATTTATTAAAATAATTTTTATTTTCAATCTCTTTCCAGGTAAGTGTTAATAACAAATACAGTGGCAAAGTCGTACATTTTTTAAAAAAATGGTGAGCAAATTTAGTTATTTAAAATCATTACATAAATAGCTAATAGCAAATCCAATGTCTAACGAAATCCGCTTCTAGATTTTTGAATTTGGGATTAATTCTGGGATCCACAATCAACAGAAGTCCAGGAGTTGAGGCAATATGTTGCTAGTTGAAAGTTGCTCCCTTGATAGTATGTAGTTATTTTTCGTTCCATGCTAAGCACAACTCTTGACAGTCACTCCACTCGATATCAGGGGATCTGAAACTCTTATGGTGCGAAAATATTCTCAGTTATATGATATAAAATCATCTTAGTTATATGATATATAAGTACAGAATATGTATCCAGTCCCTTACAGGTTTTTCATAAAGAACTAAGAGCTAGATAATGAGACTTCTTTTGTGCAAAAAGAAAAGAGACGATCCATGTTCGATAAGCAAGAACCGCAACCTGGCATTAAAACTCTTATCGAGCACCCCATCATCTAAAACGAACCCTCATGAATCCTTGATGCCTCTTTTCGTAACCGACCTTAAGATTGTTTATGGACAGATTGTTAACGTCTCCAGCCGAAATGCAATCACTCTAATTCAACGACAGTTTCTTGATTGAAGGTAATTCCAAGAAGTTGTGCCTGTGTAAAATATGAAATTTAAATGCGACTCATAACAGATATTAATGTTTCATACCATAATTTTACATAAACAGCCACCTTCAAAGATCTACAAGTCGTCCGCATATGCTCTTTCCAAGTGTAGTTAATCAAATACCTCAAAAGTAGATCTGTCATCAATTCCCATATGAATGGGGTAGAGGTTAGCCTTTGGAAGCACGAACGCAACATTGATATCAACACTATTCTTCCATAACGTCTAATTCAAGTTGTCTTTGATGGTTTCTGATGTCCACAAGATAAATGCTGGTAGAGTACAATGACCATATGGGGCGGATGCGCCCAAAACATCTCTGCACCTTCTAGATAGGATTTAAAACCATGCGATAAAACTCATAGGTGATACTTATATCACTAAGATAATAGACACCCTCAAACACCGTTGTAATGTTTCGTGACTCACTCTATTTTATCGCATTCCGATCCTTCAAACTTTTAAGCGTAACACCCGCCTCGCTATGAACGCTCAGGCCCACTTTCGGACATACTCTAAAATAACATGATTCATTCCTAAGCCGTACAACGCTTGAATGGAATGCGCTGCCTAGCTCTGTATTTCCTAGTCATTATAAACATTCAAATATTTAAAACCAACGTTCATCGGTACCTCTCTTTACTTCCTCCCTGATTTTCCTTCGCCCGCGCTGTGTAAGTAAATACAAGCATTTTAAGGGTACTCAAATCCCTTAAGTATCCTTTCTGAATGTCGATTTCTTAGCAACCTCGACCCTCATTACCTGCCAGTTACTATCTGATGAACAATATTTTGTGACCGCCTTGTACCTTGCATAATCAATCTGATTGGTGTGACTCCACTAAAAATCGATTCTTCAGACTAAGGAAGGTTTTATAGAAGGGCCATGGATTTCAAATTGATACTTATTACTATTCTATCGAATTAAAGCACGCATCAAACAGCATTAATACAGCCACTGGTTTTGGCATCTTTGGTAAAGTCAATTTCCAGCGGTTAACGAAAGGGAAACTGTTGTTACAAATAAGAAATAAAGAATTAACTGAGGTCAAAAAGATCGTCACTTTAGATGGCTGAAACTCTGACCGCACCCTTAGCTTTCAAAGAGGGTCAGGTTCTACACCCCCATATGAGAGGAATGAAACACAAATCCTTTATGTCTGAATAATGATTCAGAAAAGTAGATTATTTTACGAAAACGTCCTAAACAGTAGGAGCAGGAGTGGTAGGACCTCGAACCCACCTCTCATTTGCATCAAGTAAGGATGCCACAATCATCCATGTGAAAGTGAATATCCTTTTGGAAGCTAAATGCATTCTACAAAGTAAACAACTATACTCTAGGATAGTCTATCAGTTCTCGAAGCACTAGAGTGTAATAAAACACTCAACAATCTTACCACCGTGAACTAATTCTCACTAGTATGGGTACCATGAGGGTCCCGATCACAATAAACCACTTGGAAGGATTATGCTCAGTCAAATACTGGAATGATCCACATGGTTTTAACCACTCATAGAAATTCCTAAATTATAATATCAAAAGAGCCGAATTAGCACTTCTCCTTGATATGAAACAAAGTAGAATGTGTGGGAACTCGAATTAATTAACAAAACTGTCAATCATAGTTAAAATAATTTTAATTTTGCAACTCCACTATTCACAACATAAAATACACTTTGTAATAGTTTTTACAGCAAGCGACAAGTGGCGTGGCAGGAAACCCAAAAAGGAGAGGGAATAAAGCCAAGACACGAGTATTGCGCGTGCTTTATACGTTCTGAATTTGAAGTATCCACATAGCTGTCTGCCGAATCGCCTATTGAACTCGCGTTGCTAAGTGTGTTTCCACAGTTCTTCCCCTCTAGAAGCTGGAACTGTACGCATTTCTTCATATTCCCTTGCTATGAATGCTGGCTTCAGTCAGTTGAACAAAATATTAATGGCTTTACCGTTGAGTTCTACTTTGTTATACTTTTCACTTTTCTTCCAAACCGGGAAAGGAACGTCGTATGGTGCTTTGAGAGGACTCTTGACTCAGTTAAATCTAATGAAAACATAGTCGGATTTTTTCAGATTTGGATGAACGAAGACTTTCGCGCTGTCCGTATGCGAGATTGGGGTAGGTGTAAGCTTAGCCATCGTATTCATCAAACTTTTTACAAACTCGTCATTTGTAATGTGAAATTTTTGAGAGCAAAAAAAATTTACCAGGTAATTTCAAAATGCTTCCGTAAACCAATTCGGCTGCATTAAATCCACTTTTGACTGTAAGTCAAAGTAAGAAGTAAGAGAAGCACTGTGTATACTTTTGTTGCTGCTTTGAGGGTCCTATGCCACCTCTCGATCATACTGTTCACCTGGGGATGGTAAGGCGTAGTCCTTCAAGTGGGTAACAACGAGGTATCTTGTCAGCTCTTTAAACAACGTCTAGTCATATTGTCGTCCCAAGTTACTGGACATCTGCTCTGGAACACCCAATTGAGAAGGAACTTGCTTGCAACTATCTCTATTGTTATTATGGAATTGTGTGGCTTCAGCCCATCTTGATAAACTGTCTATTAAGATTAGGCAATACCGGCCATATTTCCTCGCAATGGCGGTCCAATGATGTCGGTGTTGACATATTCAAAGCGTTGACTAGGAGTTTGGTGTATATCATGCTCCGTCCCGCTGTGGCGTTGAATCTCTGATCATTGACACAGAAAACAATGTTTGATGAACTGTGTGATTGTTTGCAACATCTTTGGTCAGACGTATCTCTCTTTAATCAGCTTTAATTTCGCCCTAACATTCAAATGGGAAAATCTACGACATTTTCAATGACCATCTTACGAAAAGACTTTGGAACAAAATGGCAGATGTTTTATTGTGAAGTGTCGCAGTAAAGAAATGTCTTCGAGCACTGCAGAAGAAGCAATTTTATATTGAGAGTATAAGAAATGTTATTACTTTCATCGATGTATTGCTTGAGATGCGAGTCGTTCAGTTGTTCTTCGCACATTCTTTCAAAGTCGATATCTCTCCACGAAATTTGGCTTATTCCCGAGAACCAGTCATCAAAGTTGTTTTGCTCTACTTCAATGTGTTGGATGTCGTTAGAATACTGGCCAATTAAATCCTATTCGCTTCGTTAATTGATTTGTGATCGGTTAAGATCAAAAATGGGATTTCTTCTATTAGGTTCTGTTAAAATTTAATCGCTGTGTACACTGTTGTCATCTCACGGTCGTATTTACTAGCTATAGAGTGGATTTGCGGTTGAGTTAGATTTTTGGAATAAAATCCCAAAGGTTGCAATTCATGGTTGATATCTTGGTACTGTACCCACTATATAGTTTGAGGCATCCGTCTGCAGAACTAAGTTGGCATTTGGAGCAGTATTATACAAAAGAACGGCATTCACAATAAGCTTCTTTAACACCATCTGGTTCTTCACGGCGCTCAAGATGAATGTCCTATAAAAGTTGATGATGCCCAAGAAAAGCGTTTAATACTTTGCCATGGTTGGTTTTGCTAAATCTTTAAATCGCTTCCACTTTTTCTGCTGTTCTATGGTTTGATGTCTCTTTTATTGACAAGGTGTGTCAAGAAAATGCATAACCATTCACTTTTACCGAATGCACATTTTGCAATGTTGACGGTAAGGTTGTTTGTCATGCAGTTTTATAAAAAATCTATGCAGATCCTTTTTATGTTCTTCGACGTCGGTGGAAGCAACAAATATGTGGTCAACATAGATGAAAATGCAATCAATGCCATGTTGATATGATGCTGAAATGATTGCGACGCGTTCCTCAGCCCAAACGTCACATATTCGTAGTTATACTCGAACATTCCAAAGGTGATGGCAGTATTATGAATGTCGCACTCCGCAACGGAGATCTGGTGGTACGAGTATGCCTGTTTTAAATCAATGGTTGAAAATATTTTCTTTCATTGAGCCACATTATGAGCATTTTGCGGGAATTTCATCTAATACCTGTCAAGTACGGTTTTAGCACTAAGCGTGTAATATTCCCACTCCGGCTCGAGTTTATTAGGTGGAAATAATGTAATGCTCTATATCAACTGCGGCTGTTTTTTTTGTTGCGCCGAACATAGTAATGTCTTTGAAATCATCTAAAGTTATCGCTTCTGCCTATTGCAAGGACGAGTCACTTTCCTTGCAACAAACATCTTTACAGATTTGGAATAATCTGCACAACACATGAAGAGTTTTCTATGAAACTGAGGAGTCTATGGAACACCAAGTGCCTGGCACTGGCACGTAGACCAGAAACATTTTTAAACAAGTACGAGTACAATATATTCTCCACGAAAAGGATTTGAAGGTGATCCTGCAGAAAACACTGATCCAGTTCCTGCAAATATTAAACAACACTACGGTGTTATTGCTTACTTAAATACTCGGATTAGCTTAAGTACTTTTGGAAAAATTTTACTTCACCATCTGATGATACACAAGATCCGGCTGAAGCCGGTGCAACCAGCATAAGTTACAGTTCGCCGCTGGTAAAGCAACCTCCAAGAAAACCCCCCAAGCGCCAAAGGAGACGAGACCAGCGGACCTATAAGGATGCGGCTATCTCCTCTCTGGCATTTCGAATTGGTCAGGCTAGCAACGACAACTGTCTGAACGACGCTGAATGCAAACACTGTGTCGATGAACTGTGTGAGCTGGCCAAAACAGAGAACATTTGAATTCAAGTAGGGGGCTACGATATGCAGAATTGAATTCTTAGTGTTAAATGGTTCACGCAGCAAGCCTTTGAATGGTTAAACAAGTTTGTGGCGAAAATCCCACCTAAGACTTTCGAGGTTTTCATCTTGTGGGTTCCGGGGTAACACAGGGAGCTATACTCGAGATTGAAAAGTGGAAGATCTGCTTTCACACGGAGAAAAAGAATCGGAAAAACAAAGACAGTTATTCTCTTGTTGTGGGCTTAGGCCAAGCTTCCCTCGAGAACATAAAGTCTAGGTATGATTCACATCCCTATCTGCATCTTGAAAGGGTTATTTCCCACTTTGTTTCCAAATGAATGCGGTTAAGAGACGACCACTCCAATACTCATCTCAATTCTCAATTCTCCGAAGAAGCTAAGTACTTCTAAGGTGCTCTCGGCCGGCAAGGCCATTATATCCTATCGTCAGTTGTCGTGGGGTTTACTGGTTTAGTAGACTCCAAAGAACGGTTTGTTTCGGCTGCATGGAGGCTTTCTCTAGCAAACCTGGCATCGCACTAGACGCATTGATGAATCTCCCTCACCTTGATATTCATATCTTGAATGTGCATCTCAAATCCATATTCCGTTTAAAAAGAACTGGTCTTTGGTAGAACACGTACTGGAGCTTTGATGACCTTGTACGCTGGCTGTTTTATGACTCTCGTCTTATGGTGCATGACACCAGAACTCCTCCTGTTTCGGACAGAATCTGAGCCTAGAAAGGAATGCAGTCGGGTCTTCACGGACGCCTTCAAAATCAACATAAGATGCGGCGCTGGCGTTTACATTTTACTTCTTGTTAGGGAAACTTGCAACTGTAGCAACATTTGTGAAGAAGCAATGGAGGGGTAAAAGCATTTGAGAGCCAAGCTACGCTTAGAACCTTGCTGAACCTTCTTACGACTTCCACGCTAGTTCAAGAATGCAAGACATCACTGTATGTAGCCGGAAGGCTAAATTCACTGAGACTTATTTGGGTCGCAGGTCACAAAGGGAAATCACGGGAAATGAAATCGCCGATGAACTTGCTAGACAAGGTTCAGAGGTGAGTTTTTCAAGACTCGATCCTACGTTAAGGCTTCCAATGGCAGTAGAGTTTCATATGAGCACAACTACATGTGGCATGACTCCCTAGGCTGCAGGCAGACCAAACGAATGCTTCCCGAGGTCTCTAGGAAATAGCAGCCTTACTGCTGTTTCTCAGCAAGACTGCTGGTTGCTTACTGGGCTTACATTTTTGATAATCACTTAAATGTGCTGGACATAAGTGATACACCATCCTGCGATGCTTGCTGTGAAAGTGTGAATGGCCGTCTTAAGCTAGCAACAGGTTGCAGGTACTCGGCGTTGACGTGGTGGGTGCTGGTACTGTAAGCACTTTATCACTGAAGCGCTTACTCATTTTTCTTCGTAAAACCGAAAAATTTCATTTAAAGGAATTTATAAGAGTGCATAGACTTTTTCTGAGTGCTCTGTTACGACAGAAAAAAAACACTATAAATGGCTTAAACGATCGTTTGAGTACGAAATGCTTCCTGCCGCATTTTACATGGTTGCAGACGAATGTTGTGCCACCTCTGATGCAAAAGATGCAGTAACTGAT
Source organism: Volucella bombylans (assembly GCA_949129095.1). Classification (NCBI taxonomy): domain Eukaryota; kingdom Metazoa; phylum Arthropoda; class Insecta; order Diptera; family Syrphidae; genus Volucella; species Volucella bombylans. The sequence goes on from OX422140.1 coordinate 138,482,899, forward strand.
CTCATCCATCAATTGCACTTCTATCTTCTGCTTTCAATGCAACTCAGGATGGCAATATGAACTTTTAATACAAATACTGCCGTATCATTTGTACAAATTTGCTGCAGGATGTTTATCTCCTGATTCCTTGTCTCCCTTTGCGTTTAAAACATATCTATGCATGGCATACCAGCGATTCTCAACTCGGCAATTATGGTCTTTGTCATCATCACCTTCACAAGATGCATTGCAGGACATTATATATCTGTTGATTATATTTTGGGTCATCATACCCCATCTATGTTCTCATTAAATGGCAATTTCCAATTGCTGTGAAGTACAAACAATGCCGCCATGCCTCCACAAGTCCTCCGACACACCACACGTATTACCATCCGATTCGCCAAAAGGTAAGCACATCATGGATATCTGTTGTTCAATCTGTTCTTAACGTTAATTGTTAAGCCAAGCAATACAGTCGCTTCAAGGCGTTCTGAACAGCTAAACTAATTACATAAGTATAATGACCTGCATATTAAATTGCAGTATCAAGGTAATCTAAATTTGCGCAGTGAGAAAATCAACACATGACCTCGTAGTGTAGCTCTCCATGCACCACACACGGATGGATATTCGGATGCCGAATTGTGCTCGAATTTCATGAAGCGTCCGCACTATTTCACGGCTGAGATGTAAGAGAAATCAATTATCCCTCCACCAATGCAAATAAATTTTTTAATTCTATTACTTGATGGATTTTTCTGCATTTATTAATTAGCATAACGTTTGCATTGGCCATATACATATTTATATGTAGAAAAAAAAGGAAAAGAAAAAACAAATGTTTCGAACATCATCACCGCAAACCAATTATTTGAATCCATGGGCATGAATCAATTAAAGTTCTTTTTTTCCTCTCCTTAGTCGTTTATTCGTTTTGCAGTTTCTGGATCCAGGTGAATGGTAATAACGAAAAATGAAGAGTGAGCACAGAAAACAAAAAAAAGGAAAAAATAAACATTTCTACTGTGGGAACATGGTGGAGTGACCAAAATAGGTTCATTATTCAGATACTATTGCTATGTCAGCGTCAAGAACGTTGACGTCAGTCAGTGTCAGCTTTGGCGGTACACATAATGTATCTGTTTCACTGTATCTCACCTGTGTCAATCCGTTGCAGCATATTTCAGTTTAAATCGACGCGACGATACGAAGCAGATTCTTTATCTCGGATCATGCGGCATCCAGAAGGGATGCATTAAGCATTTTCAATAAAAAGTCCTGCTCATGCGGGTTTATGCAAAAAGGAAGTGAAGTTTCATTAGACAGCAAATACGAATACTATGCAACGTTGCATATCCTGTGACAGAATGATAAATTGAATAGATGAGGCTAGTCCGATGAGATGCGAGTAGTACGAGTATTTGTTAGATACGAGTATGTAGGACATAGGGAGGTGTGAGTGGAATTAAATTTCACGTAACCGCGGTTTTCAGTTGTCCTATGATGGATATACTCGTATGTATGTATTATATTAAATTGTACAAGTGGTCCTTTTTATTTCCGATGGGATTTATTTTATTTATTGTGTTTTATTTGAATTTTTATGAGAGACAGATAAATCAGGAAGACATATTCGTACCTTGGCTTATGACTGCTACAAATGAGCATATGGAAAGATTTCATTTTACAATCGGTTAGTGGTGACAAGGGAAAGGACTCTGGAGAGATAGTTACACATTTGTTGAGTTGGACATCCGCCAGTTGGCTCTGTCCACACCCCATATGAATGTGGTTCATAACTTTTTGCATCTCGGAAGTCTGTATGTATGTAATTTATATTTTCAAGAAGAGTTTGGAACTGCTGAGGGATATTTAATTTATGACTACCTATGTGGTTTTCATTGAATATTAGCTAGTTTGGTTGGTATGATAGAAGAATTTATTTCTTTCTCTATCTCATAATAACTCTCTTGGGTACGTCAAAAATTCTATTTTACAATAGAAGTCACAACGGCTTCGACCACCATTCATCTCCATTTGATTTTTTCGATATTTTTTTTATATACATATGTATGTAACATACATCTCTTAGGCATAGTATTGTATGCACTCTATAGGCTTAGAGATAATGGATCAGTTGAAATTACAACATGCTGTGAGAACATAAACGTGGTTTTGATAGCGGACTTGAATGCGAGATTGGGCGAAGAAGAAGGACCCCAAAACACATTAACGAAAATAAGCCGGCTATCGAAAGATACAATTTGTGATGCAAGAGGTAAGAAGCAGCTAGAATTTTGTGATTCATTTGGACAGCGACTGCTAAACGAACCAACCAAATGCGTTATATATGGCAACTCCACGTTTAGGGGAGGGCAAGGGACATCCGTCATTGAGTACGGTCTTATAGGAGGAGAGTGAAGCGCCTACATTTCAGAAATGTAAGTAAAACAAGTTCCATACTCTGATCACCTCCCAATTGTTGTCATATTTCAACACACGGTTTCTCCTGATTTGGATGTCAGATAAATAATTACCCTAACTAAGCTAATATGGAGCAACTCTAAAGGTATTCTGTATAGAAGAAAATTAGATGAGCAACTACAAGCACAGGAGGTAGTTCACTTCAGTATAATTAAAGGAATAACTAAGGATTTGAACCCAGCCAACAGCCACAGGAAGCCTATTGAAAATAAATTTATGGAATCGTGGTTTGATAAGGAGTGTAAAAAGGCGAAACGCTTGGTTAAAATTATTCCGATTCTTCAACGATGGTGTTGTGAAAAATATGTATCTTACAGCTAATAGAGAGTATAAGATCCTTTGAAGGGATCACAGGAAAACCGAACTTGAACTACAGGCTCGAAGACTATCTCGATGTAGTAGCTCTTCAGAATTTTGGAAATTAGCCAGGAGAATAAATAGTTGAAGATCCCCCAAGTACATTTTAATATGTTGTGTTATCCATTGGCCGCTCGGTTTAGCTTCCAATACGCTGCACCTGGCTTCCAGAATGATATTTTGGATACACCCATAACTTTTCAAGGAGGTTTTTGAGGTTCTTAGTGGACTGAATTCTACAAGTATGACACCAATGTACTCAAAACCAAACTGACCTAACTGTTCATGTATAATGGAATAGTGCGGCATCAGTTTAAAGAAACGCTTATCTTTAAAATCTACATAAAGATTTAAAAGATAGACCCAGTAAATTACCGAGGTATTCTCTTCCAGAATGAATAGTACAAGATCTTTACTGCGGAACAGTACAGTCGACTTACAGCACGTCGGTGGAAACGGCTTTGCACTCACTAGCAAACGATCCCTACTATATACCTAGTACACAATGGTTGCTTTCCTGGACATAGAGGGCGCCTTCAACAACGTCAACACATCCGCAATCACGACTGCGCTGTCAACTATGCAGGTAGACTACTCACTTGGGGAGTTGATCAGTATTATGCTAAAAAGCGGGATAATCAACTCCAAACTGGGTGAGATTTCTGCTAAAAGATATGCCAGCAGAGCACGAAGCGGATGGCAGCAGGGTGATTGCCTATGCGGATGACGTTGCTATAGGCGTCTCAGGTAAGCATCGCAATACTATTAAAGAACTCCTTCAAGTAAATCAATAGATTAACCCGCTGGGCAGATCGCTGTGGATTGGGAATAAACAATAATAAAACAGATCTTGTCCTCTTTTCCAGGAAATACAAAATTCCAATTATAGACCCTCCTTCAATAAACGGTACCAGTTTAGTATTTTCCGATACATCAAAATATCTGAGTCTCATTTTTGACAGGTAACTAAACTGGAAACCTAACATTTAAAAAAGAGTCAATAAAGCTACAATAGCTTTATTCTCTCGCAAAAAAAAGCCATTGGGAATAAATGGGGCCTTCAACCCCGCATAACCCACTGGCTATACACCTCAAACATAAGACCGATACTTACTTACGGGATGGTCGTCTGGTGGACGGCCTCAGAAAATGCAAACTAAACTAAGCAGAGTCCAAAGAACACCATGCCTATATAGAAGCGGAGCCTTGCGGTCTACCCCCTTTGCGGCATTGGACATTATGTTTTAATACATTAGGAATCCTTACGGAGAACATCGACTATATCATACCTGAACTTTTGTTTGACAGAAACTTCCATGTAAGCTTCGCCTCTAAATCCATCTGGGAGAAAGATGCTTTCATGGAGGACAAGTCAATCCATCTCTACACAGATGGATCTAAAACCGATAACGGAGTTGGTGGTGGTGTTTTCTCAGATAGGCTAAATCTGAAACTCTCTTTCCGTCTTCCAAATCACTGTAGGGTATTCCAGGTGGAAGTTTTGGCGATTAAAGAAGCTCTGTCCTGGCTGACGAAAAACATGATATCTGCAAAGGATATCTGCATCCTTTCGGATAATCAAGCTACTATCAAGTACCTGGACTCGGTCTCTTTAAATTCTAAAACCGCCCGTGGATGCCGACATCTCTCATGGAGATAGCAGAGCAGTTCAACCTTCACCTCTGTTGGGAACTGTAGAGTCGATGAACTCGCCAAAATTGGAACCACTCTTCTACCTATTCTAACGGAAAAGAGTAGCATAGGTATACCAATCCTTACGTGCAAACTAACATTAAAGCTGAATACGAATAAAAGAACAGACCTTAGGTCGACTGCTGGACAAACATATCCAGCGACCAAACAGATCTGGCCAAAGCTGGATCTGAATCGCTCTAAGTGTCTGATCCTTCTAGGTGTCATCACTGAATACTGCCTCATAGGAAAGCACGCAAGAAGGCTTGGCGCTTTTACTAACGATTTCTGTAGAAGCTGTATGGACGAGGAAGAGGAGGAGGCAATCCTCCACCTACTCTATACATGTCCAGCTCTCTCCCAGAGAAAAAAGCTTCTTCTAGGAGCTTTCTTCTATAATGACCTAAACGATCTAAAAAATATAGACGTAAACAGTCTCCTACGCTTCATCATAAACTCAAATTGGTTCCATTAGTAAGAGGATTATAGATCCACGTGGCATCACAATGGGCCAATCGGCCTAAGTGGGTTGGTATTTCCAACAGCCACTCTTACCTACCTACCTACCTACCTACAACACGGATAGACGCAAAAAAGCTGCTAGAAGAATATCAGGTTCGGATCAGGTCGGGTTATTCCACTGTTGATCATGTGTTGGTCCTAGAAAGTGTTGTAGAGTCATTTCTACAGAGAGTTTGGATTTTAAGGCCGCATTCGTCTCAATGGACCGGAACATGTTGCTCTATAAGCTTTATTACATAAGTCTGGTTGGACTATATGCTGATACCAAAGCTGCTATATGGAATGGGGATGTCTCATCGAAATGGTTCCAATCCTGGTCTAGACTTAACAAGGATTGAGCTCGAGTTTATTTGCTCTATTCATTGATGATAGAGTAGATTTTCTTCCTGGAGGTGTACAGTATACGGGTTTGCCGATCAAAGTACTTGTGTTTGCGGACGATATAGTGTTGTTGGTCTACTCACCGAAATCTATGCAGCTTATGATCAATCATTTATATGACTACTGTAAAATGTGGAATCTGCTTATTACTTTTGATAAGGCAGAAATAATGATATTAAAAAACGAGGGAGGCAGAACCTGTTCAAACCAGAAATGGCAATTTAATGGGGAGTCAATTGCAATAGTAAAGGGGATTAGGTACTTAAGGTACTTATGGACAGACAATTTTAGAAAAAACTAGAGGGGTAAAAAACAGCCATCAATGTAGTTTGGTGAAAATGCTTAATGAACAAAAACATTGGGCATAGTAGCAAGTATAAGGTGTATGAAGCTTTGTAGGAATTTACTCTTTTATACGCGGCACAAATTTGGTGATACCGGCAATATGATATAGTGGAGAAGCTATAGAGAGCAATTCATCTTCCACCTAACACGACAAATTATATGCTCATATTGGAAATAGGACTAACATCACTTTTCGTGAAAACATTAAAACTGGATGAGCAGGCCAGGGCAGGATTTGTGGAGATTGCGTTAGGTTCGCAGCATAAAATGCCATACATCCGACGTGATGAATACAGTATTGTTGAAATAGCGACGGTGCTGAAGCTACGTGGGGAGGTCTTGCAATTGAATTATCATATACCACAAAGGGATGAATTACCGATACTTTATAGTTTGTGCAACATGGCAGAGAGGGAAGTCATTTTGCACTTTCTTGGCATATGTACAATCCTCATGGAGGCAAGGAGGGAAATCTTTGTAATATTAATGAAATGGACGTTCTAAAATTAACCAAGTATTGCAAAATTACATTGCATCATCGAGAAGGAATTCTAAATGGAAACTTCTAATACGTAAACAAATTCACTTTAATATTTTAACTGTTTTAACTTATTTTGTATTTGGTCTTTAATTGAATTATCTACATGAACTTAAAGTTATAATATTTGTCAACCAAGCAGACAGCATAGCCTGTAATTTACGTTGTAACAAATCATTTAGCTCTGAAATAAAAAATTAATCTAATCTAATTTAAATTTAAAATATAATAGAATGGTCTTGCACAAAATAAAACCGATATACTCGTAAGCAAATCAAGCTAAAGGGTCCGCCATCTAAAGTTTTTTTTTTTTTCAACTAGTGCTTATTTCGTGAATGGTAACACTTAGCTCATGTCTGATTTGACAGATAATTAGTTTTATCCTTCCGCTGAACGAATATGGTTGTGTATACGCTTGAACAACCCTGGGAAATATTGCCTGCGATCGACTTAGAGAAGATGCCGATTTTGCCAAAAAAATCATCTTTTCAGATGGAGCTCATTTTTATCTTGGCGGGTATGTAAACAAGCAAAAATATCGCATTTGGGGCACAGCCATTGGTGAAATACAGCTGCACACAATCGACAATGTGCTTAAAAATAGCACCGATCGTGTAGGCTACTACATGGCCAGCCGAGGAAGCCATTTGAATGAAAATATTTTCCATTATTAACGGAAAGGATAAAACTAATTATCTGTCAAATCAGACATGAGCTAAGTGTTACCATTCACGAAATGAGCACTAGTTGAAAATAAAAACGTTAGATGGCGGACCCTTTATTTGCATAAAAAATTTATTGTTATTCTAAGAAATAGGAAGTCATTTTTTTCCAGTGCGAATAAAATTAAAAAACTATAAGATTAAAGCAATTAGATTTTATATTTCACAACAAAAATAATTTCTTTTGAACGGGTGGATGTACACGAAATTAAAATAAATCTAAAGAAAGGATGTAGAAATGCTACAAAGGCAAATCGGCTATACGTGGTGAAACAGGTGTTAGCTGTGAAGGCATTTGTAAGAAGGTTTTTCACTCTACATCAAAATGTACCGGCATCGACGAATACGGCATTGAAATAATCCAAATGGGAATATGGTAAGATTTATATGTGATGAATGCATACTTTACAAAACATGGATTTGATTGTGAAGGAAATGCAAGGAAGCGTGAATAAAAACTGTACAAAGAAGCATTTGAGGAATCAAGGAAAAATAATAAAAATGAAATAAAGAGTTTACCAGAGGGAATTGAAATTAAATATATCTACCGAGAAAATTCGCGGAATGCAAATTGCCCAAGAATTCTGTGAAAAAAATGTAATCTATGAAGTAAAAAGGATTGTCAATAGTAAAAACAACCGTGACGGAAAATCAAGTGTCATTTGAGGAAATTGTCAAAGGAAAAATTAGCAAACAAAAAGAAAAAATAATGCCAGAGCTACGAAAAAAAGAACCTCTTATAATAAAACCATATGAAAAACAACAATATAATAAAACTAAGCAGGATCTCTGTAAAAAAGTCTATCCACAAAATCTACATTTCCATAACATTGACAACCTCGAAATGGAGCAATTTTAATTGAAAGTGATAATATTGAAGAGAGAAACAAAATAAAAAGTACAATCGAACAACACCTGAGTGAAAAATATGAAGTCAAGTTAGCAAAAAAAAATAACACCAGGAATATTATTAGCAAATATGAAATTGAAGACCGACTTAAAAAACAAAACATTGTGATCACGTTGCTATTCATGGATTGTAGATGGATTTAGTAAAATATTTCGAAAGAAGAAAAAACAATGAGGTAAATTACAATGCTGTTATTGAAATTGATGGGGAATCCTTTCCAAGAGTGTTAGAAGCGGGAAAACTCAGCATTTGATCGGAAAGATGCAAAGTATTTGATGGAATTGACATTTTAAGATGCTATAAATGCAAAGGATATAATCATCGTTCAACCGAATGCAAAAACGAAGAAATATGTGTAAAATGTAATCACAAAACAAGTGAATGTAAAATTGAAACAATTACGAAATGTATAAATTGCATATGTGTAAATGAAAAACTAACCTTGGGCCTTGACGAAAACCACTTCGCTTTCAGTAAGATATGTCCAGTATATATAAACAAACTTGCTACAAAAAAGACGCGAATTGGGTATTAGCAAACAAATTGTATTGTGGGAATATACTATATTAACATACAAAGTCTAATTAATAATTTTGAGGAACTAAAAATAATATGTGATAATCGTAAATATGATTTCATAATATTTACAGAAACACACTTCACAACGAATATTGAAAGAGCAAAAATACAAATCAACGGTTATATACGTAGAAAAGCTGACTGAGGAACCAACCAATTTAATTTTAGAAGGCGATTTCAATATTAATTGGTGCCTAAATAACACATTTAAAAAGGAAATCAAAATGATTCTGGAAAACCATTACCTTCAGCAAAAATTCAACAATACTCAAGAATTAAACCGCAATCTAATACAATAGTGGATTTATATTATAACCAACATTAAAAATATAGACGTAAGACCAGATAAAAGTGAAAATATATCTGGCCATGAGAGTATAACTATTCGTATTCAAAATGCACCAAATACAAACAGAAATCGTGAAACTGTAAATGTTGTCAAGTATCACGGGGAGCTATTTAGTGAAAAGGTAAATGCAATGACTATGGCTTATAATAAAAATACTACAAAACATGTACTCGTAAATGCAGAAAATATCGACTGCATTCTTAAAACAGTAGTAGGTACATTTACAACTACACAAGTACGAGTAGTAGGGCAAAACAATCAAGCAAATAAATGGTTTATCAAGGAACTTCTAATCTTCAAAAAACAAAGAAAATTTAAGAAATACAGCAAAGCAAAGCTATTAAATGATGAAGAAAGCTGGGATAACTATAAGAATATAAGGAACCTATATAAAATGGAAGTAAAAAAGGCAAAAATGTATTTATAAAACTAAAAATGGAAAATTGAAAATGCAAGTGGGCAAAAGCAAAGGTGGAATGTAATTACAAATTTAGTGCTGAAATAAAAGAGAATAACTATAAGCGACGCAAATTAAAAAAAAAATATGCTGATGGGACATAAACAGCCAACAAATTCAACATATATTTTATTGATAGTATTTTAAGTATCACCAACGAGATTGACGATGTGGAATATATAAATCGTATAAGACATAAAATTAGAACAGTTAAAATATATATGTTAGGGATTAAAAAATAAATATGTCCGCCCAATTTTCCTCCGACTGCAACATGTGATCGAGGATTAGCGACGGGCTGGACAGAGGAGTTTTGCATACCATGAAGCGTGGTCAATTAAATACTGCGTGCTTCGTATCTTCATCATCATTTGAGCGTTCGGGGCAAGATGGTGAGCTGGTGGAGATGCTTGTGGTAACCACCATGCAGTAAGTTTATATATCCCGAAACGACAATTTTCCCATCGAGGACTACACTGGGATGATCCTTTTATCTTACCTCCCTATTATGACCTCTTCAAAATTCTTGACCTGGATACCCTCGAAAAACGTAGACACATAGCTGACATTCTTTTCATTCATCGACTGCTCCCTGGTTTATTGGATTACACTTCCCGTTACAATTGTATTACCTTCATCACCAATCCTCGTAATTTATGCTGTCCTCGTCTCTGTTGCACCTCTTATTGTTCCAACGATTTTATCCTAAGATCTCCTTTACCATTCCATTATTTCCTAAACTTTAATTTTTGCTAGTTTTTAAGTCCTAGGTTTTAAGTAAGATGAAGCTTGTATTAAATCAAATAAATGGAGGCGTTAGCCCCCTCTAAAATTCAGTAGATCGCCTCTTTCTAAAGCCAAATTAGTAGTTTGAGTTTATGAGTCTGACTTTATGAGTAATCTATTGTAGATTATCTTGTCGAAGATCTTTCCCATGGTGTCCAATAGGTGTATTGGACGATAGGTCGATGGTTCTCCTGGAGGCTTCTTTCCTTTTGGTAGCAGAACAAATTGTTGCATTTTCCATTTTTCGGGAAACTTTCCTTTTTCGAGGCACTTCTGCATCGGCATCATACACGTAAACAGGTCTCGTCTCTTTTTTATATCGTCTTTTATTGCCTTGTTCAGGATGCCGTCCGGTCCAGACGTCTTGTTGTCACCTGTCTGGTGGAATGTCCACCAGACTGACTTCTCTTACGATATTGCATATAGTAGCAGGTATTTTTGGGGAAAAGATGTCCTACTATAGATTTCAGCGCTATTAAACATGTTACTGGAGGGGTTCTGTAGCCCTTCAGCTTAGTCATTACCATTCTGTATGCCAAACTCCATGGGATAATGATGGCCTCTTCACGCGGTTTTTCTCTCCTTGATGGCTCTATTTAAATATCGCCTTTCCAGTTTAAAAGTGTCCAGTCGTTGTTATAAGTCTGGTATCCTTCTTCAACGCTGAACCTTGCGTCGGGCTTGAAAGCATCTTCCCAGAAGTTTGTTTATTTCCTCGTTCCACTAGTAACACGGTGGCGCCTTCCTGCTGTTTGTTCTTCTAGGCATGGATGCATGGTATCCAGTTCGCAGAGTGATGGTATTGTGAGGCGATGTGGGAGGGTCTCCGCTGTTCTACCTAGGGTTCATCGTTTAACATCCTTTCGAACGTTTCCTTATCGAAAGTTATGTCGCTCCATTTTGGATCCGTAAGTTTTGGGTGCACGACTGGTTTCTTTTCTTTTGTTTCTAATACTAGCACTTGGTGCTCACTCTGTGAGTATTCCTCACTGACTCTCCACTTTATGGTTTTCAGGATAGAACTGCTCACTAGGGTGATGTCGTTTATAAAGCCTATTCTAGTCTTCCGGAACGTATTTGCTCGTTCCGTGTTGGCGTTACTAATCGATAGGAGAGCGATTGTCTCCAGAAGGGCCTGTCTTCTAGTGTTAGTAGAAGAAGTGTTACCCCATTCTGTGGCCCACACATTAAAGTCGCCACCTAGAAACACTCGCGGTTATATTGTCCAGAATTTGTTGGTGTTTGTTGGACGTAAAGCTGGGTCGGGCATAACAGTTGTACAAATGGATACCGTTTATTTTCGCCAGCATGAGGTCTTCTGTTTAGACGCTTGTGTCTTGGAAAGCAAAGCGTTCACATTTTCATATTGCCGCTTATTTTGCCTTATCGCAGATCCAGTTAATGTTCTCGTTGAGACATTTATGAGCTTCATTTATGATGATAAAGTTCGCCCTTCCATCCTTGTCTTTTTGTGCTAGGATATTATGTGCTATTTCTTCATGGTCGTTTACTAATGATAGCTCTCCCAAAACTGGGCATTTGTTACTACCAGCTACATGCTTCACGTCATCTGTATGGTTTTTCTTGCAAACCATACAGGATGGTTCCTTATCATTGTTCCCTGGTATGTGGCGAGCGGTTTTCATCGCTTTTGCATTGCCAAGCTGGATTTCGTAGCGACAAAACTGTCCCTGCAAGCTGGGCTGTGATGGCATCGATTATGTCGTCTATACCAGCAACCTCATCGGTGTCTTTAACCTCAATGTGGTGCGTAAGTAAACATACATTCGCTTGATCCGTTAACGTTTCACTAATGACGCCTTTGAACACGGTGGTCTTGATACCCATCTCCTTGAGTTGTACCTTTTATGTCCTGCTCGCCCTTCCCACTGTTTCCAATTTGGAGTCTGGCTTTGCCTGCATAGTATCTCCCCGTCGTTTCGATGTCACTTTGGCCTCTAGCTGCTTGTTTTCGGCGGTATTTAGCCGTTCTTCTTCTCCTGTCGGCTGCTTCTATTGATGCCTGCATTTTTTTGCTTCATTGAAGTCCTAATGCCGGTTTTCCCATCCTCCTCCTTTGTAATTTGCGTAGATTGGTGCTTTTATTTACGTTTTGCTCCGCGTGTCTTTTGTCAGCAACATTGTTTGCAGCATTATCCTGTATCCGTTTTGGTTCCGGTAGTACGTTGTCTGCAACACCAGTTGATTGATATTGCTGCTTCCATTTGGGCTCCGGGGTTCGTCCTCTGCAACCTGTCTTCTCTTGAGTTCTGATGTTGCCTTTAGCCATGGCGAAGTTTGCAAGGGATTGTTATGATGTAGCACTTCCTTTGCTTTCTCTTAATTCATCTGAATCGCCGAGAGTTCGTAAAGAGCTCTTATGCTTATGTCTTTCATCGCTTGATGGCTCGGAGTATTTTTTGCCATATTCCAGCACTTTTAACAGCCCTATTATTTGCTCACCTAGCTTGTGGAAGTCAGATTGCTGGACGTTAGATTCGACCACCACTATTCGTATTGTGGCTGACTCGCGTCGTTCGGGCTTCTTTGCGATACTGTTACTAGGCCAACTGGTGACATCAGCATCCGTGATCCTCCCTGAAAGAGTTTTTCAACATTCTCCTTATGAGGTTTTGTGCCAGATCTGGAACGGTGCTTACGAGGAATGTTATACTAGTAGTATCAGGACCTACACAACCAATTTAATGGTGGCGAAACTGTGAACATATAATACTTCGAGGCTTGCCAAAGTACGGGATGGGAGCGCTTGCAGCATTGTAGCCATGATACTACAAACGTCAGCCCTCATAGGTACCATTTCAATTCGTCAATCCCAGTATCACATAATTAAAACCTAACTGGGATCGGTCTTAATATTTTGTGGTAATTTTTTATCGATTATTTTAATATAATACAATACTATTTTTATAGCATCATACTACATAAGTAAATATAAATATATATATATGTATGTATAGATTCACTTCCGGGTTGGAAAGCAGCTCATTTTACGGTGCGGCGAGTACGTCCAGATATCGCCATCCAGATTTGCCATCTTATGAGGTGGGAATCACCTATTGTACATGGAAGACGGTGCTTCCTCATCTTGTCGTAGAGAGTTTATATGGGTTTCTGAGCTTAGCCTCACCAGCTCTCCTGGCCCCTTGCTGTGTCAGCACGTCGTATGTGTTCGATTTGGCGGAGTTCTTTCTACACACCGGTTATAAATTCACAATTTCCTGACAACTTTTCCTCTGTTAGTAACATATGGTATGTTAGACGAGGGTATGGGGACTCGATACGTTTCTGCTTCTTTCTGCGGAATGACTGCAATAAAATATTGCACGCTCCACATCTTCGTCGTCATTTGGACAATTTGGGTACAACGAAGAGTTATCGCGTCCAAAGCGGTACAGATATTTACGGTACTCACGTGACCGGACAGGAACTGCGTGAAGTGATAGTTGCAGTTCCCATATGTCCGGTTCATCCACACTTCTATAGACGGAGTTAACTTATAGGTCCATCAGCCTTTAATGGTGTTGTGCCATCTATTCTGCAACCTAGTTATTAAGGTCATTCTTTTTTCACGTTTCTACGTGGCAGTTTGACGCAATTTGGTTGTATATATCCTAAACATCTCATTCGCAAGTAGGTACCATTCCAGCTATAACATATGCTGCTTTATCCGATATCGTTGTTATTTAGAATTATTATTTTATGTTATTTGTTAGAATTCGTGATAATGTCGCTTGTAGTAAAGATGCATTCTCGCTGGCATAGAAGACATATTGTCCAAACTGCAGTTTATTATCTAACATTACTCCCAGATATTTCAGAGCTCCCTTAGTTTTTTTTTTTTTTTTTTTTTTTTTTTTTTTTTATAATGAGCGCGCGCTCAAGGGGTTTGAGTACCCTTAAGGTGATTGTACACAGCGCGGGCAAAGGAAATTTATGTAGGAAGAAAAGAGAGGTACCGATGTACATTATTTTTAAATGTTTGCAAGTTATAACGACCAGGAAATACAGAGATCGGCAGGGCATTCCATAAGCGAGTTGTACGGCTTAGGAACGAATCACGATATTTTAGAGTACGTCCGAAAATGGGCTTGAGGGTATACTGATGAGCATTCATAGCGAGACGTGTGTTACGGTTGAAAGTTTGAATGGGCGGAATGCTACTGGCGATTTCAGTGGAGCACTGGTGGTGGAAGTAGCGATAAAACAAAGTGAGACACGAGACATTTCGTCGGTGTTCGAGGGTGTCCATTGATTGACTGATATTAGTATCGTCAATAAGTTTTATCGCACGGTTTTGAATCCTATCTAGCAGGTGCAGAGATGTTTTAGGAGCACCTGACCAGATGTGGGAGTTGTACTCCAATTTTGGGCGGATGAATGCCTTATATATTGAGGATCAGAGGGGGTAAAATATTTCTTACATCGCTTGAGGAAACCTAGACATTTCGCAGCATTTTTGGCGACATCAAATATGTGGTCATTCCAACGTAAGTTGTCATTGACACACATACCGAGAATGGAAAGTTTTTCGGTTTCGACGATGCAAGTGCCATTCATAGATAATGGCTGGGTGTTTAAATTTCGCTTTAAAGACAGCAGACAGCATTGTGTTTTGGAAGCATTAAATTCCACTCTATTGATAGTTCCCCAATTGGTTATGCTGTTGATGTCGGAATTTAATGAGCTTTGCATACGCTGCCGTTCTCGTACTACAGCCGAAGAGCTGGGCCGTGAGTCCGGGAACGAATATGAAAAGCAGAGAGTACTGTCATCAGCAAAGGAATATATTGGATTAGAAGTAGTAGACAAGAGATCGTTAATGAAAATTAAAAAGAGTGTCGGTGACAGAACAGAGCCCTGGTTTCTAACCGGAAGGGATACATATTCCACGGCCTTACGACTGGTTTTTAAAATCGCCTCAATTTTGTGGTCAGCATGTTCCAGTCAAGCTAAATATAGCCAATCTTTTTTTCTGCGCAATAGCAGCATTTGTAACGGATTCTACTTCGTGAATGGGTTTGGCGACCGTAACAATAGAAATGTCATCTCAGCGAAACCTATTGTGTGAACTTCTCGTAGCAACGCCAGTTGCAGTACTCCGTCGCACATAATACTCCACATTAGTGGTCACAGTACTGGTCCCTGTGGTACTCCTGCAGAGACGCTATATTATTTGATACCATCTTTTCTTTGATATGGAAGCTGCCTATTGTTGAGATAGCTTATTACTATTTTAAGTGTACCAGTGTACCCATTCTTGAAAGTGATCTTGTTATGGATAACCAGATTACGGAGTTAAAAGCATTTTTAACATTAAGTGCACTGTGCAAAATTCCTTTGTGCCCCATTGCCATCTTGGATGTGGTAATCTTCTAAAGATGCGGTAACCCGTTCCGATGATAACTCTCTCCTACACTCATTTGTCAACAATGCAACCGCCCATATAGGAGCAGCGTAGAAGAAGCCAGAAGTTCTGGCTATTGCCCTTTGGAAGTAACACTAAGTGTTGCAGTTTCCATGGAGTAGGGAATATGCCCTCCTCTAGACACCTTTGCATCGTCGCTAAGAAGATGTCCTTATTTGTCATCTTTAATGTCTTATTCGGGATTCCATCCGGTCCAGGTGCTTCGGTGTCTCCAATTTTTTTGCATGCAGCAAAAAGTTCTTCCGACGTGATGACCGGGATATCTTCCATATTGATCGCCCTTGTGATGGTGACCATAGTAGTTGGTCTATGCAGGAATCGATGCTCTACTATAATCTTTAGCATTACAGGGGACCTGTTGCCTTTAAGCTTCTTCATCATCACTCTATAAGCTAAGCCCCAGGGGTCTAGGTTAGCCTCGTCGCAGAGCTGTTTGAAACTCCTTGACTTACTCTCTTTAAGGCACTTTCCAGTTCCCGTTTCGCGAGTTGGTTAGCCGTTCTTGGAAATCTTGTCTTCCTCTGGATCTCTGAGATCTTCGTCGTGCTTGTAGGCACTTCGCTCTGAGCCATTTAATCTCGTCGGTCCACCAGTAGCAAGGCTCGCCACTTTTACTGACAGATCTTCTGGACATTGATGCCTCGCACGCTGCGGTAATGGTCTGGATTAACTGATGAGAGAGGGCTTCAGCCGATCCATTGTTTGCTGTGGCGCTGGTGTTTAGCATTTCCTTGAACATTTCTTTGTCAAGCAGCTTGTCCTTCTACTTTGGCCCTGTTAGGGTGGGGCACAGTCTTCGTTTCTCTTTGCCGACATTAAATAAGATCGCCTGGTGATCACTATGGGTATATTTTTGACTGACAAGCCATTTGGTTTTCCGCAGGAGTGAGTTGCTCATGTATATGATATCGATGATTGACCCTCTGCCTGCCTTTCGGAACGTATCCGCTGCACCTTCGTTGGTCAGACTTATATCCAATCCTGCGAAGGATTCGAGGAGAACTCTCCCCCTTAGGTCTAAGGTTCTACTTCCCAATCAGTAGCCCAGCAATAATAACTGGGTGTTTTCCTCGTGCTTCAGCTACAATGTCGTCCACCAGTGCTTCATATAATCCACAAGTGATAGGCTCTAAAATGTACATCATTTATTTTAGCATATACTAAGTGGTCTCCCCGATGGCCGACTGACTGAAGGGCATGGTTCCTTTTTTCTGTTGTCATCTGTCCAGCTGCTTCCGTCTATGGGTTTATACGGTTCGCTTATTACGCCTACGTCTATTATTTTATTCCTTACTGTTTGTACCAGAAGGTCCTGCGCGGCTGCGCAGTGGTTTAGATTTATATGGACAACATTCATCATATTAATTTGGCCAGTGCCTTCTTGAGTACCGAGCACTTTCTACTACCAGCCACGTGTCCAACGTTTTCTGGCGTAACCATCTTACAGCAGAAGCATAATGCGTCCTCTTTGCATTCTTTTGGCTATGTGACCTTCTTCTCCACAGTTTTTGCACTGCTTGGATCGGTCACGCTCACTCTCCGTATGACCAAACTCCAGACACCTGAAGCATTTTGTGAGGGCCTTTCGAACACAAATACGGCAATTTACTCAGCCGACTTTGATTTTACCGGATTCTAGCAATTTATTCGACATCTCCACGGGTAGGCCCACTGTCGCGATCTGCGTGCTACCGTAGGCCTTCCTAAGACTGAGCACATTTCCTTCGGCAACTCCAATGTTGCACTGCGCTTTGATTGCATCGCAGATGTCTCTCCTGGTGGTCACTTCGTCACGGTGTTTAATTTCTATCGTGGATCTCTGGAGTAAAGTGCGGATTTCTGCTTCTGCGCCAAGATTTTCACAGTTTTTGCTCCTGAATTCTTTGGTTCTGTCACCAGATTCGCGCAGCTGGAACAACAGGTCTGCTTTCTGGGTTCTTCTAATCTTTGTAACCGATTCACACAGGTTATGGATTTTGGAGTCAACTTTGACCTTGCGAAGTATTTCGGCGTATGAAATTTCGCCCTTGCTTGCCACTACCATTGGGCGCGCTTTTTCGCGCGCGGACTTGCTTGGCTTCTTTTTGGAAACCTTCAAATCAGGCGCTATTGTCGCCCTCGGCAACCTGACGGTCATTTGACCATTTGTGGCCTGCTCATTCATTGTCGATTTGGCGGGCCACTTGGGATGGGCCTTCTTGCTCTTTCCGGCATTGCTTTGATTTTGGGGCACCACTTCGCCACGAGATGATCTCATTCTCCTGGTTTTGTTTAGTTGGGTTCATTTCTTTTGGGTCCCCACTCAAAGCCGCTGTCAATGCTCGGGCGTCTAGTCACCTAGTGGGTTAGCACATAGTTGAAGATAGTGCTGACTCGTCTTGTCGCAGAAAGTCTTATAGACCAAGAGCCCGTTGTATAGATTTGGCAGTGAAGGATAACCAAAAAATATTCGTATGTACATTCATAGGTAGTATTTATTAGCGTGATTTCAAATAAGGCAGTCTGGCAGTCCTCACCGATGGTCGAGGAAAATAAAAGTACTTTTAAAATGCGAAATTATGTCCAAAAGGAATAGGGGAGATAACCATTTAATTTTTATTGAAAACGATGGAGCAGAATTTGCTTGGTTTAGATTCATGTATGCAAGATGTTTAGGATGCGGCGAAGGCCACGCCAGACGCCATCAAAGTGTTTGAATTATGCCCAATTTTGCATAATGAAGGTAACCATATCAATTTTACATTAAAACATAGAACAGAGTTATATTATTATGAAAATATGGTTGTGCCAGACACCATTCAAATAAGCAAATATTCCATTTTTGCATAACTAACATAACCAATATTTTTTCTCTCAAAAGATAGTTCAACTCTTCCAGATTACAAAAATATGAACGCCAGGTGTTTTGAGCGCGGCCAAGTTCTTGCCAGACGCGTCCAAATTAACTAAAGTTACAAAAATCATGAAATATACCCGATCGAAAATAACTTATAAAACTACCATTTCTGTGCGTAAAGACTAGAAATTGACCAATAAAATAATAGAACACCCGTTCTTTATAAATATACCAACCCCAGATACTTTACCTATTGCAAAGTCCTCGCAAGGCGCATCCAATGTATCCAAACCTAATAATTCATGTTGCCACCTGAAATTTCTAACAAGTATCAATTTCCACCGATTACTAACACATTACATTTTAGTGCTCCACCTGATGTCAAGACTTTACCAGATGCATCTAAAATATTTTTGGGGAACAAAACATATGCAACATACATGACTGCGAAAAATGCATGAAAATACTGCAATTTTAGTGCAAACACCTGCAATTGCCCAAAATCATAAAATAATACCCATCTTAATTCCAAATAACTCACCTGTCATCAAGTCCTTGACAGACGCTTTCAAGTATCTTAGGTTAGAAACAATAAATAATTGCTAATCGCACGCATTGTAAACACAAATAAATTTTCTAATCAGCCAAAAGTTTCGTTTTTTTTTGTCAATTACATGATTTGTTTACCGTTTAATTAAGAAAGACAATCGTCTTCACTTTCGTCTGATGAATTTTTGTAACAGACGTCATCGTCACTTTCCAATTCTCTATCGTCCCTCAAAATGTCTTCAGGTGTAGCTTTTCCCTCAAACCACTTTATTTGAAGTTTGTTATGTTGAAGTACCCAGCCATTTTCCGATGATACCAATTGTACTTTTTTATTATTCACTGCATTTTTCCACATACTGCATATATAATTGGTTCGATATATTGGTTCGACTTATTTGGGGGTAACAAACTTCCTTCAAAACCTAAAACAAAACAGGTTCAATGACTGCCTACCATTCAAAATTAAAAAATCAGTTACTTTTAGTATTCTTGAAAATCTTTTCTGAGGTTGGTTTGCAAGTTTTATAAAATATTTCGTAGCGAGCTTCATGTATTTTGGAGATATTTGTTTGATACATTGCACAAACAAACTTTTAAATTTTTTTAAAGTCTTCTTTTCGAAGTTCTTTAGTGCTCCCAAATGTTGAAAAATCTTCTTGTACATCAGGTTGATTTCGCAGAAGGATAAATGGTTTAATTTTTCCTTTATTAAAGAATGACGGAGTATATTCGAAGCCAGTAAAACTATGAAATCCGAGCAAGGCCAAACTTAGCAGCGGTCCTAATTGTTCATTTACTGCATTGACATTGATGTATCTTAGAGAATTTTTGGAAAGAGCCCCAACTTCCAACCATATCTTTGCATCATTTTTGCAGTTTTGGAAGTTGGATACTGCAATAATAAGAACATCCGTATCGGGATATTTAATTACAACAGATGATCCTGTTGGCAAACTCGATACATGCAAAATCATTTGGGTATCTGCCTCTTCTTGGAAATTAAAAAGTTTTTCTATTTCTTTCCGAAATACGTTGCCATTTTCAGCTTTAACCCTAATCCGCCCACCCGGTGACTTTCGGTCACCATTTCAGTTTCACAAATTTTTGAAGAGTAATCCCATTCTCATTCATTGACTTTGTTTCCCTAAGGAAACACTACGTAGAAATGAAAAAAAAAAGTTAAGAATGTATTACAGTAACAAACATATGCCACCATCATTATTTGCCAACCTAATCCACCCAGGTGGTGTCTCACAGTCACCTCTATTGCAACAATAATAGAATACACGGAAAAGCATGCCCTGTGTGCAAAGTGTATTCTTTTACGTTAGCTTTTTTGGCTTTGCAACATGTGTCATCAGGACACACATAATTATTGCAGAATTCAGTTCTGATTTTTTGTGCTCCAGTACGTTGTTCCGAAATGCAGTGCGTGTTCTTACATTTTTGTGAATATTGGAAAAGGT
Source organism: Volucella bombylans (assembly GCA_949129095.1). NCBI lineage: Eukaryota > Metazoa > Arthropoda > Insecta > Diptera > Syrphidae > Volucella > Volucella bombylans. Next base: position 138,503,300 of record OX422140.1, read on the forward strand.
ACCTTTTTTTCATTGATTATAGAAGATGTAAGACAATTATTTTGTTGTATACAGATTAAAATTCAAGCAGTAATAGATCTAAGAAAAAATCTTACACATGACGATATAAGAAGGGCGATTGAGGCTGACTCGGACAATGATAATAATGGTTTCGAAGTAAATGACGAAAGTGACTTTGATTATTTGGACAGTGACGATAGTGAGGAAGATGCTACCGAAATCTTTGAGGAATTGGCCGATGAAATAGAGCTAAATGATGAGGATGATGATATAAATATTGAAGCTGAAAAATATTTTGAGAAGGATGGAACTGAATGGAACTCTGAACCGTTCAGTCAAGGAAGATCGGCCAGTCATAACATTATTAGAGGTCAATTAGATAAAGTTGTTTTACCGCCTGGAAAGCATATTGACGAAGTAAGTGATGCATTCGACTTTTTTTTGATAATACAATTATTGGCCTTATTGTCAAATTTACGAATTGCCATGGTTCAGAAAACGAAGGGCAGAAATGGAAGTTCACTAACGGCATTGAAATAAGAGGTTTTATAGGACTGCTTATTTACGCGGGCACTAAAAAAGAAGGCATTTTTGATTTTACGGACTTCTGGGATGAAGTTCGTGGCCATCCAGTATTCAGGGCAACAATGTCAAAGAATAGGTTCGCCAAAATTTCGCAACATTTACGATTCGATGACACATCAACGAGATCAGATAGACGACAGAGAGACAAATTTGCACCAATAAGGGAACTTTGGAACTCCGTTATGACAAATTTGAAGATGATGTATGTGCCTGGTATGAACCTAACAATTGATGAGCAACTGGTCTCCTTCAGAGGTAGAGTGCAATTCAAACAATACATCCCTTTAAAGCCGGATAAATATGGCATGAAGATCTGGCGGATATGTGATAGCTCTACATCCTATCCCTTGTTTGGTATTCCTTACCTTGGAAAGAAAGGGAATAAAATAGATTGTAATCAAGCGGAGAATGTGGTGTTGATGCATTCCGAATCTTACTCTGGATCGAACCAAAATCTCACGTTTGATAATTTCTTTACATCATATCATCTGGCAAATCAATTATTGAGCAGGGGTCTCACCTGTGTTGGAACTCTAATAAAAAATAAAGCATGTATTCCAAAAGAATTTCTTCCCAATATATGCAGGGATCTGGAGTCAAGTTTATTTGGGTTCAGGAAAAAAATATCATTAGTGAGTTACGTCCCAAAAAAAAATAAACAAATCAGTTTTGTTTTAATCAACATCAAAACAATGGACATCAACAACAAAAACAAACCAGAAGTTAATTTGTATTACAACTCGACTAAAAGGGCGGTTGATACTTTGGATCAGATGTGCCATGTATTTTCAGTCAAACGAAAGTCAAACAGGTGGCCCATTGTAATTTTTCACAACCTCATTGATGCTACGGGTATAGCTGCATATGCAATTTGGATGAAAACATATCCAAATTGGAATGCACCTAAAAACACAAAGCAAGACCACTATTTCTCAGAGATCTTGCAATGGGATTAGTTACACCTCACATTTTACGCCGCAAGACTAGATATTTATCAGGGCCACTAAAACATGTCATTGGTGAAATAGTACCATCTGCAGCAAAGAATTCTGTAGACAACAAAGCTGACACGTCTAGAAAGAGGAAACGATGTTACATGTGTTCTCATGATAAAGGCCGCGCTTCAAAACAAATATGTTGTAAATGCAGGAAGAGCGTCTGCAACGAACACTCAGACAAATCAGTTATATGCCAGGTTTGTGCCTTAAAAATAAATTAACCAAATAATAAAATTACAAATGGAGTTAGTTATTTAGTTATAAATAAGATTAGGAAGAAAATTGACCTGGACTGATTAGGGTTAAAAAGATAACAATTTTCATCATATGTCATAAGAATTTGTTTTGTATTAATAATTGAACTATAGTCACTATTACATAATTCTTCTATTAAAAATTCATTTATCCTCCTTTTGAAAGAAACGTTTTTAGGAAGTCTAATGAAATCTGACGGTCGTGTTTGATTTCTTTGTAGTATGCTATATTTATAGTCCTCATGTGTAGTGTCTCTTCTGCTCCGTTCAATATAGTATATTTCATAGAAGGCGAAATTACACGATCAGAAACGATATGTATGACTTGGGCATTCATGCGGCAGATCTTTTTTTTAAATATGAAGAGCAATTTTATTGTAATATTTTTGTATTTTTTTCCAGGTACCTGAGGAATGCCGATTTATCAGTTTTGGCTATTGATCCATCTAAATGACCAAATGCTTTAGGTATCGGTGTTAATGGATATTGAAAAATTTCTTTTATATCTACTGAATTTTGCATAGCTATAAATAGAATTCTTCCAATTAAGTTTCTTACCATTCGTATTGCAGATATTTTTACACCTGCAATTTTCTTTGTATTTTTATTTTGAAAAGCAAAATTTTTTATTTCCGTTTTCGAAATTGAACTTTCAAATTTGTTTATATCCTTTCGGTATTCAATTATAAATCTATACCTTTTATAAACTCCACTCTCTCTTACACTTAATATTTTTTTAGTAACCGTTTTGCCAGTGCATATATTAAAAAGATTATTCTGACAGGTATCTGTTATTAATGGGTTATAAAATTTTTCAATTTCTTTTGTAATGCTTTTTAAGCTGTCTGTAAATCTCTTCATTTCGTTTGGCTTTAAATCGCGAGTCACATCATCTTTTTGAGTAATTCCCAGAAGGGTATATAAGAAGGAAATATTCGCAGTTCTCTCCGTATGTGTTTTGGCCCATTTTTGTCTTGCAGAAATAGAATTGGTAAATGATGAAACTCCAGTCATCCTATTTGCAGCGTCGGCATTTATGGATTGTTCCAAAGTCAAATCCACAGGTGACATTGAAAAATGTTTACATGTTCTTTTAATGCCAAATCCACATTTGTTTATGCTTTCCAAAAGATCAGGATGAGTATCTTTTATATTAGATAAATTATCTACTGATGTTACTGTCCACCTTGCATAATTATAGTGGTTTAGAGCGAAAAAATATCCAGCTAATTGGTTCAAGTTATGAAATTAAAAGTAAAAATTACTAGTTCTAATGCTACTGGAAAAATCGTTTCTTAAATTCACCATTTCAACATATTTCATCCAGTATGCCGTTTTGCCACGATTACCCATTAATGTTTCCATAGTGTAAGCGAAATATTGCGAAATTACAACCACAAAACTAGGCGGTAGTATGTCTTCGAACGCATACTATATTTTTCAAACATTACAATGTCAGACTCTAAGTTATCGCAGCATAAGTTTTGTTTTTTCATAAAAGATTGGAAATGAAGGATCTGTATGGCTGCGCTTAGTAAAACATGCAGTCGTTTACACCTATTAAAATGTGTTCCTGAGAATATACGTTGTTAAATGTGCTGAATGTTTTGCTATATTCTGTGACTGCTTACCCGAAATAAAGGCATTCAAAGAACCTTGTGCCAGAACACCGCTATTCACAAGAATAACTTCTGCCCCAGATCCATCAATAAATTTTCCAATAGCCTTGTAAAAAGCCAACTCTATATGAAAATTCCGCAGCAAAATGAAGGCATGATCGAAACGGGGTGACTTCGGAATATGTACAATCACAAATAGATTTGCAGTGGTATAGTATTATCTATGTATACCTGTTATTGAGAAAGATTTTCGTAATGAATGCCACTCTGTCCACATCGGAGTATTTTTACGACCACAGCTCAAAGCAAATAACCATATACGAATATAATAAAGCTTTCTAGCGTTTTCCACTGACCTTATATAAAGGTCTGTATCAGACGCAGCAGTATTAGAAAGCGTTGAAAGCATTTTTGGCTTTTTGAAGTATGGTTCAATTTCATTATTTGTGGATTCATATGCTCGTCTTTTCCTTCCTTTCGAAGGAGCGAAATATTTTTGGACAGGCATTTCAGCTTTAAGTTAAATTAAAATTAAAAATATAAACAGAGCTTAATAACAATCCCTGTTACCTAAATCCGAGGTTTTGATTTGATACGCTATTCCCACTGTGTCATGAAGTGAAGATGAAGTGTCACGAAACGATCGTAATTATCGAAAGCTACCCCTGTACAAACACTTTCTACATTTGATATTCCTTGGGCAAGGACATTTGATTCCAAATTTTCACAAGAAAACGCTAGTTCAGTTTCCAGCTCCTCCACACAATGGTAATTTACACAGTGCCCAAATTTGTTTAAAATTTCAATTACGCGTCTGCTGCTTGTAAGACTCTTCATAGCAAGACCTTAAAAAATATATGACATATCAAAAAGATAAACCATCACAGGCCATATTTAATATGAAAGGTAATAGCCTATACTGTACTACACTGTATTGCATTGTATTAAGTAGATTAAACAAAATATTAAGTACCACAAGAAATGGACAACTACTCTATAATAAGAAGAATATATCGTTCACAAAGCTTACTTAATTGAATATGTTTTTCTGGTTTTATGCGACCTTTTGTTGTACTATATATAGTATCCTTGCAAAGAGACATTATCCTTCTAACTACGTCATCAGTTTTGCCGTAACGTGGGTCGGGACCAGTAATAACACATTGCAAGAAAAGTTTTGGCATATCCGGAACTTTGACGTCCAGCGATTTGAATGTCAAAATATTTGGTGTAGTTTATTATTATTTCTTCTATTTATTATTTCTTCTCTTATATTATTACCAATTTCCCTATGATACAATGATAGATAATAATATTAGCAACTGACACATTGGAAAGTGAAAGAAGGGTGAAATTTAGAAGTTACCTTAAAGACGTTTCTAAGTGTTCTTTCTAAGTTTATCGGCTAAAAAAGTTAGTTCATAATGCTCGCCAAAATAATCAATTCTTTTTCGATTCTCTTTACAATTATTCTTGATTTATATTTAGTTAGCAGTTTTTGTTTTAAAGCTTTTTTTTGAAAATTTCATTGATGGAACTTTTTCACCCAATTTCTTATCATACAGATTATAAAGCTGTTCGAATAAATGAACTTCTTTCAATTTTATAATTTTTTCTTCAAAAGGAGCGCATACATTTGAAAATGCGTAACGATATGCTAAGATGTTCATATTGTTTTTTATGACCTGGGCAACTTTTTCTTTAAATTATTTGCTTGAACTGAGCTAAGCAAGTTTTGTGGTATTTTACCATATCATTAACAGAACCATTTACTAATTTTTCATACACAGAATTATTTTCAATAAAAAAAATTTTACACACAATTTGTTCTAGTGTAGATTTTCGCCCGCATATTAATTTTTCTCGACCTCTGGCTTTATAGCTTTATTATAAAACAAACAGATTGCAATTAGCGTTTCTGAAGATTTTACAGAAGAACTCGCAATATTTTGAGTTAAATTCATATCATCGGGAGTATCGGAAGGCAAGCTGATGTTAGGAGTTTCAGGTACTGGTCGTAATATAAGGTATTAGTAAATAATTACTACAAATTACAATGTGGCACTGTATACTTACGACTATCGGAATGAACATACATCCGGTAGCATTTACTATGATATCCATGGCTGTTATCAATAGTGTTCGGCAATTGAACATTACAATATTTGTATTTATAAAATTTACGAATTTTCAAAATATTAGCACATTTTTTTAAACTATGCTCTGTAAATGGTATTATATTTCCATAATCTTGTAAACTTTCATTTTCATCGAAAACGCACTTACCACTTGCCATGTCACTCATATTAGCGCGACGAAAAACAATATGGGACTATATCGCTCATAGTTTTGCAATCAACAAAGTCAAAAGAAATTAACGGGAATAAATAAGTTTATTTTAGCAAACGGTAAGCAAATCAAGTAATTGAAAAAAAAAACGAAACTTTTGGCTGATTAGAAAATTTATTTATGTTTACAATGTGTGCGATTAGCAATTATTTATTGTTTCTAACCTAAGATACTTGAATGCGTCTGGCAAGGACTTGATGACAGGTGAGCTATTTGGAATTAAGATGGGTATTATTTTATGATTTTGGGCAATTGCAGGTGTTTGCAGTGAAGTATTTTCATGCATTTTTCGCAGTCATGTATGTTGCATAAGTTTTGTCCCCCAAAAATATTTTAGATGCATCTGGTAAAGACTTGACATCATTTGGAGCACTACAATGTCATGTGTTAGTAATCGGTGGAAATTGTTCTTTACTTGTTAGAAATTTCAGGTGGAAACATTAATAATTATACATATGATTGGTGGTTTATGGGGTTTGGATGGTTTTGTTAGGTTCGGAAACTTTGGATGCGCCTTGCGAGGACTTGGAAATAGGTAAAGTATCTGGGGTTGTTATATTTATAAACAACGGGTGTTTTATTATTTTATTGGTCAATTTCTAGTCTTTACGCACAGAAATGGTAATTTTATAAGTTATTTTCGATCGGGTATATTTCATGTTTTTTGTTATTTTAGTTAATTTGGACGCGTCTGGCAAGAACTTGGCCGCGCTCAAAACACCTGGCGTTCATATTTTTGTAATCTGGAAGAGTTGAACTATCTTTTCAGAGAAAAAATATTGGTTATGTTAGTTATGCAAAAATGGAATATTTGCTTATTTGAACGGTGTCTGGCACTGCCTTCAACGCACCGTAAACGTCTTGGAACCATATTTTCATAATAATATAACTCTGTTCTATGTTTTATGTAAAATTGACATGGTTGCCTTAATTATGCAAAATTAGGCATAATTCAAACACCTTGATGGCGTCTGGCGTGGCCTTCGCCGCATCCTAAACATCTTGCATACATGAATCTAAACCAAGCAAATTCTGCTCCATCGTTTTCAATAAAAATTAAATGGTTATCTCCCCTATTCCTTTTGGACAGAATTTCGCATTTTAAAAGTACTGTTATTTTCCTCGACCGTCGGTGAGGACTGCCAGACTGCCTTATTTGAAATCACACTAATAAATACTACCTATGAATGTACATATTTTTTGGTTATCCTTCACTGCCAAATCTATACTGTGGGCCCTTAAACTATTAGGGGTTCAGACCGATCACCATCCGCCACCTGTGACCCCCTCAGTAGCCTGAGCTTAGCCTTGGGTTTGTATAGTTATGTATATAGGTTTATGTGCAGGTGTGTGTGTATGTCCGTATGTTTCCATACGGACAAGAGTTATGTGAATTGTTCAAGCAATAGCAACAATTTTAGAACCGTCAATGAAGTATTAACTATGATTTCGTTAATACAGGGAGTCCTATATCTGACCAGTTGAATGTTTATGCGTAATACGTTTCTGAAGTTCTAATAGGATATGAAATATCAAGGACCGATAGAGAATACTACAAGTTCTCTTTATCATAAAGTTCTTAGCATGACCCATCGGTTGCACCTATTTCAGCTAGTTTCAATTATTTTGGGTGCCACTGTGGACAACAAACTTCTTTTGTCTAATCTTGTCACATTGAAAATTCCCAAGACGATGTCGGCTTTCTGTATAGTAAAGGAGCTTTCGGCAAGATATAGAGCTTGGCTTCAAGGAGGGTCCTCTAGATCTACGCGGTTATGATAAAACCAGTTATATACTATGTCTCGGTTGTCCATGAAAGCATCATATCTCACTACTGCGTTTACCAGACGCTAAAGAACGGTCTGTTTTAGTAGCGTGGGGCCATTTGTTGCACCTCTTTTTCATTAAATCTGAAATTTAACGACACATAAAAACTTTCAACATGAACTCCAATCAATTCGCTTTATTTTCAGCATCCTTTCGGATGTACAAGTTTGCGGATATCCTTTTGTTTTCCGAATTTGCTAGTAAATAATTTTTGTTTTCATTTTCTCCTCATTCGTATTTTAGAGACCGTGTGCATAACATCGCCTGACCCTCACAATATTATCGATAAATATTGTATAAAAGAAAAAAATAAAATAATAAAATCACAACCCTCGGCCGTTTTTCATTTTAATTGTCCTCAATAGCACTGTAGGCTTATCCTGACTGTCGTCGTCGTCGGTTGCCCGTCATATAATCCATTATTTTCTGATATATTGTAGAATTGGTAAAAACGCAATTTTCGGTTTTTATCGTTAGTACAACTGCTCGAAAATAAAGGTGAATGTGCAGCCTCGGCCAACGATCCCTTTGAATAGACGTCGTCAACTAATGTTAACTAGTGTCATTGGCCCCATGGTCTCCATGGATGACGATTTTTCTAACTTTTTTTTTCAAGTCTTGAGTAAGGATTACTGGAGAAAACCAAAAAGTGAAAATATAAAAATATAAAACCAAAGGACGATTCTCCGCCACTTACGAGTATGGTAGTCGTTTGTGTATGTGCAACGTGTCTTTGTATCACTATAACTCTGATGAAGGATACTCACGGTAGTATGATGGCTGTGCTCTAGATGAGTAAGAGTACTCGTACGTATTTCACAGGCACGAGTCAGTGTGTTAAATTTAATTCAATAACGAGAAAAAAAAAGCATAAAGTTGAGGTGCAGTCACATCATTCACTTAATCCTGATTATGTTTTATTTTTCGCCATCGCCTGGTGCCTATTCGTATCTCGTATCTGATGGATGACGAGTGCGCCTGCGAGTCAATGGAACCTCATTAAAAAACTCGAAGGCATTCGGATTGAATGGATTTTTAATTATGTGAGTTTTGCAATTAGACCACTCAAATGTGTATTAAACATGTGTATGCGGCTGCCAATAACATGGAGATGTAAACGTGAAGCCGATTCCGAGAAATAGCGGATTTGGTATCAGTTTTCCAGTAAAAGATGTGCGCCGTAAATTCATTATCTCTTTCTGCACTTGGCATAAGTAGGCTACCAATGAAGTATTTTTAAGGCACACAGGGTTAACTTGCTACAAACTTCTTCAACGGTATTTATAGAAATTTTATTGAAAGAATTGTCAAAACTTTCAGCAAAAGCTCCTGTCAAATCTCGTCTAGGAGTCTAGGAGACCATTATTCAGTTGGAGTTCCATTCAAAAAGACGAAGCGTTGTCTTCTGATTAATTTCACCGTAAGTAGATGAACTATTATAAACTGCTAGATGACGAAGATTCTGCATCAATGTGATATTTTCCAATCTTTCAACAAGAGACCTACAGGACTAGGGAACTTCGACAGACACTCCGGTAAATGAGGAGGGATTCGGCTTTATTACATTTGTTATAAATGTAATATGAGCGCTGACCATGAGGTTCTAATATGTTTGTTGTTGAAGATGTCACCGAAACTAGGTTCAATAGAGATAGATATAGAGAGTTGCATTTGGGGTTAGCACAACGAAATGTACACTGATATACAATGCGCATATATACGTTGATATACAATATCGGTTAAGATAATAACCCTTTGTTTTTAGTGGGCTGCCAAAAAAAAGCAGCTATCTCAGGCTCGAGCGCCAAAGGGAGATGCCTCTGTAATTGTGAAGCTGTCATTCAAAGCTGACCAATCTAAATCGTTATCAATATGGGATTCTACTAGCAGGCAATCTACGATTACTTTCATAGTCGCAGTTTGAGCATACGGCCACAAACCGTGAAATTTTGAATCTGATCGGTGGATTTGAAGGAGACAGACAATAATGCGTAATAAGCTTCAAACAAAGAACTAATGCCACAGAACGCGGGCACGTCATTTTTTGAGAGCAACTCAATTTGCTAAGGTCTTAAACACCAGTCACTAATTGACTTTACTTTAGTTGGCACAGCATATATCGTTCCATCTTATGATAATAACTTTTTCTTATCACAAGAAGTTGGTAGATGGCCCTTATCATTGCTAAGCAGAGGCAGTTATCCAATACCGCGCTAATTGTAGAGGGTTATTGGAACTCTGGAAATTTAGTCAGCGAGTGAATCTGCTTGTATTTGAAACGGATTCTTAAAAGATTCCTGTGGAGCAGGAGTGTAGGTTTTGTAAAATTTTTCAAAAACTATGTAATGGAAGTCGCATAGCGGTGCTTCGTCTTGTCTGGTTGCTTTATTTTAGGTTTCGATGAAGATTTTGTTAAAGTTGTAGGCGATGTTGACAAACTCTATAGACATAACAGACTCTAGTTTGTTTAAATAAAGAATTACCTTTCCTGAGTATCAAGCAAACAGTACTGAGGCTCAACAGATCGGGAGCACTTTCGTTTCACAATAATTTTCAGTTGAGTTGGTATATACTTTTTACTAAGTCAATTTCTTAAATACTCGTAGATCGGCTGGTGAGTTCTCAAGTCAAACAACCTTGTTGAATATAAGCTTTTATTCGACTTTCTTTACATTGCGTAGTTCAGAGGGAGAAGTATTTGCTTCACCGTTAAAAATGGATCAGTATGCATTTGGTAGCCACTAAAGTGTTTGCAAATCCTACCAAATTTTCAGCACAATATTTCTTATTATTTCTTCTGAACAGCCGGTGTTTATCTGCGAATCCATAAAGTTCGGAAGTAGCTTAGATCCCTCTATGCGACAAGTCTCTGAGTTTATCTACATGTGCTTATCGGCATTTCGATAAGGAGTTTCTTTCCAGGAGAAGTCCAGCACACATATAAGGCATTTGCTTTGATACGAATTGTCATGAGACTATGGCTCACATGTCTAAGTGATATGTAGATGGTCCTGGTCTATTTTTTAGTTTTATTGAGCTCAAATTTACAAGCTTATCTGCAGAAAATTAGCTGCTTTTTTGTATTTTGAGTTCTATAATACATAGTGACAGTAAAAAAATTTGAAAGATTAACATTGGTAAAATTGCATTATTATTAAGATATTTTTTTACAGAAATAATAGTTTAGGTAGATCTATAAAATATGTTCGCAAATATAGCTTGAATTGCTACTGTCTATTGTGTACGGACGTAGCCATTCCAGAACATCGGTACCATGTATTTGTTTTGTAAACGTCTTCTTGTGTTTACTAATTGCTAAGTTGTTGTCTTGTATATATTGCCAGCTGGTTGATGGATAGATACGGTTTAATGTTGTTACCTTGTTGTCGTCGCGATATCGCTATCATTTTCTGAATACTTTCATGTATCGTGTTCAGTTTATGGAGCTGATGTGCACTGGCCCAGGCCATGATGCCATACCTGAGATACGACTCTACCCAGCTTGAAACCTATAACTGAGATAGAATAGAGCGTAGGTGGATTGCCGAACATTTTTTAGTCAGCTGGGCAATATGGTAGCTCTACTTAAATTGGCACATTCTCAAAAAAAGTTGACCATTCATCATCGTTTTAAAACAGCATGTCAGTCGTTCATAAACCTCCGTAGAGATCAGACGTGATTCGGCTTTTCTAGTGAGTGATTAAAAAAAAATATATACAAAATATCTAAAATAAATTAGAAACAATTTCGCTTAAGTGTTTCGGTGGCGCGATTATAGTGGTGTCCGGCTGATAAAGCAGGGGTCGTGGGTTCGATTCCCGAAAGTGTCATCGACTTTTTATTTTTATTTTTTATTTTTTAAATTTAATCAAACAGACAATTACATACATAAATTAATACGAAAGTGAATCTGACAATGAGAGAGAACAAGCGGCCCGCTATACCAATAGCGGGACCTGCAGATGGTAAGATGGCACCAGAAAATGTGGCAAGAAAGAGAAGGAGGAGGCTTAAGACACCTCCAAATCCAAATCCTGTAAGGCGCCCCACCCTGTCAGCTACTGAAAAGTTGCCTGGTAGAGGTAGTGAAGTGGCACTGACAGCGACAACAAAGGCGGCAGCTGAGTCAGACAAAGAAGAACATCCATATATGTCTGATGGTGGGGGTGAGAATAGTTTCCAATTTCTGACGGCCACAGAGTCTGACGATGAAGACGAAGAAGTGCATGCAATTAACAGCACAATTAAAGAATTGCAACAACAAGTACTGACCTTAAAGCCAAGCACGAGGCGAGAAGGCAGATGGAGCAACAACAACTCCTGACCTCTCATCAACAGCCAACTTGTAGCGAACAGAAACCGCTACAACAACAAAAACCAGCACACGTGCCAACGAAAAAACAAGCACAGACACAACAAAGGCAAAATATACAACAACAAAAATCACAAGCACATCAACAACAACAGCATCAACAGCACAAGTCCCAAAATCAGCAGCAGCAGCAGGAGCAGCAGGAGCAGCAGCAAAATCAACAACAACAACAGACAGAAAGTACCTCCAATTAATACGTACAAATTGGAATTAAAAGACACCATCGAGCTGTGTAAGTCGGCCATAGGCTGTCATTTTTTTATAAAAAGATTAAGTATAGATAGGCACGCGATCCACTGCAACACAGTGGAGCGCTACCACAAAATTAAAAGTCTATTGAAGGATTCGACGACGGAGTTCTTCTCCTACACCCCGACGGGGGAGAAGCTGCAAACAATGCTGCTGAGGGGGTTGGAACCGTCGACTAATCCGGAGGAGCTCCTTGCACTGCTGAAAGAGAAGAAGTGCGAAGGGCTCCAATTCGTGGGGGTCAAGCCTTTTACCACAGCAAGAGCCAAAAGGGAGAAGCGGCAACTGCCGATTTTCCTGGTCCAGCTAAGTCCCACCAGCAATCTGGATGGTCTAAGGGGTATTAAAGTCCTGGACTACCAGGTTGTACACTGGGAAAAATTAAAGAGTGTTCGCTGCCAAAGGTTCGGGCACGCCACGTCGAACTGCGAAATGCAGCCTCGATGCGTGAAGTGTGGAAAGAACCACAAGTCTGAAGAATGCGCTCTGGGTAAGGACGGAGCGTCTGAAAAAAGCCAACTCTCTTGTGCTTTATGTAGGAACACGGGACAC